>OY804592.1:57141796-57741796 GCA_963680895.1 Fragum sueziense
CATCATCAGCCAAAGGTCAGAGACACAAGCCTACCACCCCAAAAATCATCATTATCATCATCCAAAGGTCAGAGACACAAGCCTACCACCCCAAAATCATCATCATCATCATCCAAAGGTCAGAGACACAAGACTATCACCCCAAAAATCATCATCATCATCACCATCATCATCCAAAGGTCAGAGACACAAGACTATCACCCTCAAAATCATCATCATCATCATCGTCCAAAGGTCAGAGACACAAAACTATAACCCCAAAAGTCTTGTTCAGTCAATGGTCAGAGACTACCACCACTACAGTCCAAAGTTTCTGCCCATTTAGAGACACAGAACTATACTCCTCACAAAAAGTTAAGCAACAAAAGTAATTCTCTCAATATTCTTTTTATACACGCGAGAATTTTTGCACAGATTTGTTATTTGGTCAGCCATATCTATGCTTAAACACACTTAAAAGAATACTGAATGTTATCGTCTCCAAAAACAGCTATCACGTGATTAGAACACACTCACCCCCAAAACATGCATGCAAAATGTGTCGCATATACGGATTTCAAACTTGGCATTACCTCCGTATGTGCTTAAAATGCGTCAATTTGACAAATTTGATGTCATCAACATTTGAATCATGCTAATACGTCACTTGACTCCAATTGAAGTGGTTCAAATTATTGGAAAGCTACAGGGTGGGGCAACCAAGACTGCTGCTGCATTTCACTTTAAATTTCATCGCAGTATTGACTGAAGAGCAATAACCCGATACAATCAAACTGGACAGATGTCAGAGAGACCACGTTCAGGCCGTCTAAGAGTAACAACACCTTGTGAAGACCGTTATGTTGCAACCTTAGTCCGTAGGAACTGGCTTACAACGGCCAGATCGCTGGAAAATGACCTTCAGAGGATGTCAGGAAACCGACTTTCAATCCAAACCGTGAGGAACACGTTTCACACAGAAGGTCCAAGGTCCAGGATACCACTTCAACGGATCCAACTTCCCCCAAAACATCGATGACACAGATTAATATTGAAACATCAACATCAAAACTGAGGGTCACTCGTTGGCGTCACTAACTCTTAACTGACTCGTCAAGATTCTGTCTTGATTCTAATGATGGCATGACACGTGTGTGGAGAAACGGTACTGAACGGTTTGCCGACTGTAACATCGCCGAACACGACCAACATGAACGTGGGAGTTTGATGATCTAGAGAGGTATCAGTGTTGATCACAGAACAGAGCTGGTTGTCATTAGACGAGGTTCAATGACTGGTGTAAGGTGCATTTACGAGATCATCACGCCTGTTATCATCCTTCTGGCACAGTAAACAGATCCAACTGTTATGTTAATGGATGGTAATGCCCGTTCCTATCGTTCTGGAATTGTGACTGAAGTTCTGTGGACCAACAACATCGGACATATAGACTGGCCTGCTACGTCTCTAGACCTTAATTCGATAGAACATACATAGGACATTCTTTGAGGGCGTGTCTATGGTCAGCATGTTCGCCCACAGACTCTGGATGAACTGCAACAAGTCTTGCAGACAGAATGGAGGATCAATCCACAACGGACATTAGACAGACAAATCTGCTTGATGCCAAGATGTGTTCGGGCGTGTGTTGAGCATCGTAGGGGTCATACCAGGTACTTGATGCTCGATTATGGCCTGAAGTGGCGGGAAAACAACTTTTTACACATTCTGAACTGCTGGCGAGTGACGTTTTGCACCATTGTTTCGTCGGGACGGTTTTTGAGGATCTGTAACTTTGTTATCGTTTGATGATTTTCCCAATCATTTAACGTAATTTTTGTAATAAGACCCCAACTTTGTATTGTATAAAACATAGATCATTAGATGTGATGAAACACATTTGAGAAAGAAAAGCATCTTTGTTGCTTAACTTTTTGTGAGGAGTATATTTAAAGTCTGGTTCATTCAATAGTCAGAGACTTAGGACTACCAACACTACAGTCAAACTTATTAGCCAAAGGTCAGAAACACAAGACTACCCCCCCAAAAATTCATCATCATCATCAACATCAGCCAAAGGTCAGAGACACAAGCCTACCACCCCAAAAATCATCATCATCATCATCATCATCATTGTCATCATCATCATCCAAAGGTTCGAGACACAAGCCTACCACCCCAAAAATCATCATCATCATCATCCAAAGGTCAGAGACACAAGACTACCACCCCAAAAATCCTCATCATTATCATCATCCAAAGGTCAGAGACACAAGCCTACCACCCCAAAAATCATCATCATCATCATCGTCCAAAGGTCAGAGACACAAGACTACCCCCCAAGAGTCTTGTTCAGTCAATGGTCAGAGACTACCACCACTACAGTCCAAATTTTCTGCCCATGTAGAGACACAGAACTACTTAAAGTCTGGTTCATTCAATAGTCAGAGACTTAGGACTACCAACACTACAGTCAAACTTATTAGCCAAAGGTCAGAAACACAAGACTACCCCCCCAAAAATTCATCATCATCATCAACATCAGCCAAAGGTCAGAGACACAAGCCTACCACCCCAAAAATCATCATCATCATCATCATCATCATCATCATCATCATCATCATCATCATCATCATCATCATCATCATCATCATCATCATCATCATCATCATCATCATCATCATCATCATCCAAAGGTCAGAGACACAAGCCTACCACCCCAAAAATCATCATCATCATCATCCAAAGGTCAGAGACACAAGACTACCACCCCAAAAATCATCATCATCATCATAGTCCAAAGGTCAGAGACACAAGACTACCACCCAAAAATTCATCATCATCATCATCATCATCATCATCCAAAGGCAAGAGACACAAGCCTACCACCCCAAAAATCATCATCATCATCATCCAAAGGTCAGAGACACAAGACTACCACCCCAAAAATCATCATCATCATCATCATCCAAAGGTCAGAGACTCAAGACTACCACCCCAAAAATCATCATCATCATCATCAGCTAAAGGTCAGAGACACAAGTCTACCACATCAAAAATCATCATCATCATCATCATCATCATCATCATCATCATCATCATCATCATCATCATCATCATCATCATCATCATCATCATCATCATCCAAAGGTCAGAGACACAAGCCTACCACCCCAAAAATCATCATCATCATCATCCAAAGGTCAGAGACACAAGACTACTACCCCAAAAATCATCATCATCATCATCATCATCATCCAAAGGTCAGAGACACAAGACTACCACCCCAAAAATCATCATCGTCATCATCGTCCAAAGGTCAGAGACACAAGCCTACCACCCCAAAAATCATCATCATCATCATCATCCAAAGGTCAGAGACACAAGAATACCACCCCAAAAATCATCATCATCATCATCATCATCCAAAGGTCAGAGACACAAGACTACCACCCCAAAAATCATCATCATCATCATCATCATCATCGTCCAAAGGTCAGAGACACAAGACTACCACCCCAAAAGTCTTGTTCAGTCAATGCTCAGAGACTACCACCACTACAGTCCAAAGTTTCTGCCCATGTAGAGACACAGAACTACTTAAAGTCTGGTTCATTCAATAGTCAGAGACTTAGGACTACCAACACTACAGTCAAACTTATTAACCAAAGTCAGAAACACAAGACTACCACCCAAAAATTCATCATCATCATCATCATCATCATCATCATCATCATCATCATCATCCAAAGGTCAGAGACACAAGCCTACCACCCCAAAAATCATCATCATCATCATCCAAAGGTCAGAGACACAAGACTACCACCCTAAAAATCATCATCATCATCATCATCCAAAGGTCAGAGACACAAGACTACCACCCCAAAAATCATCATCGTCATCATCGTCCAAAGGTCAGAGACACAAGACTACCACCCCAAAAGTCTTGTTCAGTCAATGCTCAGAGACTACCACCACTACAGTCCAAAGTTTCTGCCCATGTAGAGACACAGAACTACTTAAAGTCTGGTTCATTCAATAGTCAGAGACTTAGGACTACCAACACTACAGTCAAACTTATTAGCCAAAGGTCAGAAACACAAGCATACCACCCCAAAAATCAGCATCATCATCATCTAAAGGTCAGAGACACAAGACTACCACCCCAAAATCATCATCATCATCATCCAAAGGTCAGAGACAAAAGACTACCGCCCCAAAAATCATCATCATCATCATCATCATCCAAAGGTGAGAGACACAAGACTACCACCCCAAAAGTCTTGTTCAGTCAATGGTCAGAGACTACCACCACTACAGTCCAAAGTTTCTGCCCATGTAGAGACACAGAACTACTTAAAGTCTGGTTCATTCAATAGTCAGAGACTTAGGACTACCAACACTACAGTCAAACTTATTAGCCAAAGTCAGAAACACAAGACTACCACCCAAAAATTCATCATCATCATCATCATCATCATCATCATCATCATCATCATCCAAAGGTCAGAGACACAAGCCTACCACCCCAAAAATCATCATCATCATCATCATCATCATCATCATCCAAAGGTCAGAGACACAAGCCTACCACCCCAAAAATCATCATCATCATCATCCAAAGGTCAGAGACACAAGACTACCACCCTAAAAATTATAAAATTTCTTTATCAAATTGAAATTTTATGAAAGAGGTTATCTTACCAAATTATTCTACAAATAGGATTTTACCCAGGTTAATCGAGCACGACTCGTTCAGACGCTTGCTAAAAATAAACAAGCGTCTGGATGATCAACATGATCACGTGAAAACCCCCATGTAAGTCAGTTTACTGAAGCGAGGAGAGCTCCCCTCACTGAAACCAACAGGGGTGGTGGTGGGTTAATTATAATTTGGTAAGATAACCTCTTTCATAAAATTTCAATTTGATAAAGAAATTTTATAATTTTATTTCATTCGGTTATCTTACCAAATTATTCTACAAATAGGATTGATTTCAAAGCAGTACTTACATTTAAGAAAGTGGTGCTTTGTTGTTTCATATGATCTCTCAACAATCCAACTGTAGAAAATGTGTCTTGTCCAATCTTCTTGATGGAATGAACACAGTCATGAATACTTGTCAAAAACACTTATCAACTTGAATACATTTCCCACTATATACATCATGTATCAGGAATATCAACCCAAATATGTAATCCTCTTATTTACAACATGTAGTAAATACTTTAAAACACAGATATTTACAACCGCGACTCGCTGAAAGGCTCAACAATGCCCAGTCCTCAAAACATTGCAATTTAAGTCACGTAGATACGATCTGATGAATGTCGTCTCTGACGACCAGTCTGCTGAATTAAGAATTGACTCAATTGAAGCTCCTCTAAACAGAGCCAAAGACGGTCCCATAGCCCTAGTACTATGTCCTTTAACTTTCAAATTTTTGTCCTTAAGAGTTAATCTCAAAGTCTCCACTATCCAATGCGAAATAGTCTGAGCTGATACTGGTTTATGCGGTTCAATGTAACTGAGAAAAACTTTTGTTTCTTCTTTCCCATTTGACAACTTACGAAAACGTTCTGTTGCTTTCAGATAGTGAAATAAACACCTTTTAGGATCAAGTTTCTTGTTGTCTGGAAAAGCCGGAATGAACACTGTTGCCTTGCGATGAGACTGTCTGTCTTGCTTCGCCAATCCATGTCGAATGAAAGTAATGCCTTTACTTTGAATATTTACAGATTCAGGACCTATCCTGAAAGACTGCAGGTCACTGCATCTCCTGAAAGAAGTGATAGCAATCATAAACACAGTTTTAAATGTCAACATTTTGAGACAAATCTTGTGAATTGGTTCAAATGGCCTCTTCTGGAGGGCTTCAAGCACTTCCAAGAGATTCCATTCTGGAACCAATCTAACTTGAGGGGGTCTAGAATTGAACACTCCCTTTAACAATTGAATAACATAGGGATGCTGGCCTACTTTATGACCATCAATACAAGGCAAAACAGCAGAAAGCATTGACCTGTAACCATTTATAGTGCTGTATTGCAATCCCCTATGATATAAATGCGTGACAAAATCTGCAATCTGCATTATAGTGGCACAATAGGGATCAATTTTCCTTGAACAACACCAGCTATTGTACAATCTGAACTTACAGGAATAATCTTTTTGTGTACCTGATCGCCAGGCAGCCATGAGCAATTTTCTAGACTTTTTAGAAAAACCGATCGTTTCAAAACGTCTGTTGACAACATCCAAGCTGTTAGATTGAACAGCTCTGGATTTGGATGATAAATCTGCATTTTTGGTTGCACAAGCAGATTTGGAATGATTGGCAATTTCAGAGGAGTTGCTATTGCTAGTTCCAGGAGATCCGGATACCAGTGTCTCCTCTGCCAAAGAGGTGCTATCAATATAATTTGACAGCGGTACTGCCGTATATGTCTCAGAATTTTCTGAATGAGACAAATTGGAGGGAATGCATAGGCAAACATGTTCTCCCACGAAATACTGAGAGCATCCATTGCAAAAGCTTGACTGCATGGAAACCATGAGCAAAAGACTGGGGTCTGATGATTTGTCTGAGACGCAAACAAATCCATTATTGGATTGCCCCACTTCTGAAAAATCATTTGAACTATGGAATGATCCAAGGTCCATTCTGTTGCTCTGACCTTGTGACGACTCAAATGGTCTGCTAAGCAATTGTTCTTCCCCGGGATATGAACTGCTTTTAATGAAATGTTGTTCTGAATTGCCAAATGCCATAGGTTCCATGCAGCTATGCAGAGGCTCCCAGATTTTGTGCCCCCTTGTTTGTTGATATATTGTACAACTGTTGTATTGTCTGTTCTCACAAGAACTGTTTTCCCATGAAGTTTTGGTAAGAAATGAGTCAAACTCAAATGCACTGCTTTCATTTCCAACAGATTGATATGCAATTTTGTCTCCTCCTGCGTCCAATTGCCCTGCACATAATGGTTTCCCAAATGTCCCCCGTACATGAGCTTTGAAGCATCTGTGGTGAGAGTAACTTCCGCCACAGACTGCTGAAGTGATCGACCCTTCATGATGTTTGCTGAATTTTGCCACCACGTCAAATGCGATCTGACATGTGCTGACAATGGAACCGGCATATCCAGTGGATCTTTTGACGGCTTCCAATAGTACAGAAGATGAAGTTGAATGGGTCTCATGTACAGACGAGCATTCGGGATCAATTCTATGCAAGAGGCCATTAGACCCAGAAGAACAAGGAAATCTCTGGCCAATGTCTTTCGACTCAAAAGAGAACTGATTGTCAACTGAAGTTTTGTTTTCCTCTCTATAGTAGGACTTACTATTGATTTTTTGAGATTGAACAGTGCTCCTAGATAAACAAAGATTTGCTGAGGAACTAGACCCGACTTCTCTAAATTGATTATAAACCCTAAAGATGTCAAAAGGTTTACAGTCTGATTTAGATTGGTCAACAGCCTGCTCTTCACTTGATTCAGATTCAACCAGTCGTCTAGATAGACTGCCAGACGTACATTCAATGTTCTTAGATATGCTGCTACTACTGACACTAGTTTGGTAAAAACGCGAGGAGCCACTGTGGGGCCAAAACACATAACTTTCCATTGATAGCACTGGCCTTGGTAACAGAATCTTAGATATTTTCTGTGATTGGGAAAAATTGGAATGTGCAGATAAGCGTCGCTTAAATCTATTGAAACTGCCCAATCTTGTCAGGGCGAACTAAATTTAACACCTTCCGTAGGGTATCCATCTTGAAATGCTTTTTGCTTAAGAACTGGTTCAAAGGTTTTAAGTTTATCACTGGCCTCATTTTGCCGTTTTTCTTTGGGACCAGAAATAAGGTACTGTAAAAACCTTGATGGATTTCCATTTGAGGCACATGTTCTATTGCATCTTTTTCTAAAAGTGTATTGATTTCTTTTGAAATGACATGGCTCTCTGTGGGTTTTACCTTGGTGTTGCGAACGCCAGAGAAAGGAGGTCTTTGAATGAATTCCAATTTGTAACCTTCTATTATTATAGACAGGACCCATTGGTCTGATGTTATCTTTTCCCATTCTGACAGAAAATATCTGAGACGGCCTCCGACAGGAATATGGGGCAAAAGACAAAGAGTTTCGCTTACCAAGTCATTGTTTTTTGGGAATCCGAAAGGAAGGCGCTGAAGTGTCCTTATCCTTTGGTTTCTGGGTCTCACTTTGGTTGTTTCTGTACCCATATTTATAGGTGTTCTCCTTCGAGTAGGAATTCTGTTTCCCCTTGTTCTTGTAGCCAGAATAGGGTGCATCTACCCTAGCTTGCTTGGAATTTGACCGGTAATCAAAGTTTGAACCTTTACGCTTAGGGACTCTATGTTCAAAGAATTCAGGAACTAAGCCAGTCAATTGGTCCTTTTGTTCTTTCCTACATTTAAGTTTTTCCTGTAGCCCGGCCCCAAACACACCATCTCCATTCAGAGGGAGAAACATTACTTTGGATTGAATGTCCTTCAAGGTGTTCAAACCCGAATCTGACACCGCTGCCTTGCGACGTATCATGTGGTGAAAAGATCCAGATCGACCTGCTTGATCCATTGCCTTATTTGACATGTCATACAAATCACGGACATTCTGAATAGCTCTGTCTAAATTGCATTCTTTGTCCTGTAAGGTTTTAAGTAAGGATGCCAAACCCTGTTGCACATATGCCACAGCTATAATATTCATCCTAGATGCCAGTTGACCCTGGTATCCTAGTGTTTCTATAGATTTGAGAGGTTGAGAACAAAGCTGTCGGTTCTTCCCCCATGGTTTGAAAGTCTTCGGGCCATGTCTTTTTGCTAGCATTGGCTCTAATAAGTCGTCTAATCCTGGTACTTGTAAAGTAGAGACCGATTTCTCATGGATTGGAAAACAAACTCTGTATTCCTCCTTGTAAGACGATATACGCTCAGGTACTTGTGCTCTCCATGATTTATTCAACAAGTTCACTTGACTTTCATCCAAAATAAGGCCATTATCTGAGCAAGAATTGACTGTGGCATTAGCATCCCCAAATAATTGACCTAACAATTTTGGAGTGTCTGCATTTGCATACTGGTTAAACCTCCCCTTATTGGAGTCCTCTGATGCTGAAGAGCTTACACTGTCAGGCTGAGACTTATTGTCAAGACCATATAACTCTCGAATTTCCCTGTCTCTAGGGTGAAGAGACAAAGTGTCTTCTTGAACAATGTCTTCACCAATCCCATTATTCAAGCTTAAGAAGGGTCTGTGCCTCCCTAAAGGAGCACTATCCCTCAATGGGTCTGGGTTAGCTCTCGGCGAGGTACAAACTGTACCACCCGTATGCTTAGCCCGATTCAAAGTGTCCAAACCCACCATAATCTTCTCAAAAGAAGAGTTCATGTGAGATTCCATAAGAGATATCCGTTTGTCCATCTCTTTTAGACTAAGTTTCGACGAACCCGTCCCTCGTGTAGTCTTCGAAACCGGTTTGTCATCGGTTTTCGCGGAAATATCGCCGCTGACAATAGACTGTTTATCCGACGAAACCGAAAGCGCGTCCTCAATAGACGCTTGCGCCATAGTAAACTAAAGAAAATTCAAACTAAAAAACATAAAAAGAAAACGTCCGAGCTCGACGAGCGCTGAAAGTAAACTGACTTACATGGGGGTTTTCACGTGATCATGTTGATCATCCAGACGCTTGTTTATTTTTAGCAAGCGTCTGAACGAGTCGAGCTCGATTAACCTGGGTAAAATCCTATTTGTAGAATAATTTGGTAAGATAACCGAATGAAATAAAATCATCATCGTCATCATCATCCAAAGGTCAGAGACACAAGACTACCACACCAAAAATCATCATCGTCATCATCGTCCAAAGGTCAGAGACACAAGACTACCACCCCAAAAGTCTTGTTCAGTCAATGCTCAGAGACTACCACCACTATTACAGTCCAAAGTTTCTGCCCATGTAGAGACACAGAACTACTTAAAGTCTGGTTCATTCAATAGTCAGAGACTTAGGACTACCAACACTACAGTCAAACTTATTAGCCAAAGGTCAGAAACACAAGCATACCACCCCAAAAATCAGCATCATCATCATCTAAAGGTCAGAGACACAAGACTACCACCCCAAAAATCATCATCATCATCATCCAAAGGTCAGAGACAAAAGACTACCACCCCAAAAATCATCATCATCATCATCATCATCATCATCCAAAGGTGAGAGACACAAGACTACCACCCCAAAAGTCTTGTTCAGTCAATGGTCAGAGACTACCACCACTACAGTCCAAAGTTTCTGCCCATGTAGAGACACAGAACTACTTAAAGTCTGGTTCATTCAATAGTCAGAGACTTAGGACTACCAACACTACAGTCAAACTTATTAGCCAAAGTCAGAAACACAAGACTACCACCCAAAAATTCATCATTATCATCATCATCATCATCATCATCATCATCCAAAGGTCAGAGACACAAGCCTACCACCCCAAAAATCATCATCATCATCATCCAAAGGTCAGAGACACAAGACTACTACCCCAAAAATCATCATCATCATCCAAAGGTCAGAGACACAAGACTACCACCCCAAAAATCATCATCGACATCATCGTCCAAAGGTCAGAGACACAAGACTACCACCCCAAAAGTCTTGTTCAGTCAATGGTCAGAGACTACCACCACTACAGTCCAAAGTTTCTGCCCATGTAGAGACACAGAACTACTTAAAGTCTGGTTCATTCAATAGTCAGAGACTTAGGACTACCAACACTACAGTCAAACTTATTAGCCAAAGGTCAGAAACAAGACTACCACCCAAAAATTCATCATCATCATCATCATCAGCCAAAAGTCAGACACACAAGCCTACCACCCCAAAAATCATCATCATCATCATCATCATCATCATCATCATCATCCAAAGATCAGAGACACAAGACTACCACCCCAAAAATCATCATCATCATCATCATCCAAAGGTCAGAGACACAAGACTACCACCCAAAAAATCATCATCATCATCATCCAAAGGTCAGAGACACAAGACTACCACCCCAAAAATCATCATCATCATCATCATCATCGTCCAAAGGTCAGAGACACAAGTAGCCCTGCAAATAATGCAAAAAATATGCTATACAGCCAAAGAGCAGATGCAAAAATACTAAATCATCAAAGAAAACAGTACTTAAACTATTGTTTAACCTCTCTAGAATCTTCAAAGAAGAATGAAATTGGGAACAGTTCGTGTTTTTTTTTATGTATGAGAAAGCGCGAAGCAAGATATTTCTAAATTCTAGATAGGCTTTATGGCATAGCAAACATTTTAGGAAATCATTTCTTAGACAAATCTTTCTGTCACCTTTTTTAAAATATTGTAGATTTTTTTTCAAACGAAAGAGAACAGAAAAAATGCAACAGATCTATGTACAATATAATTATTGTTTGTAAAAAGAAAATAAGAAAAATTTCTACCTAGATCTATTCCAGTGTTCGTGATAGGTTTTCAATCATGTCCGTCGCCGAAGTGCCACTCGTTGAACTTAATCCGAGTCTTCTCTGATGTAAATACGCTCTTTGATATTATTTATTTTTCGCTATTTACATCGATGTAAATAGCGAAAAATAAAAATATCAAAGAGCGTATTTACATCAGAGAAGACTCGGATTATCGTTGAACTGTGCAACATGGCGTAGAAATCACGTTTTTACGGTAGACCGCGTACTTTGTTCCCGCCCCTTTTGAGGCCCTGTTGGGGAACTCGCGACAAAAAGCAAAAAAGTTAAGACCGGTTGAATAACTAAACAAACCCTTTCCCAAACGACAAAAAATAAGGTTAAACCCTTTCCCAAACGACGAAAATTTAGGGTGATCCACTTCAAAAACTGCCATAAATGGCAAAAAGGGTGTTATTAAAGATAGGATTTGTGTAATATGACATAGGAAATATTGAGACAAAAGGAGAAACTGCTGGTTATCAGCAGTTTCTTCTTTTGTTTCAATGTTTTCCCAATCTTTTTTTAATTAGGGACGTCAAAACCAGGTCTTGTTTGGGAAAGGGTTAAGCAATTTTAAAGCTGTTGCAGATGACTGAATCGATGTTGATAGATAGGCTATAGGCCTAGATCGATTGAATAGAGGCTTATCCAAACTAGAAGAGAATAGGATTGTCCACTTTCATAAGCTACTGCAGACGGAAATATTTATGTTGATAAAGGTTGATAAAGCTGTCATCTGTTTTAACTCTTTCCCAAACGACAAAATTTTAGAGTGATCCACTTCAAAAACTGCCACAAATGACAAATTGGGTGTTATTAAAGATAGGATTTGTGTAAAACATGGTACAGAAAATATTGAGACAAAAGGAGAAACTGCTGGTTATCAGCAGTTTCTTCTTTTGTTTCAATGTTTTCCCAATCAGTTTCTATTAGGGACGTCAAAACCAGGTCTTGTTTGGGAAAGGGTTAAAAAATAAAACAGTGCAAAAAAATAGAACAAGAGCTGTCCGAAGACAGCGCGCTCGACTTTTTAAGTTGCTTAGTATAAAGGGGGCATAACTCCAAAAAATAGTGGAGCCAGGGTCATGGGCCCTGATACTAAGGTAGAGGGTGTGATGGTGAATAAGTATTCCAAGTTTGGGTTGAATCCCTTTGATATGGAAGTTATTGATGTTTGAAAAAACTTTAACCTTTGTTGCAACGCCGACGCCGACGCCCGGGTGACAGTATAAGCTCTCATTTTCTTCGAAAAGTCGAGCTAAAAAGGAACATGCTAGTTATCGGCGTCTTCCTTTGCCTTAAATAGCCAAAGCATTGTCTATTAGGTATGTCAAAAACATGGTCTTGTTTGGGAAAGGGCTAGTGTTCAGTATCTCTGTCATATCACGTGACATTTTAACCCTCTCCCAAACAAGACCTGAGCTTGACGTCCCTAACAAAAGTCTTGGGAAAACAATTAACATTGAAACAAAAGAAGAAAATGCTGATCTTCAGCATTTTCTCCTTTGGTCCCAATGTTTTTGCTATATCATTAACAAATCTTACATTTATAACTATCCATTTTGTCGTCTGCAGCAGCTTTCAAATTAGAACAGTCCAACTCTTTGCCGTTCGGTTTGGGAAAGATTTAACTAACGTGGACTCAGACCAGCATGTACAAATCTAGTCCGGTCCTAGGTCAAACTTTCCCAAACAAAACCTAATTTTGAAGTCCCTAATAGAAAAGGCTTGAGAAAAGATTGAGGTAAAGGAAGAAAATGCTGAGTTTTCTTCTCTTGCTTCAGTATTTTCTGTGCTACAGAGTACAAAAATCCGATCTTTATCAATACCCAATGGCCATTTATCATCTGTATCAGCTGTATCATCCTATTTTTTTTCTCAATTTGCTGTTTGAAAAAGGGTTTAACACTTTAAAATTCACTCAAACTTGTTACATATAAAACCCCTCTCCGCGCCTCTCCATCTATGGTTTCGTTTTTGACTGGCCCTTCATTGAGAAGTGTTAACATGTGCACGCATTATCCATTCTTCCGCATAATTCGTTTCTTTTCGACCAAAAAACCCGTAACTGTAGCTTAAAACAAGCTGCAGTTACGAGTTTTTCGTTGAAAAGCTGCTATATATATTCAATTGTTAAATAAATAATGTATTTAAAAAGATAACCCTTTCCAAATAACAAAAAAATGGCGCTATTTGAGAGTCAATATAGAATTTCAAGAAATGGTTACATATTTCTTCAAAAATCTTCTTCTCCCTGATCACTGGACCAATGGCAAAGAATTTTGTGCTAACAATAGACTAGGTTTACCGTTATGTTTTGATAAACCGTCGGTGTTGTTGTAAAATCTCGTAACTACGGCTTGAATCAAGCCGTAGTTACGAGATTTTATAAAAACACCTACGATATACTATTTTGTTTGTCCGAATTTACGTTACGATTTACTGGATAAAATCGTTCCCTATTCTTACCAAACTATTCCATGGGTGCCCCTTTTCAAAACTTGTTTGAATATGTACATTTTCCATATACATGTAAATGTTGAAGGAAAAGGATGATTTATCAGCAATTTACTATTTTCTCTCAATGTATTCCCATGCTTTTTCTAAAAGGGACACCAACCAGATCTTTGGGAGGGAAGAGATCATAATTATATACCATTTTTCAAACAAAGTATGGTTTTGACGTCCCTCAATACAACGGATATTGGAAAACATTGACGCGAAGGCAGAAAATGCTGATAATCACCATTTTCTCCTTTTGCCTCAATATTTTCTATGTTATATGATACACAAATCATATAGATTCAACATTCATTATGTCTTCTTCAACAGCTTTTGATATGACCCCCCTTAAATTTTGTTGTTTGGGAAGGTTTATCTGAATAGAGGGAAAGGACCTCTATGGATAAGGCGAGAAATCTCCCTAAACCACTGGTGGTGAACTCGGACAAAGCGAGGAACATTTTTCATGAACACAAGGTACAGATACTTCATGTTTAAATGCGCGTTTAAAAACCAGTTTTACTAGTTTGAGCATGTACACAACGATTTGCACGTGTTTATCCGCCCAAAACAATATGGACGAATCGGAGAGACACTTAGAGGCTATTGTCAGTTTTGTTATTTTATTTCTCTGACTGATTCTGAAGTTGGTATTACAATTCTTGGAGTAGAAGTTTTTTTCCGATGTGAAAATCGTAGTTAACGTTTTTTGAAGGGGACTTGTACGGTTTATTCATGATACCGTGAACATTTTCAATGGCTGTTCGAATTGCAATGACTTTTGTCCTAACAATAGAATGGGTTTTCGGTTAAATATTTGATAAATCGTAGGTGTTGTTATAAAATCCCGTAACTGCAGCTTCAATAAAGTTGAGTTTGTGACGTTTTAGATTTACGCCGACGAAGCACTAGTGTTTGTCCAAAAAAAACGTCACTAGGTCTATATATACTGTAGTAGATAAAATTTATTCTTTTTCAAAGACGAATTAATGGTATACAATAATCATTTCCAAAACAATAGGCCTATCTGGTATTGCAGCCCCCAATAAGAAGGCTTTCAGTAATGACCACCATATAGATACTAGTAGTGCTTCGTTTGCCCGTCCGTCCGTTTTTCTACCCGTCCGCCAATTTGTCTAGCTGACTGCTCTAGATGTCAAAATACATTGATTTTATACGTTGAGAAGTTAAAATGTGTGTACTAATTAAGAAAATATGAAAGAAAAATAATAAGAAAAAAGGAGCCAAATTATTTTCAGTATAGATCTATTCTTCTTTTGATTCAATGTTTGCTATACGCACTTCAACGTCAATTACACAAAACGTGGGAACGACGTCGTATTGTTTGGCAGCGATGTTATAAAGTCATGAAAACAGATCATGAGCGTAAACTTTTGTTTCAGGAGAAATGTAGTGAGACGTCTTTTTTTTAACATTTTATCTTTAAGGACAGATCCTCCATTTATTTCCCACGGTAAGAATTTTTTTATTTTTTCTGTACTGATATTTAAATATATGAGAAGTAAAAAAATGACTTAAAAACTATAGGTCACCAAGCGAATTAAAAAGTTATTGAATTTCAAGGGAGACTACTCTTGTCTAAAATTGCAAAAATGAGGTGTCACTGAAATACCCACAAAAAAGGTGTTCGAAATGACCAGGATTACATAAATAAGTCGTTATTGTGTTCTATATGTTTTATTCTGTCTAAATGAGTATCAATTTGGGAAAATTTAGTGATGATTTTGAAATTTTTAGTAAAACATTCTTTCAAAAGTAGCTGAAATTGCTCTTTTTTCGCAACGTTTCTGATAATAAAAAATATTCCAGCGGTAAGATTTTTTTCTTTTTTGGTATAGACATAGTGCTTGGTCATACCTACAAAAACAAAAAAAGAAAAATATATCAAACCAAGCGTTTTTCTTAGTTATAAGTAAAATTTGGTTTACTTTTTACAGCTCTGTCCGAAATTGTTTCACTTCTTTTATCCATTTTCTTCCTTATTACCAGCTTTAGATAATAAAACGTGTCATCTTTTGTGTCCATCTGAAGCGGACTATCTCATAAAGACACCACCTTGCTTTTGTTGCTCCGTTTCCTATCGCTAACGCCATATTTTGAACGCGTAACAGAAAGCGAAATGTACCATCCGAGTACTATTACACTTTAATTGACCAAACAGAGAAAATTGAAATAACAGAAAAGGGTCTTATCAATTATCAACCAAACAGTAACTAAATGTAAGAAATACATTTGCTGCAAAGGGCCAATTACTGAAACAGCTTTATTTCGTTATTTAGGATATGCGCAGTAAGTTGCGCAGTAACAACTGGAGGATCTGTCCTTAAGAAATCTAAAATATTGAAACAAATGGATTTAATTATAGTAGCACAAATATACTCCCCGTCATAAGAAAGTAGCCAATTGTCTAATGCAAATGGTCGCCAATTTTAGGATTATTCATAAATGTACCGAAATAAATACAAGATATTGAAGCATGGCAAGTAAATCGAAAACAGTCGAATTACCCCATTAATTAGACTGTTTTCGATTTACTTGCCATGCTACAATTTTGAGACGATTCCAACACATCCAACGTCTACACGTGACGTCATTCCGACAAGACAACCATTATCGGAACGACTACCTGTGAAATCGACAGAAAAAGGCAAACGTTACAGATAGGCTAGATTGCTTCCTGAGTTGAGTTCTATCAGCAGTAGAGGCTGATTAACGGATTAGACCATCCGTTTCAGACGTCTTGCGATACCCATAGTCTTGCTACGATGTTATTGACAACATTACCTTCAGTGGGTTAGACAGCATCTATTGTTTTCTAAGGACAATTGCATAGCATGTATTAATACCAACGGTGTTCACACTCGAAAATGTCTTGTAAAAGCGAATCTTATCCTTATCCACTTTCAGGAATTGTTACGGTAATAACAAGTATAGTAATACATTGACAATTATTGAAAGTAAAAGATTAAATGTGCATTTGTAAAATTTTATTCATGTACCGTATGCAGTCAAGGTGTTAATTGAAAAGGAAATGCACACAGTTAACTTTTCCCGTTAGTATACTTTAGAATGCATGCCCGTAGAAAGCAATTCCATATTGGCCCTGTCTGTGCCAGTGTCTAATATTGGGGGGGGGGGGGGGGGGCTAAATTAGATTTGCCATAAGTTTTAAATGTGAAATGATGAAAATTCGGCATTTTTGCCAACTATGGGGGGGCGGCTCCAGTGTCCCCCTGTTCGTACGGGCCTGGGATGTATGAAACAGTGGATCCTCCTTAGAAAAAATGGTGATAATGGTAATGACAAACATTACAGTATAGATCTGGAAACGTTCATTTAGGCTTTTGCGACCAACATGGATCCAGATCAGACTTTGCATGTGCACTGTCTGATCAAGATCCATCTTGTTCTCATTTAATAGCTTATTCTCCACCTGTACCAAATTTAAGAAGGCATAACGAAAATCTTACCGGTGAAACTCCAATGTAACGATAAAAATGATGATTATGATGATGATGATGATGATGATGATGATGATGATGATGATGATGATGATGATGATGATGATGATGATGATGATGATGATGATGATGATGTCATCTAATTGTCATCACCTGTCAGTAATTTATCTGAAAGGGGAGTTAGGCAGTACAAATTGATATATATTGAAACAAGTACCTGGTGCTCGAATTTGATGCCGAAAATCTATGGTTAGATGCTCAAATCGGTGCGATATTACCGAATAAATGTTTAAATGTGCCGTTAAGTCCAGTGCAATCGATTAATTTATCAAACATGTTCTCATAAAACACCGTAGCTGGAAAAGATAACATCGCAAACATGCTGTAACGTTGTCACGAAGAAACCGCACAATGATTTTCAATGACATGACACCAAAAACTGCCATTTACAGCCTTTATTTGTACATTTAAATGTCTTTTTTGTTTACTTGCAATGCAAGTTGATAAACATAAACAGTGATATCGTACCATTTCGTTCAGGCGATTAAGATCAACCCACATGATCTCAATATGCGCTTTGTGCACTTGCAATCCGTTTATAACATTTGAAAATAATGATCGATAAAACTGATATTTTCTTGCGTATTATAAATCATATCTACATACCTTAGTAACTTCCATTTGAGTGCATCCTTTAAAAAAAAGACGGAAAGCGAAGTAAAACAAAATACCACGTGTATTGTTTACAAAAATCCGGATGTGACATGAAGTATCTGTACCTTGTGTTCATGAAAAATGTTCCTCGCTTTGTCCGAGTTCACCACCAGTGTAAACGGCTCTAATGGAAAAGTCAATTTTCAAAAAATGCAATATGATGATTATTTCGAGCTGTATTGTTAGATGTATATGAAAACTGATTTTTTACAATCAAAACGATTCGACATGTACAGATAACTCTTGGTTTCTGTACCTACCCCCAAAATTACATTTCTTACCCCACCGGTATTCGTTTAACCAGAATTAAGTTTTCTATGATTTTGTTAGCAAGAATTCATCTGCAAATATGAGGACAATTGGTGTTGAAATCATATGCCAGTTTTCGTTTGACCTTAATGCGCATCATTGAAACGAATTAAAAAGGCGAAATCTTCCCGCCAAAAATATGGCAATTGGTCTATGAGCACTATTTTTAGTATAAAGGTATGCCCCATGACCCAGGAAATCCTCTTTACCAAGGAAGCATATTATGGTCAAGTGACACAACATGTGTCAATGGGAAGCTGGGTCAAGGGGGGAACGATGATCGCCAGCCCAGGGAAGGTAGGTATTCCTCGTTTTTTTGGCGGGAAAGTGCGCTTTTAATGTTGTTTCAATGATGCGCATATACGCAATACGGACAAAAGCAAAGCTGCCATATGATGTCAACTCCATTTATCCTTGTATCTGTAGAAAATAAATTGGAAATAAAACAAAAAGAAACTTTATTTTACGTCTATGAAAACCGGTAGTATAAGAAAATGAAGCTATTTAAGTGGGCACAAAAATCAAGAGTTATCTGCACCTATAGAACTTTTGTAAGTTTTGAAAATTGACCCATCGCGCTGAGCCTTTTGGGGAGATCTGTCGGCTTATCCATAGAGGTCCTTTCCACTTTCTTCTGAATGTTTTAAAGTGTTTCCCACTGATGGTCACATTACGGATATTCTACCTTAACTGTCTTCCCGGCACCCTTTAATTTTGTATCTATTGTAAGATAATATATATACAATGTATATGACAATTATTTAAATTCTTTTTGGAAAATAAGCCGTATTTTTATTTTTTCTATTTATCAGCAGCGGGTCCAGTATTTCTGTGAAGGGGGTTCGAAAATACAAATAGCAGGGGTCGTTTTCCTTATACATGTATCAATTTACACAAATATGACTTAATTTCTGCGTGAAAATGAAATAATCAGGCTACAGAGCGGGTTCGCTTAAAACTAACGACACCCCCGGATCCCACTTAAGATATTTCCTTTTAAATATTTTTCTTCAATGTTTGATCAAGCATTTTTACCCGTAAATTATCAATTTGTTTTCCGTACTTGCATAATATTTAAGGGAGACAACAAATGTTGATCGGATAACCCTGTCTATTACTGGTTGTTTCCCCTACACCATATAAAATTGTATGTTGTTACAAGACTTCGTAACTATAGCTTGATAAAACATAAAGCATCGAGTTACGAGGTTTTGCGATAACACCAACGATTTATACTGTTTTCTTAAAATATACTAGAACAAAAAAGAAACGTAACTTCCTTTTCAATTCCTTTTTACGCAAAGACATCAAATCATATTTAAACAAAATTTAATACATTTAAAGCAATAACATTTCACCTTGTAAAGTTCACAAAATCTTATTTTGTGGTAAATTCCATTCATAAGAAAACATCCAGTTTACACCGGGCGTCAACACAATTTGACAAAAAAAAAAAAATGTATGTAGGTCGAAAAACACAATCTGTTTCGATCAGTTTGGTCCGATAGTCGAATGTTGTGAAGTCCATGCAATTTATCAGAGGTCTGCGTTGCAGTCTTAAACCTATCCCGTAGGTGGGGTTAACGTGATCATACGGTCCTGCCTTGAAGTCATATCTCCTGCACGTCCGTTTCGTGCTCGATCGGTTGTGGTTCCACTTTAGAGCCAACAACGTATACAGTCGAAATTGTGTCGATTTGTTGCCCCATCAATGTCTTGTGACAACACTTTTACTTTTTCCACCTAACAACATCCGTGGAGTTGCCGTGCTATACGTAGGGTAGTGAGAAGTTGTCTTTGATGAAAATTTGTTTTGATAGTAGCCATTTAGAAAACACGACAGGGGATAATCGGTTTTTAACCATTTACTATGTATCTAGTGGAGAATTTACCATATCTGAAGAAAATTACACTGTATTTATGCGTATGGATGCAGGTATATTAAAATGTACTCAATAGCCATTAAAAACATATTTTGTCTAAAATATTATGAAAAATTGGGGTTGCGTATCTTTTTTGTCCTAGTATATTTTCAAAACGTAACCTTATATTATATCTAGGCCTATATGTGTATGTACCCAAGTCGGTTTAAAAGCTCTTTATATCTTAAATGTTACCGGTATAGTCTGTAAATATTGACCTGAGCCCGACGAATATGCAATGAGTAATTGTGACACGGAATAATCAATCCTTGCCAGCATCGATAGTTTCCAAAAGCATTGGGACTTTGTATTCTGCACGTGCTCCTCGTGTCAATATACGTCGGAGAGCGGTTATTTC
Source organism: Fragum sueziense (assembly GCA_963680895.1). Lineage (NCBI taxonomy): Eukaryota > Metazoa > Mollusca > Bivalvia > Cardiida > Cardiidae > Fragum > Fragum sueziense. The sequence continues at coordinate 57,162,586 of OY804592.1, forward strand.
GCATCACAGTTACTAATTACATATTCAACATGTTCAGGTCAATATTTACGGAGTATATCTGATTTTACTATGTACCGACTTTGTGAATAGGGAACGATTTTAATCAGCAATTTCTTCTTTTGCCTAAATATTTTCTGTGCTATGTCGCCACGCTAATAACATCTCTATCAATAATTTCTAGAATTTACGTTGTCATCAGCAGCTTTCAATTCGGATCTATCATCCCTCAAATTATGTGGTATGAAAACAGGCTTTAGGGCCCGAGATCAAGATCCCGGCAAAAAAATTAAACTTGTTATTATTTCCCAAATACAAAAGAATCCAGTGTGGTTCTTTTTGAACCGCCGAACCCTCGATGTGTCCGTCAGTTGCTGACAATGCTATACAGGTTAAATTATTAGTACTTTCAAAACATCCTTGGATACCCCGTGGTCTGCTACGCTACATGTAGCGTAGCAGACCCCAGAGTATCAGAGAATGCTTTCAATATTGCATTTTGATCCCTTACTAGAGACAAATGCTACCAAGTTCCTTTTAACAACAGAAAGACATTCGGCGACCGAAGCTTTGGAACTATTGGACCCAAACTGTGGAATAATCTTCCATCCAGTTTAAAATCTTGTGACTCAATCGATGGATTCAAAAGGCAGTTGAAAACCCACTATTTCACAGATTTTTATGGCTTGTTCTGAGTTGTGTTAAACACAGAACGTAGGACTTAATAATATTATGTATAGTTTGTGTTTATATTAGACCTATCATGGTTGTAAAACGCTATTGAATATGGATTTCCGTAAAAATATGCGTTTAATCAATAAAAATATGCGTTTAATCAAATATAACCAGTTTTAAGGTTTTTTTTAAATTTTGAATTCTAAAAAGCCATTTCCTGCAATTTGGGCACTTTCAGACACTTTCAGACAGCATTTTGTATGGACCTTTCTTGAAGGAAAATTTGGGCTAATATGGGCGAATTATTAGGGGCCAAAGGATATGTTGCCCCACCCCTTCTAAATTATTGGGGGCCTGGCCCCCTAGCCCCCCCCCTCTTCCTACGCCAGTGATATTAGATGAATAGATCTAGGCCTCTCCCCCCACCCACCCCACCCCAATTTTGTCAATTGTTTACTTTCCTTTTGCTTTGACCATGTGATCACTGCTTTTTCACTTGTTTCTCTAGAAACCACAAGTGAAAAAATAGTCAAAATAAAACTTGGATATGATATTAAAAGAAATTCAGGCCTGTCCCTGTCGACTGTGGAGCGACTCGAGTCCTTCAGGGCTTTCTATTTTAATCAACAGTGTTGCCTCCCTTAGTCCATGGCTGCAGTCACGGAACACGATTTTTGTCAAAATCTGTATTATCTCACTTAAGGGGGAATGCTCCAGTTTTTCGGAACACTCGGACTTTTGTGTAGTAAATTAAATGTTTCGTACCAATATGTTTCGCTACCATATTTTCAATAATATAACACATCATTACAATTTACCATTTTCGAAGGTAAAAGTGTATTTATTATGCGAAACTGATTTCCTCAAGTTGGAAATCGATTATTTAGAGCAAGACAGTCGTATGTGTGTATGCAGTTACCACTGTTTTGCGTCATTTTGTTCTTGTGTAGCTGATAAAAATTGATGTAATTCACTATTAAGTGCGCTGACCTATACATTTTCTTTTTGAATTATTACCAGGGCATGTTGCTTATTACAATGAGGGAGTTTTATCAAATTCTATTATGTAGAACTTGAAATATTTCCAAAAATATGCAACTTTTGACATAAAACACTCCAGCTTCGTTGATCTAACCGAACACGTGAGCATGCTGTTTTTATACATTTACGCGTTTAAAGAAGCACATATTTTGGGTTTTCTGTTCTTATTGAATGTAAGACGTTACTTCAAATCCGTTTTCGGGACTAAACGATGAATATACAGCATTTTATAAGCATTTTAGTGACCTTGGACAGGTGCAAGAAATTGCGCATTTTTTCGATGTAGGGGTATGTGATACGAATGCCTATAAAATTTAAACAAGATCGCTGACCTTCCATTTTTATTTTATTTTTCAATTGGTAATAACGTGTAATTTCAACATACAAAATATAAATAAATTCTATTATTGGGAAATAATTTAGGAAACTGGAGCATTCCCCCTTAACGTGCTGTGCATTTTTTGCGTTCATGTGTAATGTATTATAAGTATTCCAACATTTATCACTGGTGGTGAACTCGGACAAAGCGAGGAACATTTTTCATGAACACAAGGTACAGATACTTCATGTTTAAATGCGCGTTTAAAAACCAGTTTTACTAGTTTGAGCATGTACACAACGATTTGCACGTGTTTATCCGCCCAAAACAATATGGACGAATCGGAGAGACACTTAGAGGCTATTGTCAATTTTGTTATTTTATTTCTCTGACTGATTCTGAAGTTGGTATTACAATTCTTGGTGTAGAAGTTTTTTTCCCGATGTGAAAATCGTAGTTAACGTTTTTTGAAGGGGACTTGTACGGTTTATTTATGATACCGTGAACATTTTCAATGGCTGTTCGAATTGCAATGACTTTTGTCCTAACAATATAGAATGGGTTTTCGGTTAAATATGGATAAATCGTAGGTGTTGTTATAAAATCCCGTAACTGCAGCTTCAATACAGTTGAGTTTGTGACGTTTTAGATTTACGCCGACGAAGCACTAGTGTTTGTCCGAAAAAACGTCACTAGGTCAATATATACCGTAGTAGATAAAATTTATTCTTTTTCAAAGACGAATTAATGGTATACAATAATCATTTCCAAAACAATATGCCTATCTGGTATTGCAGCCCCCAATTAGAAGGCTTTCAGTAATGACCACCATATAGATAGTGCTTCGTTTGCCCGTCCGTCCGTTTTTCTACCCGTCCGCCAATTTGTCTAGCTGACTGCTCTAGATGTCAAAATACATTGATTCTATATGTTGAGAAGTTAAAATGTGTGTACTAATTAAGAAGATATGAAAGAAAAATATTAAGAAAAAAGGAGCCAAATTATTTTCAGTATAGATCTATTCTTCTTTTGATTCAATGTTTGCTATACGCACTTCAACGTCAATTACACAAAACGTGGGAACGACGACGTATTGTTTGGCGGCGATGTTATAAAATCATGAAAACAGATCATGAGCGTAAACTTTTGTTTCAGGAGAAATGTAGTGAGACGTCTTTTTTTAACATTTTATCTTTAAAGGGACATTTCATTCCAATTTCAATTTTTTAAAGTATGTCTTGATGCCAAGATTGGTTATTCTAATGAGTATAAATACTATTGTTTTTTTTAAGTTGTTGCCAATAAGCGAGAAACACACATTTAAAGTTGAGACATAATCGATAAATTGCATATAAATCCGAACTGTTGTCCACAACAATTTGTTCAATTTTAACACAAAAATATAAATTTCTCGTAAACGGCGCAATATTTTGGCTCGAAATTTTTAGAAATTTCATAAGGAAATATGCTCTTTCAGATACAAATAAAAGTAAAATTTATGACAAAAAATTCTGAAATGTCACTTTAAGAAATCTAAAATATTGAAACAAATGGATTTAATTATAGTAGCACAAATATACTCCCCGTCATAAGAAAGTAGCCACTTGTCTAATGCAAATGGTCGCCAATTTTAGGATTATTCATAAATGTACCGAAATAAATACAAGATATTGAAGCATGGCAAGTAAATCGAAAACAGTCGAATTACCCCATTAATTAGACTGTTTTCGATTTACTTGCCATGCTACAATTTTGAGACGATTCCAACACATCCAACGTCTACACGTGACGTCATTCCGACAAGACAACCATTATCGGAACGACTACCTGTGAAATTGACAGGAAAAGGCAAACGTTACAGATAGGCTAGATTGCTTCCTGAGTTGAGTTCTATCAGCAGTAGAGGCTGATTAACGGATTAGACCATCCGTTTCAGACGTCTTGCGATACCCATAGTCTTGCTACGATGTTATTGACAACATTACCTTCAGTGGGTTAGACAGCATCTATTGTTTTCTAAGGACAATTGCATAGCATGTATTAATACCAACGGTGTTCACACTCGAAAATGTCTTGTAAAAGCGAATCTTATCCTTATCCACTTTCAGGAATTGTTACGGTAATAACAAGTATTATAGAAATACATTGACAATTATTGAAAGTAAAAGATTAAATGTGCATTTGTAAAATTTTATTCATGTACCGTATGCAGTCAAGGTGTTAATTGAAAAGGAAATGCACACAGTTAACTTTTCCCGTTAGTATACTTTAGAATGCATGCCCGTAGAAAGCAATTCCATAGTGTCTAATATTGGGGGGGGGGGGCTAAATTAGATTTGCCATAAGTTTTAAATGTGAAATGATGAAAATTCGGCATTTTTGCCAACTATGGGGGGGGGGAGTCCCCCTGTTCGTACGGGCCTGGGATGTGTGAAACAGTTGATCCTCCTTAGAATAAATGGTGATAATGGTAATGACAAACATTACAGTATAGATCTGGAAACGTTCATTTAGGCTTTTGCGACCAACATGGATCCAGATCAGACTTTGCATGTGCACTGTCTGATCAAGATCCATCTTGTTCTCATTTAATAGCTTATTCTCCACCTGTACCAAATTTAAGAAGGCATAACGAAAATCTTACCGGTGAAACTCCAAGGTAACGATAAAAATGATGATTATTATTATTATTATTATGATGATGATGATGATGATGATGATGATGATGATGATGATGATGATGATGATGATGATGATGATGATGATGATGATGATGATGATGATGATGATGATGATGATGATGTCATCTAATTGTCATCACCTGTCAGTAATTTATCTGAAAGGGGAGTTAGGCAGTACAAATTGATATATATTGAAACAAGTACCTGGTGCTCGAATTTGATGCCGGAAATCTATGGTTAGATGCTCAAATCAGTGCGATATTACAGAATAAATGTTTAAATGTGCCGTTAAGTCCAGTGCAATCGATTAATTTATCAAACATGTGGTCATAAAACACCGTAGCTGGAAAAGATAACATCGCAAACATGCTGTAACGTTGTCACGAAGAAACCGCACAATGATTTTCAATGACATGACACCAAAAACTGCCATTTACAGCCTTTATTTGTACATTTATATGTCTTTTTTGTTTACTTGCAATGCAAGTTGATAAACATAAACAGTGATATCGTACCATTTCGTTCGGGCGATTAAGATCAACCCATATGATCTCAATATGCGCTTTGTGCACTTGCAATCCGTTTATAACATTTGAAAATAATGATCGATAAAACTGATATTTTCGTGCGTATTATAAATCATATCTACATACCTTAGTAACTTCCATTTGAGTGCATCCTTTAAAAAAAGACGGAAAGAGAAGTAAAACAGAATACCACGTGTATTGTTTACAAAAATCCGGATGTGACATGAAGTATCTGTACCTTGTGTTCATGAAAAATGTTCCTCGCTTTGTCCGAGTTCACCACCAGTGTTTATGATTACACGCTCTTTTTATATTTTCTTAGATAATAATTTTGAAAGGTATTCCAGACTAAAGTTGGTAAAAATCCAGTCTATTTAAAGAAAACTGTTGACCTATATTTTCTCTGTGTTGTCCTCAAGAGTTGAAAATTCGCAAAGGTAATTATATCTAAAATCGTCATAATTATGACGTGAATCTTTCTTAAAAATATGTTTTTGAATTAATTATCGCTTTCAAAAGAGCGTGTATTACAATTATCATGTGCTTTTCCTAAATTCTCCAAAACCAAATCTCTCTTAATTTACACTACTTGATAGCAACCTAAAATTAACACATTAGAGATCGTGCTATCCATAGCAACATCAAACTATTTTCAGTTTTCGCGAACTTTTTTTATTTTTCTGTGAAATGTCGACCGACTTGTCATGACATAGACATTTTAAGTAAGTATATCGTTAAGCAAAGAATCATTTCGTTACAAACATTTGCTAGGAAAACTATATTTGTACCGGAATAAAGATCGTGACGATTGATGTCAGCAGAATTGTCTCTTCATTCTTAAAAGCTACAATATCGGTGTCCAAATTGGACCTCTGGTCAACCATGAAATGCTGCATTGTTATCCTCTTCTCTTTGGAAAAAAAAAACCTGGGGTAGTCTCTGGTTTATCGGCATATATATAGTTTGTTAGCCTTTAGTGGCTAGCGACCAATTCTCACCGCATTCCAGTTCTCGCCAACTAACCAATTTCATGGTAAAGACTGAAAAGAATCCTTTCCCACACACAAGTTATGTTGACATCAACTTCTTTTATTCCGAAAATAAATTATATAGAATAATATGAATGTTGACTCGGTCGGCACAATCCCTTCAGCCAATCAAAAACGTCGTCAGTCGACCTGCATTCATTCGGTGGAGGTGAAAGCTTCGGTCTTTTTCCTTAAAGCCTTACCAACTTTCAGCATTAATATCTCGACGACTACGCCAAATTATTAAAAATGCGTTGGTAGTTAGAAAGTTTAAATCACATTCTTTAGAGAAAGAGTTTTGTTTGTGAATTTTAGCGATAGATTTTGGAAATATTCTGCCTCAAAATTGGTATCCCGTAACGATAAAGACCGAGGTTGTACCCTCGATGAAAAAATGAAAGTGAGGCTATGACGTCATGCCGACTGATTCAATAGGCAAAGCCTAAACACGGGCGAAGCAAGCATAAATCTATCTTGATGACATAATTATGCTACTTTCTTACACTGTCAAATGGCAAATTCTGAACAGTCGCTTATCTGTCTTCGAGTAAAAGAGAGAAAAGGATTAAATAATGAGAGGCTATGATTGCGAATGTTTTGGTTAAAAGAAGAATGATAAGAGCAATGTCACAGTGCTTTCATGTCTTTATGATCGAGTGGTCAAAATTCTAAAAACTAGGGAAATGTTTTGGGAGAAAATGTTTTGCTGATATATTCTAATTAGAATGTCTTCTTTCCCTTCCATTATCATCAATTATCATGAGTTCTGAGTCACCTTGAAAATTGTGTTGTAGTTTTTAACGCCAATTGGGAAAGGGTTAAAACGGCGTATCCGTGTCGATTAAATAACGGGACGCGTAGACAGAAATGTACCATTGCGTCGTATTAAAACCCCCGCGCGAGTGCGCGTGACGTTATGCGCAAATATATTGATGACGTCATTTGTGTCATAAAACGCCGTGGATACGAAACTTGTATATTTCTTTGCCATATCTTATTTAGATGTTGTACAAACGCGTTTCACCGTTATTTAAACGGAATTTTACGAGAAAATTTGGTGGGTGATGTTTTTATTAACTTTTGTTATATATTTTCCCATAAGACAACGTAAAGTTGACTGGTCATCAAACAGTGGATTTAGGGACGAGGAAAACGGCAACGGGAAGTAGTTGTCGAGAGTTAGTCCACGAATGCCCCACGAAAATAAAAACAAAATGGCCGCCACAAAGTTGTATGGGTATGTCAATATTTGTCATCATAATTACCCGTGACCTATAGGCGGGCTTCGCCCGCAACAAGTTGCAGGCTTCGCCCGTAATATCACGTCTTTACTCTGATACAATATGGTTGCCTTGGCGAAAACTGGTACACGGCGAGAACTGGTCGCCAGCTAGCTGCGATATCGTAGCCACAAACTTGATGATGGGTATTAGTTTGTGGCTACGAGTCAACCCTATTCCTTCTTTTGGAGCAAGACAAAAGAGTGGAAAACACATTTTGTTGCATAAATTTTTGAATATTAACATATCTAATCAGATGTATATCCCATAAAAAGATATTCCATGGCACAAATTCAGTTAAAAAGCATCAACAAGAATTGGGGTAGATTCCAGTTTAGCGGTCCCCGGAAGTTTACAATGATTGTCGGCTTTTGCGCATGTCCGTCGTTGCTAGGAACAAGTGAAGCGAAAATTGCATATGGCGGCCATTTGCATTTCTCGCTTCGCTAAAAACAAAAGCAAATCCAATGAAATTCTACTTTATAAAAACTCCGGTGTTTATAATCATGGCGAAAATGACTTTTTAATGATTTTTAGGGAAATAAGCGGGGGGGGGGGTGGGGGGGGGGGTGGGGGCGGCAGCCCCCACAAACAAAAACAAAACCGGCGAATTTTGGGGCGAAGTAGGCGGGTTTCCAAACAGCAAAATAAAAATGACTTACCTTAAAGTTGAAAATCATCCAAGCTGTCATTCAGGGTATTAAATGGAATTGGTTTGAGGATTGGCCTGGTATTTTTGGATTTTTCTGACTTCTTCTGGCGGTGGGAATTTATTTCTTCTTCTGTTGGCGTGAATTTGGGGTCATAGACGACTTTTACCAGACGCAAAAACTCGAGAAACGGGTCCTCTGCGTCCGTAAGAAATCTCTTCCTTATACAATATTGGGCGAAATATGTATCATAAAGGCCCTTACATGTTCCGTGCCTGGGTAGAGATTTTTTAAGAGCTCGCCAGGTACTCTCAATTGTGTTTGTATGAGCTCCGGTGTCGGGGTCAACAAAATTGACAGAGTGGTTGACAGTTAAGTTAGTGAACTGTTCCTGGGATAGGGAGCTGTACGCCTTCCAACAATCTGAAATGATTGTTGTTCCGGGCAATATATTTTCCTTTATGATGTGTATCAGAGTTTCAGCCGATCGATCTGGAACGCACTCAAAAAATGACCCCTTTGTGTCCCTGTCAATGCCTCCAAAAACCCACACTCCGTCCACGCGCCTTCCCTTGTGATATTTTCGTTTACCAAATTTAGATTCGTCTATTTCTATAATGCGTCCTGGTCCACCAATCTTTTTAGTGCTTTTTTCTAGAATAAATATGCAAACTTCTCTAGAAAAGTTGTACCAATCAACGATTGTCGTGTGCGAAATGCCTAGTTCATGCTTTACAAACTCCTGCTCTGCTCTATATACCCAAAAGTATGTCAATAGAAGAATGTTTTCGAGGCTTAAATTACTGTTACTAAACCAAGATCCGTACCGTAATGAAACTTTTTTGCTGCAATCTTTGTTTGAACATCTCCAACAACATAAGTCCGAGCTGAAGCTGGAGTCCTTCCTCAGTCCGAAATGTCCTTTGTCACAGAATTTACAACAAACCCCGCTCAAATTTAACAACAATCCAAGTTGGAATAACCACTCGATAATAGTTTCTATGTTTTCTGTCAATTTAAATAGCTGGCGTAGTCTCAAAGGCATTTGTAAAGAGTAAATGCGTTTCAATCCGTTTTTTACCGCTGTGACACCTCAATGTTTACATTGGAATGCGTGCGCGTGGTTCCGGTTTTGTCAGATAGTCATGTGACTAAATCAGCTGACCGAATTAAAGTCAACAAACGCCATTAAGGTATAGTTTGATTACTAATTCAGTTAATACCTTTCGGTATTACATTATTCATACCGAAGGTATTAACCTAAAAAATCGCGACAAACACGATTTTGACGTTATTTTTCGATTTTAGTGCCTAATAAAGCAAATAGTCACGCTGTCGCGCGACTTTCTATATAGAATATAAATACTTACATAGCAACGCGCGTTCCGCGCTTTTTATCGCGTGTTTTTGGGGACCGCTAAACTGGAAGTGTTCCCAAGAATTGTTATCAATTATTTCTTCCAACGGAAAATTCAAGTCTCAGTAGAATAAAATGGGTGGGTACTCTGCTTCAAAATTGAATTGAACTTTATTTTAGAGTGATTTCAACATAAAACTATGCTGGATTGACAGAAAAATAGTTAACCTGTTGTCAGGTAACATTCTTACTACATTCCATAGCTTTATTTTGAAGTTTGACTATGCTAAACTTGCTGGAATAAATCATTCCAGCTCCTGCTCCATTGCAACGAATAGGAAGGAATTGTAACCGAAACCCAGATCAAAATTCAAAAAGGTTTCGGTTACATTATTGCAACTAGTCGCCAGCCAGTAGGGTTTGAGATAAAAGACAAAATTCATGTATCATAAATTTTACGCTAGACACAATTTTCAAAAATTTTATACACTTTAATTGTTGTCTGCAACCTCATTGAAATTGGGCCACTGTTGATTCTAAAAAAATTCTGTCTTGTTATGGGTTAAAACATGATATTTAATTTCAGAATTGAGAGAGTAAATAAAAAACAGAAAAATCGAGGATGTATGACCGCGCACCGCGAGACCTCATCAAGATCTCTGGTAGCACAAATCACAATGTTGGACCAGGATCTTATGACTCGGAAGTACCAACAAAATCAAGATTTAAAGCAGGTAAAAGAGATATTTCTACTTTCCTTTCACAGGCAAGACTTTGTTTTGACAAGCTTAATAGTTTTATAAAAGGCTTGGGAAAACATTGATGCTAAAGAAGAAAATGCTGATAATCCTTTCTTCTTCTGATTCTTCATTTGGATTTTCTTCTTTGAACTTAATATCCATATACAATGAAGACGAAGGTCCTGTAATCCTCGAAGATGAGGTGAGAAATGCCCTGAAAAAGATGAAAAACGGCAAGGCATCAGGGCCTGATGACAGTCCAATTGAGTTTATAACTGCCCTTGATGAAATAGGAATCGAAGCTGTCACAAAATTACTAAACAAGATTTACGACACAGGGACCATTCCAGAAGATATGAGGAAGTCTGTTTACATTGCCCTCCCAAAGAAACCTGGTACAGAAGACTGTGATCAACACTGCACAATTAGCTTAATGAGTCTCCTAACCAAGGTTCTACTATGAGTGCTCATGAACAGAATGAGAATTAAGATCCTCCCTGAGGTATCAGAAGCACAGTTCGGATTTATGGCTGACAAAGGTACAAGAAATGCAATATTTGCCCTGAAAACACTCATAGAAAGATCTATTGAGGTACAGAAAGACCTTTATGTATGTTTTATAAATTACTCAAAGGCAATCGACAAAGTGTGACACTCCGATCTATTTGCAGAGCTCCAGATAAGAGGGGGTGATGACTTTTCAAACTACAATAATTCTGTTATTCTTCATCAAACCCTAAGTTGTGGGTACTCATTTGCATCGTCTCGTCGAGACGATTCAAATGAGTACCCACAACATAGGGTTTGGAATTGAAATAACAAAGTTAGAATGTCTTCACCCCCACTTATCTGTAGCCCTGTATTTGACATTCTTACGAGGCTAAACATCGACGGAAAGGATCTTAGAATACTCACAAAGCTCTACTGGCAACAGGAAGCTGCCATCAGAATTGATAATGACTGCAGCGAATATAGACCAATCTGCAGAGGAGGGAGACAGGGCTGTGTCTTATCCAGACATGGCGAAAGACCAGAAATATTTGTCAGACATTCGGTCTGAAAGCACCAAATAATCTGTCGGACCAAATAAAATTTTGTCAGACCGAACACTTATTCACTAGCTTGACAGATCAATAGAAGTGTCAGACAGTCAGACTGACAGTACAGTTAGCAAAAAAATCATCAGACCAAGGGAAATTTTATTAGATATGTCTGATTGTCTGACGGTTTTAGCCCTGTCTGCTTATCACCTGATCTCTTCAACCTTTACAGTGAAATGATTTTGCGGCACACTGAAGAGCAAGGTGTCAGTGTGGGTGGGCATAATATCAACAAGTAAGATATGCTGATGACACTGCCCTCATGGCAGATTCAGAAGATAAACTACAGAGAATCCTGACAACAGTAGCAGAAAAAGGTGAAGAGAAAGGTCTACAGCTGAATACAAAGAAGAAAGAATGCATGGTAATCTCCAAAAAGAATGACATCCCTCAATGCAACATCACATGTACAGGAGAGACCATCAAACAAGTGAGCACCTTTGAATATCTTGGCTGCACAGTAACCTCCTATGGCAAGAGTGACACTGAAAAATAAAGAAAAGAATCAGTATGTCTTAGTGTCTAAATCTACTTTCAACAACATGAAATTCATTTTCACAAACAGAAATATAAGCCGCAGCACAAAATTCAGAACCCTGAAAACATGTATGGTCCATCCATCTGTATGGTTGTGAATGCTGGACTTTAACAAAGGACACAGAATGTCGCCTTGAAGCAGTCTAGACCTGGTTTATCAGGAGAATCATGAGGGTCCCGTGGACAGCAAAACTGACAAATGAGACAGTAATGAATATTGGGGGTTCAAAGAGATCTCTACTCAAGACCATCATTGAAAGACAACTGAAATGTTTTGGATATATAATGAGGGCAGATGGATTAGAGAAGTGTTTGCTGCTAGGAAAGATCAACAGCATAAAAAGCAGAGGACGGCCACGAACAAAATTCACAGATGGTCTGAACAGAATTGCTCTAAACTGCCAGCTCTCTACAGTTGATCTAATAAGACTGACTAAATGCAGAAATGAATGGAGAGCCATGGTTTTCGATGTCTGCAAAAACAGACCAGACACCTAGAGAAGAAGAAGATCTTAATATTTTGTAAGCTATGATATAAAAGAATATTTATATCATAATCAATTTGCAACAATTTTGTCGCCGGCATCAATTTTCAAATAGGAATATAGTCCATTTGTGCTGTTCTGGAATGGGTAGTGACTGTCCTAAACTGGCCTTGGTTTTGATGTCACTATCTCTTGTCATTTTCTATGTCATGTCATCTGCAATGTTTAGCTATCAATTTCAATGTTCAGTCTTTACTCTTAGTTTTTGTTGTTTTAGAAAGAGTAACCCATTCCCACACAAGGTCCCTTTTTTGACGCACCACAATAAAGTGACTTTTAAAACATTGTGAAAAATGAAGAAATTGCTTGTTACAAGCAATTTCTTCATGTCCCACAATGTTTTATGCCCCCAAAAGACATCAAAATGTAGAATTCATCTACTTAAAATTGTCATCTGTTAGATCTTTGAATTTTGACAAAATGTTGCTTTCTGCTTTTAATCAGACTGTTAGTCTTTAGCCATTATGTTTGTATTGTTTACAGATGGATATGCTCCATTCTTGTCGATGACAAGTAGAGAGACATTTCTCAACATCAGTGACCAGGTCGTGGCAGCACCCGGACCCGGACATTATGACCCAGCATTTGCTCAGGACAATGTCAAGGTAACATGATATACCTTTATATTTCAATTTTGAGGAAATATTTCCCTCTAAAATGCTTGGTTTTGACATTTTCGTCATTGAAAGCTTTTGAAAACAATCGGAGAAAAGATGATAGTTCTAAATTTCATAATTCCAGCATGGTAAGGATGTGTGGGTGAGATTTTACTGCGCAACTTTATGGGCATATCTGAAATAACAAAATAAAGCTCTTTCAGATATTGACTTTTTCAGCAATTGTATTTTCATATTGGTTGATAAAATGACACAATTTTTCGGTAATATTTATTTTCTCTGTTTGGTCTATTAAAGTGTCACAGTAATTCGGATATAACATTCGTATGGAAAGTTACAAAGTTCATTAATGGTATGGAGGTACAGTACAGTTGGCATGTTTTTGCCTATTTTCATGCATCACCATGATTCAATATTGAGAGGATTTGAGTGGAAAAATGCTATGGACCGATGAGCCCAAAATCACAGCAATATACCAAAGCTATTTTCCACTTGACCACCGCCAATCACTGCGAATTGAGGTGATTTTAGTGGATAAGCTTAAACTTTACCTGGGGTTTCCTCTCCCCGGGTAGAAAATGGCCGTGATCACAGCGATTTTCCATCCATCACTGCAAAACACACGCAAGCTGTACTGTAAATCTATTTCATCAACATGCATCCGATGGTCTATAAGTCAAGGTCACGCTTTATTAAAAACATCATTTTTGGGGGCAGAGCGACAGATTAGAGGGGATGAAGACATTCTAATATTTCTATCTAAAATGCAAACCCTAAGGTATGGGTATTCTTTTGAATGGTCTCGAAGTGCATGACGATTCTAATGAGTACCCACATCATAGGGTTTGATGAAAAATAAATGTTAATGAAATATTGCCTTTTGAAATGTTTTCACTCCCTCTTTTCTGTAGCTCTGTTCGGGGTGGGAGTTGTTTCAAGAGCTCTTCTTGTTTTCAGGGTGGTAAGACCCTTGCTAACAAGTCTCAGCGGTTTATAGAGCAGATGATCGAGAATCCTGGACCAGGGACGTATAATGTAGATAGATATACAGAGTTTAGACCTGTCAGGTCTGCTCCCTCATTTACAGATAAAGAGAAGGCACAGGGGGTAAGTAAATAATCGAGTTGGGATCTGGAATACTTTGACGTTTTTTGATGCCCCTCAAGAAAAGTGCTTGGGAAAACATCATGGAGAATGAAGAAATAGCTTGTAACAATTTCTTTGTTTTCTAACCCAAAATGCAAAGATGCAACAGTCCAGTTTAAATTGTTTCCTGTCTGATAACATGTTAAGGTACTTAGACTGCCAGGGATCCAGATTTGTTTGTTCTGAATGCAGACTTATCAGGTCATGCAGCTCCCTGCAAATTGCTAGAGGTATAATGAAGCTTTTAGAAGTGTATGCTCAGTTTTATCTGGATCCATGTTTGCCTCAAATGACTTGTACCTTAAAGGCGCTATTAGTTTAGATTTGATGATTATAGATTGTGATTAAAGACACCCAGTTACCTGAGTCTCTGTTAGACTTTGTTAGACTTACAGCCATTTTTTTTTATTTGCACATTTTTTTTTTTGTTTGTAACAAAGGTTTTTGTATGCCCCAACATTGGGGGGAAATAGTTTGAGTGTCCAAACAATTTATTTTACTCTGTGCAAGATATCAGACTGTAACTTTTACGTGTGATGCATGTGGGAAGACATTTCCAGTGAAAAGAAGGTCAAGGTCATCAATTAAGGTCAAATATAAATGACTGGTAGTTTAGAAAATTGTCATAACAAGATCAAACACAGTCATCATGTTACAAAGTTCATGAATGATATTTCAGTTGGTGAGCAGCCGTATCAAGTTTCATCGTAAGCCAGAAGCGCCCTCTATCCCCTGCCCCGGTCAGGCGTACGGTTATGAAGAATGTGAGGATGGTACCCTGAAGAAACAAGATCCACCAGACCGTGATGTCTCACTGGGCCCAGCTTTCTATGGCGTCACTCATGTAAGGGGTTACTTGTTATGTGTCACTGTGTATTGTAGCTTGTTTTAACCCATTACCACATAGTGATACTTTTTGATGCCCCACAAAATAAAGGCTATGGAAAACATTGTGGATAATGAAGAAATTGCTTGTGACAAGCAATTTCTTCATTATCCACATTTTTCCTACACTGTAAGATGGAAAAATTGTTGATATACATTCACTTGAAATTGTTGTGTGCAAAATCTAAGAAGTTTGACAAGTTTGAAATTTAGCCGTCTTATAATTAGTTTTATGTACTTGACAGAAGTTGCAAATGACAAGATTGTTTTGATTATCAAAGGTTTAATTTAACCCTTTCCCACACATTGACGCTTTTGGATGCCCCACAAAATAAAGGCTTTGGAAAAACTTGTGGAAAATGAAGAAATTGCTTGTGACAAGCAATTTCTTCATTTCCCACAATGTTTTCTACCAAGAAAGACCAAAAAATGTTAAATTTTGTTCAATGGAACTTGTCGTCTGCAACACCTATGATGTTTTGACTAGACTAAAATTTTGTTGTTTGGTAATGGGCTAAAATATGTATTTTCTATGTTAGTCTGTGTTGAAAAGAAGAAATTGCTATTTTTCCTAGATTTCTTTCTTCTTCTTAGTGATTGTTCTTTAATCCTTTCTCAAATGACAAATTTTCAGGGTTGTGCAAATTTAAATATCTTTCAGATAAATTTGCAAATCAATGTCTCATAAGTCAGTTGCCTAATGTAGGGTATATCAAGGGATAAGAAGAAAATGTTGGTTATTAACATTTTTCTTTTTTTCTATCAATGTTTTAGGAATCTGTCCCAACTAGGGAAATCAAAATTAGGGAATGTTTGGGATATTGTTGAAAACAAAATGAAAGAAGAATCAGGGTTAACCCTTTCCTAAACAAGACCTGTTTTCCTAATTTTGATGTCTCTAATAGGATATGTTTGGGAAAATATTGAGACAAAAGAAGGAAATTCTGATAACCAGCATTTTCGTCTTTTGCCTCAATATTTTCTGCACTGTAATAGACATGAATTTTTATGAACGCCCATTTAGTTATCTGTAGCAGCTTTCAAAGTGGACCACCCTATTTTTTGCCATTTTGGAAATCGTTCATTCATTTACTGGCAATGTTTTCTTTCAATGACAGTTTACGATCTAAAGCGTGCAAGTAAAGCATCTTTTTCGATTAAGAGTTATAATGCAGATTGCCTAATTTATGGATTTATAATGACCTGTCCTTTCTGAATTAAAGTTAATTCGTTAAATGTTCCCCCATTAAGGAGAAGCCCCTTATTAAGTTATTCTAGGCATTCGTCTTTGTAACTCCTTAAGGGGCCATTATTGAATTTAACCCTTTCTTCCTTTAAAGGATTCCCTCGTTTTACTTTGAAATAATTGTTCAAACCTTTCCTAAACAACAGAATTTTGGAATACTCCAATTTTAAAGCTGCTTTTAACCCTTTGCCAAACAAGACCTAGTTTTGACGTCCCTGATAGAAAAAGTTTTGGGAAACATTAAGGCAAAAAAATTAAATGCTAATAAACAGCATTTACTCCTTTTGCCATTTTCTGAGCTATGCTGTACACAAATCTTATCTTTATCAGTATCCAAGTTGTCAACTGCAGCAGCTTTCAAATTAGACAAATCTAAAACTTTCTCGTATAGGGAAGGTTAAAGGTTGTCAAAATAAGGTGTTGATTTGGAAAGGGTTAATTTTTTGCTCTCCTGAAGAAAAAAATGTTAACTGCATTTGCATTGAAATTGTTATATCTATCTCTCATCAATATGATTCTGTTTTTTTTTCTATGGAATAAAAATGTATGATTTTAATTATGTTTTAGGAAACAAAGCCATCTGAGGGAAAAACCACAAAGACCTACAAAGGTGTACATTTTGGTAAGCTGACAGCTAAAAGGATGGATTTTGTTGGTAAGGCGGGACCAGGCCCCGGTGAATACGAGCCATACATTGATATACAGCTTCAGCCTGAAAATCTCAATGCCAAGGATGAAAGTCGACTTGAAACTAACATACCCAGATACCATGAGGCAATAGTCAAGGAAACAGAGAAAAAGGTACTAGCAAAGTTTAAGATCTTAAATGAATTTTTGTTTAAGACCAGCTGTTCTTAGTTAAGTACTTTAAATTCTATTAAAGGTATCAAGCAACCAATTGATTGTGTGTTCAAAGTTGGACTTGACTAATATTCTTTCTGACATTTGTCATGTCTCTCACCAATGAACACATCACTTGCAAATTGTTTAGGGTGGATGGTAGTCCCAATCAAATATTGTATTTGTATACATGTTCAAAATGCCAGCCAATATGGGTAAATGCACCAGGCCAAAAAATATATCTGAATTTTATTAACGCATCATTAATCCTTTCCTAAACGACAAAATTTTAGGGTGTTCCACTTCAAAAACTGCCACAAATGACAAAATGGAAGTTATTGAAGATAAAATTAGTGTGAAATATGGCATAGAAAATATTGAGACAAAGGAGAAACTGCTGGATATCAGCAGTTTCTTCTTTTGTCTCAATTTTTTCCCAAACCTTTTCTATTAGAGACGTTAAAACCAGGTCTTGTTTGGGAAAGGGTTTCTCAATCGTTACCAAAGTAAACAGAGTAGAGAACTCTTTCTCAACTAAGTTTTGTGTACAATTTGAGTTATTTCCCTTATACCTTTAACAATTTAGATACCCTTTGTGTTACTACAGCCTCTCGCAATTACGCATTCCACTTTAAATGTTTGTCTTTAAATGAATCACGATTTATTCACCTAATTGTTTTGAGTACCTACAGCATTACAAAGGATTTCATACAAAAGTGATTTTACAATTATTGTTTTTAAAATACAATTGCTGTTTCTTATCCTAAGTAGCTCTGCCTTTATGAATTTGGAAGCTAGATAATGCATTCAAAATAAAGATTGGGATCTTTATATAGTGAAGGAATATAATATACTAGACAATTCATATTTTATTAATCCCACCAAGGATTTAGATTTCATTACCTTTATAACTCTATTAACCCTTTCCCAAACAAGACCTGGTTTTGACGTCCCTGATAGAAAAGGCTTGAGAAAACATTGAAACAAAAGAAGAAACTGCTGATAACCAGCAGTTTCTCCTTTTGTCTCAATATTTTCCATGCCATATTTTACACAAATTATATCTTTAATAACTTCCATTTTGTCATTTGTTGCAGTTTTTGAAGAGGATCACCCTAAAATTTTGTTGTTTGGTAAAGGGTTAAAGAAACATAGATTAAGTTGCAAAATGTACCAAATAAACTATTGTATTTATGATTTTATCACCCTGATGGTCTACTTGAAATACTTGAATTTTACTTTCTACTCAGAGAAAGCTTCTGAAAACAAACATAGAAAAAATGAAAATGATTGCTAGTAATTCCTTTGTCTGCAAAGAAATGTTTGTTTAAACCTCCATTATCAAATTTCACAAAGTTAGTAAGTGAGACTTTGCAACAATATGATCTGATCTATACTTTAAGTTAACCCTTTCCCAAACAAGACCTGGTTTTGACGTCCCTAATCAAGATGGCTTTGGAAAACATTGAAACAAAAGAAGAAACTGCTGATTACCAGCAGTTTCTCCTTTTGTCTCAATATTTTCTATGCCATATTTTACACAAATTCTATCTTTATTAACATTCATTTTATCATTTGTGGCACTTTTTGAAGTGGATCACCCAAAAATTTTGCCATTTGGGAAAGGGTTAAAAACACTTTCAATCCATGTTCTATGAACTTTATTACTTTTGTCAAGCTTGTACATTACTGTAATATAAGAAAAGCTTCCAGAAAAACAATGGTGGCTTTTCTAAAAATATATATAGTACATGAACTTTTTAAAAAATGTTGAAATAATCCTTCAGTGCTTAAAATTTTCTATGAGTAGCTTAAAGTTTTCGTAGGAGCTCAGTGGAATATGAAACAAGTTACATAAACAACCATAAAAAACATGTGAACATAATAATTTACCCCTTACCTAAGCAACAAATTTTAACACTGGTTTGAAATCAAAGTAGTTACAAATGATAAAACAATTAAGTAAATTCAAAAGTTACATCATTAGAATCATTGAGGGAAAAGAGGAAAATGCTGGTTTTCTACCTTTTCTTCTTTCCTTTAAGGGTTTCTAAACTAACATCCCTTATAGTTGTCAAAAGCAGGACTTGTCTATGAAAGGGTAAAACACCCATGAACATAATAATTTGAAAGGTATTTATAGCATCTACTTAAAGCACTCTTGAAGATGCATGTCATCTTTTAATGTTTTGTCAGAAAAATATTGAACCACTCAAGTTTATGTGATAATAAGGGCTATTAAATTTTTGAGGCTTTAAAAATACTAGGGCTGATAATGCAAACAGGAATGAACATAAATTTGAAATGTCTTTCAAATGTAATCTTTTTTTTTAAATTGTAAAAAAATCTGGAACAAGTATAATCAGTATTTATAATAACAGTGCACATTGAACAGGTGAAAGGCTTTAAACAACGATGCCATTTGGAGTTTAAAGACAAAGACCTTTCAATGGAATTAAAGATCAAAGATAAAAATGATAGAATGTAAAAGAGGATAATCCGCCAAATGATTCCTTTTATGTGTATATTACCTTTTAGTCATGTAAGGCACAGCATTATTTTTCAAATTTCTGTTGCCTAGCCTTTTGTAATCTGATAGAAAATGGAACGATAAATCAGCAATAAAAAAGATCCGGTAATCAAATGGAATCATAGTAACCAGCTTGAAGTCTTCACCATAAATAACCAAACTTGTTAAAAACAACCACATGGTCCTGGTATAAAAACCACACATTTATTGCAGGGGGACATTCACAATTTGATGGTTTATCATGATTTATATTTCACAAATCCTTTGTCAATTTTGTCACATGTTGTGAATTGGCGCTTTGTTCTTAGCCAGTGTCTGGTTTCCTTTAAAGGTCCTGCAGATTATTTTCAATAAAATGTTTTGCAGGTTTTTTGGTAGCATCATACAGTAAATTTCGTGGTAGGGTTCATGTAGACTAGCTTCTCTCGGCCTAGAAGCCAGGCTAGGGTTCATGATATAAACATTATTTTAGCTGCATGTACAGTCTTTAAAACATACAATGCTTTTATATATAAATTCTGTATTAAAACAAACTATCCCTATTCCTACAGGCTTGAGACACCATAGCCCATATCAACATGCACATTTGTGAAGACAGATTATAATCATTGTTTTGTTTTTTAACATCTTCTTCATTACCTGTAGGAAATTTAAGAAGGCAGCACTAATCTTAATAAGCTGCAATTTTTGCACTAGCTTATTTTGATCCATACTGGTTCTCAAGGGCTCTTATTCAATATAAATTAGTCCCTCAGAAAACAAAAGAAGAAAAGTGTAAATAAACATTTTATCTTTTTCCTTCATTGCCATTTGTATTTTAGCTTTCGAAAGAATTGAAACATTTAGAAATCCTCTTTAATCCAATGTTCCCTGTATGTAAGAGCACTTTGAGCCTGCAGGTGTGTCAAAATACCAGGCATGCTTGTTTACATTGTTAATGAAAGATGCCCACTTTACCTAGCATTTACTGTAATATACAGTAATAGTAGAAGAATGAACCCTTTTCCAAGCATTATCTAGATTTGAAGACCGTAATTCACTTTATATAACATTGCAAAGCACTGAAAGAAAAGAAGAAAATGCTCAAAAAATGGTGATTGCTAGCATTTTCTACCGTTGCTTTCCTTTCATTTGCAAGGGCAGTGTTCACATTTATTGATTTGGGTATTTACAGAAAGAGCTTTTGAAAAAAATTAAGATAAAAGAAGAAAAATGTAGACAACCAGATTTTTTCACTATTCTCCATGTAGCCTTTAAATTATTTAGTGTTGTATACAACAATTTTGAGTTCAGAACTATTTAATAAGTTAGTCTGTGGTTTGAGAGAGTTGAATTGCAAAACAGAATTCTGAAGTATTTGCGCAACATTTTAAAAGGATAAGTAGAAAGCACTCAATGATACACTTTGACATGAAAGATGAGTTTCGTTCATGTAAACTTTTAAAATGGAGTTTCACTGTAACCACTTATTTCAATTGCTGAATGTTTAACACTTTCCCAAACAACATACTCTGTAAACTAGTCCATGTAATTAGTCCACATTGAATGCTGTTGATGTGACTGGAAAATCTGTAAGATATAGAAGAGAAAATAATATAAGAAAAGGAGAAACTTTACTAGCTTTTCCTTCTTTCCTCTTAATGTTTTCCAAAAACTTCTTGAGTTGGAGCCTGGCTGTGTATTATATGGCATAATCAGGCATTGTTTAGGACATGGTTAAAGTAAACAAGGTGTTTTAGATTATTTTGAAGAAATCAACAAAAGTTTTGCTGTTTTGATATAATGAGAGTTTTGTCAACATAATGCGTAAGCTCAGTCCCATATGTCATGTTTAGACTGACTTTTACGATTGTCTAGATAAAGTCTTTCCCTATCCGGCTAATGACCAATTTTGAAACCAATGCAATTTAAAAGCCGCTGCACATGACAAAATGGATGTAATTGATATTTGTTTTCATTGCAGCACGAAAAATAATGGAAACATTTCTACAATTTTTCTGTGTTACAATGAACACCAACTCAAATTTATTGGCATTTCTGCATCAGATTTCAAGTGGGAACAGTTTAAAAAAAACCATTGTTTGGGAAAGGGTTTAGCTGTCTAGAAGAAAATCAACTGTAATTTCCTTGTTTTGATAAATAGAGCAGTGTGTTGATATTATGTAAGATCTTTAATTCCCGTCTATCAGCACTCCGGCTAATTGTAAGGCTGCTTCTAATCACTATGTTTATTTCTGCGGGCATGTTTTGTTTTCCAACAAGGATCTGTCTCATTGGTATTCAATGTCTGTTTTTGTATAATTTTGTGATTTGAGAAGAAAAATAATGCTATTTTAGACTAAACAACAAGCTTGAAACAACCAGAAAATCCCCAGAGTGGACGCCAGTTTTATACTTTGTAATGGTCTGGTATACTTGTTTGAATAGACCACCTGTGAAAGTACACTTGAAGGTGGTCTGCACAGATTTTTTTTTTTTTTTTGACATTTTATTTCCAATTGTATACTGCCAAAAACAAATTAGGCTATATTTTTTTGTATAATTCTAAAAGACAATCAATCATTTGTAATAGATCTGTTGTAGTATGTCTTTTTATGATCATGCATTGATTGAGAACAGAAAGTTTTTACCCTGTCTGGGTTTTTTTTGTATGCACAATTTTTGGTCACAATCTTTTAACCATAAGTGATGGAGCTTTAATATTTTACATGTGTATTCCTTATGAAGAGAAAATTTTTCCTAAAAGCAAGATTGAAGTCAAATATCAAGGTCAATTTATGTAGAAAAAAGGCTGTTACATTGGCATTTCAATGACTCAGCTCGAAACAGTTTGTAACTGCCTATAAACATATAGGCAGTTACAACCGTTTCGCGCTGAGCCATCAATTTGCTTTCCACATTACATATAATATTGAACCTTGTATTTACAGGCTGTTCCAGGCCCTGGTAAATACGAGATCAAGGGCTCATTTGACCCCCAGCCACCCAAGGTCAACACAGAGGGTATTGAGGTGGAACATCCTCCATTTATGTCACAATCCAAGGTAGGTTACATTCCATTCTATCAGTGCATGTCAGCTTAACAATTTTGATGAATTATAAAATGATGAATTAGATTATTAAGCTTCATGAACAATTTGAAACAGTAAATACATGTATGAGCCAGTACCCATGACCCCATATCACTCCGAAACTGGCTGGTATTACCATGTATTGCAATGGACAAAGTGGATTTTAATTTTTGTTATGAAACACAAAATACTCTTTTGATACATGAAATGCATCAAATTTTATACATCAAATTATAATTTTCCTTTTCTGACAGAGATTCTCACCTCTGAAGACGCTTCAGCCTGCCCCAGGCAGTTACAATGACCCGAGACATGCATTTGAGAGTTCAAAGAGAGTTACAGGCCTAAAGAGGTCCCCATTTGGTCAGACATCAGTTAGATTTACACCAAACAAGGAAACCAAAGTTGTACCAGGTAAGCTAGCCCCGTCCCAAATGAAAATATCTCACAACAACTTGTTTCTGGACCTGATCAGCCTATAGCCTATTTCCATGTGATCATAGTCCATACCGCACTTGTACAAGTGCTGCATGTTATGATAAAAATACTTAACCCTTTCCCAAACGGCCAAAAGTTGAACTTTTCTTATATGAAAGCTGCTGAAAATGACAAATAAATGTTGTTAAAGATATGATTTGTGTATTATATAGCACAGAAAATATTGAGACAAAGGGAGAAACTGCTGGTTGTCAGCAGTTTCTTCTTTTGTCTCAATGTTTTCCCAAGCCTTTTCTATTAGGGACGTCAAAACCTGGTATTATTTGGGAAAGGGTTAAAAGGGCAAACTGGATTTTGATCAGGCTGCATGATCTGAATAAATGCTGGTTGCAAATGTCATTCAGTAATGGCTCTTTTTCTAGGTCCTACCTAGGTCATTAAATTGTTAGAAATTTGATTCATATGAAATCATAGCTTATCTAAGAGTTTATTGGGGTTTTAGGCCGTTTTCAACTACCAGGGTCATATCGCGGGCTTATCTAAGAAGGAAATACATTTCATTTGACTGGAGCCAAAAAGTGTATAAAGCCTTCTATTATATTTGAATTTTCATGTGCATTTGCATTTCTGCTAGTACAGTGATTATGTGCATTTTATGACAAGGAATAAAGTAATGTCAAATGCTTTTATAAAGTTCAAAAAGTGAAGTATATCGAGGTATTATTTGATAAGGGAGCATGTGTGGCTCATTACTATTCATGAACATGGCCCCTTGTAAATTCTCCCGTTAAAGAACCTTTTTAGGGGCTGCAATCAAATTTAAAGATTTAAAGAATGATCACTCTGTTTTATGACCCTCATCCTGCTTAACTAAATGAAATAATGGCACTTTAATGAAAAAATATTAGCTTCTATTGGTGTGGCATTTGTAGAATTGTCCTTCTTCAGTTTTGAACATACTTAATAAATTTCCTTTACCATACCATTCTGGATTCTTTACAACCTTTTGGTCATTTGAGAAAATTAATGATTGTATGAAATGTCACGTTTAACTAATTACTCCTGCAAAGGTTTGGACTTGTCCAAATTCAAAGATGTTGCAGACGACAGTATCAAGTCCATGAATTTTCCAAAGTTTTCATTTTGTGGGGCTTCAAAAAGCAACAATGTGTGGGGATTGGTAAAATGTCAAAACACCAAAATCACATATAAAATTTATTGCAATCTTACCTTTTGATTTTATAAAAGAATTATTTTTTAACTTTTTGACAAGGGATAAAGTAATGTCAACTATTTCGTTAGAGTTCCTTTTTGTGAGGTCTATCATGAATGGCCTGTTATCTAATAGTTTTGTAAAATACGAAAAATTTTGATAATCGGGGATTTGCTTTTGAATCCACAAACAGATAAAGGTGAAATCGATTACATCCCAGTTTTATTTTGGTAATCAAAAAAAGAATGATAGGTAATAAAAATGTTTATTTCATGTCAGTAGAGCTTGATTTAAGTATTTTTTATGAAAACAAATCTTTGAAATCAATGCAACATCTGGTCTTGTTGCAAAATAAATGGTGAAATTAATGGCCTAAATCGGCTTTGGTGGTTTTCAGGTAGGACCACATAGCTTTGTCACATATTGTTTGGTTGTACCGTTTGGCCCACAAACATAGGGGTTATCATAGTTACAAAAGATTAGATAAGATCCTACTTGAGATTTTTTCTTAAAAGATGTCAAGCATATAGAAAAGTGTTTGAAAATGCTTGAAATCAGAATTTTGAATTAATTGGCCAACATTCAAATGTAATGTAGATTACATTTTGTTCATTTTCCACAATTTGATAATACCAAAAAGCATCATTATATTGGAATGGGTGAACAGAATACAGGAGGATGCTGCTTTTTTAACAAAAACCTCGTAACTGCACCTTGTTTTAAGCTGCGGTTACGAGATTTTTGTTGAAAAGCGACATAAACTTTTGTCTGTAAAGAACCCCAAAAATCAGAGTCTGGTCACTTTCAATAACTATCATTACTATAATGAGAGTAGGCAATCAATGTTACACTATCAAATGTCAATAACCCTGGTAGTTAACGTCTTTGGCTATGATTTTACGTTGGAAATGATGGCCGCCACACTAGGTTTTTATTGCTAATCAATGCCCCCTGTAGGGCTAGCAGAGAAATGTTGTAAGTGCAAGGGGTGTGGAATGTTGTATGACCTACCTCTATTTTCCCTGGTTGATAGTTATAGCATTGTCTTCATTGTAAAGCAGTTTGGAATTCAATTGAATGTACCCTAGCGAAGGTTTGTCTTGGACATTTCAGCTGGACCCATACATTTGGCGTTAGTACTTGTGAATCTCCCAGGAAGCAGAAAAGAAGGGGAATAAAATAAGCTCCCAGCTCCCTTTCCCAAACGACAAAAATTTGGGGGTGGTCCAAATTCAAAGCTGCTACAGACGACAAAGTAGATGTTGAAAAAGATTGAAATTGTGCAAATTGTATCACAGAAAATATTGAGGCAAAAGGAGAAACTGCTGGTTATCAGCAGTTTCTTCTTTTGTCTCAATGTTTTCCCTAGCCTTTTCTATTAGGGACGTGAAAACCAGGTCTTGTTTGGGAAAGGGTTAAATCATTTCTATTTAAAAATCAATTAGGTCTACACTTACCATAGCCTTTCCCAAACAGTTCTAAGTTTTGATGGCGAAAGAATCAAGAGTATAGCAGTTATATGGACAATAATTATGGGCCTTTTCCTAAAATTCCTCTGAATTGAATTTGACTTACAGTAGTCTAGCTCCAAGCTCTACCCCCTCCTTCTTCAGACATTGTTGGATTCATTCTTTTTGACAGACGGACCCATAAAAACCATGGAAAATGGACATAAAAATTGCCAATAACTTGTGAGTAATGGTCAGTGCTGAATTGCTAGATTTTATTTAGTGTACTGGACCTTCTTTCTATTAATTAAAGAGCCTGGGCTTTCTCTATCTTTTTAGGATGTTAACCCTTTCCCAATGGCAAATATGAAGACTATTCCGAATTGGAAGCTTATTATACGGCAGTATACAACAAATGGATGTTGATAAAGATAGGGTATTACATATGATAAAGCTTATAAAAAAAAGTTGAGGCATAAGGAAATTCTAGTTATCAGCATCTTTTTCTTTTGGTTTAATATTTAACAATAGATTGTTTGGGCAAAGGGGTTTCCTTGTAATAAACAGATACAACTGAAATAAGATTTCTAAAGATTGAATTGTAAGTTGGGTGAAAGACAAGAGTAAGATTTTAATCTGCAAAATTAAAATGTTAAAATTCAGTCAACTCCTGGAAATCCTCTTATTATTTGGTCTCAGCTGACTTCAAACAGATAAATAATGACTGGTTCAATAAGAATTCTCAATAAAACAGCATTCTAGGTCCATGTAATGACAGTTTTATGCAACCAGACTCTTGACATAGTACAGGGATACAATTCATTAAGTTCTCAACACTTTTCTCTGTAAAAAACATAGCTTCTTGTCTAAATTCAAATGTTGCAGGACAAGCACCAGCATAATTTTGCACTTTTAAATGTCTCCATTACATGCCAACTCTGTAAACTTGCAAGAATTTCTGAATGGCCTATGTTCAACAAGAGTTCTTAAACTTTCCTATTTTACAAGCATTCTGATTGGACAGGATGTATATCCTAGCCAATCAGATTGATTGTTGTGTCATTTCATTTTAGCATTGTTGGGGAACTCCAGTCAAGAATACCCACATCTCTCTTCTAACAGTCCTACCAAAACATTCCCACACTAGTCTTGGATGAGTAATATTTTTGGTCTGTCCTTTGGTACTAAAAGCGGTTATTTGGTTGTCCAGTTTAAAGGCAGGTTCCATATTTAATTATAGGGCACAGGACAATGACAAACTTAACCAATAACCAGGTCAATATGCTAAAATACATGGTGGGGGTCGTAGCCCGTCTCAAACAGGACACTGAACAATTTTCTTGTCTAATTCTGTTGCTACTTCTTTGATACATAGCTCTGCAATCTGTTGATTTACCAATATGCCCCTTTAATCCTCTCCCAAATAACAAGATTTATATAAAGACATTGATGAAAGAGGAGAAAGATTTGTTATCAGAATCATGAAAAGACAGACATGAGGTAGGATTTGGACAACTATGATATAATAATATTTTTACAGGAAGATTTGCTATAGATGTATGTGCCTTATATTCATTGCCACATATTGAAGCCTTTTGACGCCCCATGAGATTATGGTTTGGAAAGACATTGTGGAATAGGAAAAAATTGCTGTGACAAGCAATTTCTTCATTTCTCACATTGTTTTCTTCCCATTAAGATCAAACAATTTATAATTTCACCCATTCAAAATTGTCATTCGCAATATCTTTGAATTTGGACTAGTCCAAAATGTTGCTATCTGGTAATGGGTTTAGTAACTGTAAAACAATGTTTGTTTCACATTTCTACAGGACCAGGGGCATACAACATCACCGGTATGGGTTCTGACAGTATGAGAAAGGCATACATCGAGAGCACTAGGCGCGGGGTGTTTGGCACAACGTCTGTGCGCATCAACAATCTGACACGCAAGGAAGAGCCAGACATGCCCGGACCAAACTATTACCAGATCAAAGAGAAACCGTTCAAATCTCGCTACCATCATCTCTCGTCCACGTTCGCGTCTGTGACCGGCAGATTGAAGGAAGAACAGCCAACAGCAAAGGTAGGTCACTCTTGTTGTTGTTAGGTTCCCAATCATGAATCTTCGCTGAATCCATAAACTTCCAACCTGTAATTGACCATTTGTTAGTTTACTTAAAGGGAAGAATACGCTCCTTACTCTGAAAGTTTTCTTAATACACCACCATCTCTATATTGAAAACAAAGATAAGAATATTTCTTCCTTTATCCACAACATTTTCTATGTTCTAACAAAATATTTTTCTAATTTTGATGAATTTCTTTTCTCATTTGCATTTCCATCCAATTTTGACTGTTCTGAAATGTTGTCATTCTGAAAAGGGTTAAACCAGGATGGAACACAAAATTTTAATCCAGTTATGTTGGTACAGAGAAGATCGGGACTAAAATTTGGCTATTTCGGTGCATCAATTTGTTCACACATGAATATTTTATTCGGAATGCACCTATTAATGCAGCAAATTCGAATGGAATTTTGCAAAATGGTTGACTCAAATCTCAATGGAAATAAAATTGTCTACTTAGACCATTTCCATGTAACCAATATTATGGTTTGGGCAACCTTGTAGAGATAGTTTTAGAAAAAGTCAGATGAAATAAGAAACTGCTGGTTACCAGCTATTTTTTATCTGCCCTCAATTTTCGTACAGCAAATTGAATGTTTTGAGAAATGTTATTTTGGTATTTGCAATGAATTGGACATGATAAATTTGGATGATATCAGATTCACTCTTTTGTCTTTAAGAATAGATAGTAAGAATGTCTAAATATGCTAAAATTATGTAAATATGCCCTTTTTCGTCCCTCATTGTCAGATGACAAGGGTTGATTACCAAGAAAAATTAGCGCATGGCGAAACCACATTTGAAATGGTCTCAGACCAAAATATTTGTCTACCCATCAGCTTAAGGTAAAAAGGGCCTAATTAGCACCAAAGAGCCCGCGGTGAAATTTGAAAAGTGCTAGTAATTCCTAAAGTGTGTTACATTTTTATTCCAAATATAAACATAAGCATTTTGTACGGTTTAGAATTTTGAATTAATGCATATTTATGGAAATATTACACAAAAATGTTCCAAATTACCTCCCTTTTATATGAATATAGAGTAAAATAATATTTGTAAATTTCTTTCTCCTTGAAGCATTATCTTGAAATCCGGCACAGTGAATCAACTTATGTGAAGTGTATTTACAAGTGTGTGTAATTTGATGCATTTCGTATGGCTAGAAAGTGGTGTTTTTAATTAGGCACTTCATACCTTAATGAAGCTATTGACAGGCAGAACAAATGAAATGACAAGAAATGATGAGATGCTGTGATTGCGCAATAATTATTAACATTTTCCAAAAATGTTGATTGGGATTGCGCAATAATTATGAACATTTTCCAAAAATGTTGATTGGGATTGCGCAATAATTATGAACATTTTCCAAAAATGTTGATTGGGAATTGCCATTTATGGATATTCTGTTGTTCCTCATTGCAGATTTGAGTATACTTCACAATTTAATCCTTTCCCAAACAACACAATTTTAGACTGGTTAAAAGATAATGAGAACCACAAAGTAAATGATGCAGAGAGCAGTTGTGTGTGCAATGGCATAGAAAAAACATTGAGAAAAAAAGAAGAAAATGCTGACCATCAGCATTTTCTTCTTTTCTCTCAATGTTTTCCGAAACTTTGCTCACCATGATGTTGAAATCTGAGGCATTGTTTAAAGGGTTCAGCAGACTGGATGACAGTCTTGTGCACTGTTATGACAATGTTTGGTCGTTTGCAACCCGACTTTTATTGTTCTCCGTACCACCCAACTGCGTGACAAGAACAAATGGATTCCCTCACAATATAATTGAATTCATCTAATTAACTCAACCCTTTCCTAAACAAGACCTGGTTTTGATGTCCCTTTTAGAAAAGGTTTGCGAAAACATTGAGACAAAAGAAGAAACTGCTGATAATCAGCAGTTTCTCCTTCTGTCTCAATATTTTCTCTGCTACACTATACACAAATTTTATCTCTTATAACATCTCCTATTTGTCTGCATCAGCTTTGAAATAGAAATATCCTTAAAAAATATCGCATTTGGGAAAGGGTTAACTTTAACAAAGAGATTGCAGGAAGAATATGTGGGAATTGAAATTTATACGTCCCCTTTGCAATATTTTTTTATCTGCATTTTTTTCGGGTTTATTTTAATTTTTCCCATTTCAGCAAAAATTTATGCCTTAATTTTTGCACTTTGAGAAATTGAAAGCAAATCCAATAATAGCCTTGTCAGGGGAAGGTGGACTGGTACAATTATTGAAATATCACGAGGCAAAGGATTGCAAGTGCATATAATTTTAAGTCGGCTTAGAAATTTTGTGGGTGAAACGTCATATTTTGGGATTTCAAATGCCATAAGAACCCTTTTTACATATCCAAACATATTCAGATCTCAACTCACAAGATGTAATTAGACTAAACTCTCCTAGTTCACTTGTGTTGAATACTATATTTTCCCTTTCCCAAACTAGCCTGATTTGAATGTACCTAATGAGGATATCTCTGAAAAGCCTTTGAGAGAATAAGAGAAAATCCTGATAATCAGTGTTTTCTCCTTTTCTCACAATGCTTTACATATTACACCATACACATATCCTCTTAGTAACATTTTATTTTGTCGTCTTAATAACATGTACCTTCAGTCAAAGAATTTGTTGTTTAGAAAAGGGTTACAATGCATGTGTCTATCAAGCATTTGGAATGCTATACCATGCAATTTATGTCTGAAAAAATAGCTGGTTTGAGGTAATTACAGGACTTTTAAAATGGCCTTTTCTTAGAAATGCATGCTTCTCCAGCTTAAATTTCATCTGAATACTGCTTTACTGCATGCTTTTTGCATTCCAGAATGAACCTTCTCTCAAAATTACAATTACTATTAATTTATTTTTTTTTAATTAAACTTACTATCTGTCGTCATAGTATATAACTTTAATTTAGTTTAATCCTACAAGTTCTCAAAATTATACCAGCTTTTCACAAAATTTGTATGCAAATAATCACTGGTTTTCAAGGAAAACTTTGTAACTGCAAGCAGAAGTTGGCCTTTATCATGTTGTCCTACCCTTTATAGACTTTTTAGATTCATACAATGAATGATATAAATTGATAATTATGCAGCTGTGTAAAACTATGTAAAACATGTTAAGCCATGTGGCAGTATTTACGAAATGATGTGATATTGGGTTTTATGTCTGTTGTAATCTTAAAGCCAATACTGGTCAGACAAGGCTGAAATTTTGCACAGACAAAAATTATAGGCCATATTTTAATTATATTCAGTTATTTTTACAAAAAAATACCCAGATAATAAGTGAGTATGTATGTTAAAAACAAGCTGAAGTTACAAGGTTCTTGTTGAAAAGCGACATGATAGAGTATCAGTAGGTGACTGCATTCTTTCAGTGTTGAGTAGTATGAGATGGATACATATATAAAGATGATGTTTAATTTACACATGTTTAATTTATGAAAAAACAACATCTTTATGGGTTTTTAAGATTAAAAAGGGCTTATAAGCTAAATCCTTTCACTCTAGGTACAGATGGTCCTCATTTCATGTGAAAACACAAACATACTTCTTTCCCATTTCATTGATTACAAGTCGTTAGATAAGATGTACAGAATGTGTTTTTGTTGATAATGATAGGTGTGCTCTTCTTTATTGCTTTGGCTTGCCAATGTAAGATGACTTTCAAATTGATAAAAATACTTAAAGCTGATTTGCAAATTGGCATTAGTATCAGGAAGTTTTGAGGTATATAATGTTTTTCAAAGCTTTATTAAGTAAGGAAGTCAAAGCAAGGGATTGCTTTGGAAAGCATTGAAATAAGTTCCCCTATAAAGGCATTGATTACAATTAAAACAGTCATTTGCAAAGATTGCATCTGTTCTTGACCTTTCAAGTATGCATAGTCAAAGATCAACATAGGTACAATTATGTATACTACATGTTTGAAATTTAACAATAGGCCTTATCTCTCTAGTGATCTTGTGTCAAATTTAGGCCTTCTACTCCTAATGAGATTCGAGCGACATCGGAATTATTCGGGCAACATCGAAAACATTTTGCGGTGGAATTTTCCACTGCAAAATGTTTACGACCGTGCCCGAATAAGTTCGGATATGTAACAAGGACGTTTGAAAAAATCTGATGTTTAATGAATCTCAAAATGGCCACATTACAGTTATTCTACATTAAGAAGTCTAAATAACCAGAATATATGAACGACTAAAGCAAACAATTTTCATGCACTGTATTGCCCCTGCAAATGATCATGGCACTGTGAAATTAAACTATGGGTTGGTTTAAAACTAAAATAAATCTTCATTGTGTGAAACAGCATTAAAATAGATTTGCATTTACTCTACAAGTTAATTAGAAACATGAAAAAAGAGTGTCATATTTTTACCATTGTAAAACAGTATGTGCTCTCATTACCCAACATATTTCTGCAATCTAAAGTGATCCCTAAATAATTTTATTTATGTAGCTTTCATTTGGTAGAATGTTTGTCCCTAATGGGTCTTCTTTTTTTTAGAACTTCATTCAGAAGTCTTCATAATTATACTGCAAAGAATCAGTTTAAACCAAATGTGGTGACATTCATTGATAATAAACTGAGTAAACAGTTGACCACAAAGTCTTTGATATTAACTGCAGATAAATTGAAGGACCATGGCTGCATACATGCGTGATAGCATCACAGACAGAATGCTAATGCAAGGTCATAATGAATGTATCTATCATTGTATCTGAGAAAGGACATGGTTGTAAAGCAAAAGTTCATTTTTGCAGACTGACCTGGCCACAATGCCAAGCTAACATACCACGAGGCTTAAAATGACGTTATAGCTGGGTCATGGTATAACTTGAAATGAACATGAAATGCTTTGCAACGAAAACCTCGTAACTGCAGCTTAAAACAAGCTGCAGTTTCAAGGTTTTCGTTGAACAGCCACGACAAACTCTTCCCATTCGGAGGAGGAGAAAACATTTCAAGCCTGATTGAAATGGTAGAGCCTGCTGTTAGCCACACTCTAGTGTGTGTGTTTTCCACTGGAATTTCAAGTATCTTGTGGTTTAATGGAGTCTGGTGCTCGTACCCCTATCACTGTGACATAAAGATATCCTAACTGTTACCAGATTGCAGGTCTTTAACCCTCTCCCAAACAAGACCGGATTTTGATGTCCTTAGTAGATATGGCTTGTGAAAACATTTAGACAAAAGAAGAAACTGCCGATAACCAGCAGTTTCTCCTTTTGCCTAAATATTTTCTTGGCTATAACATATTTTTTGGCCTTTTGTGATCATTTACTTTATCATCTGCAGCAGCTTTCAAATTGGACCGCCTTAAGATTTTGCCGTTTGGGAAAGGGTTAATGGAATCAGGTCTTTTTAACCTTTCCTATACATTTTGTTTGCTTTGAAATTAGTTAATTTCCTTGATGCTGAAGAAAGTATTAGCATAGCTATCCAAAATTTCATGTGTTTCATTCATTTACAATTAAAGGGACTCATGCTAGGTTGTCGGGGTGGGGGGTGGGATGGGGGTTATGAAATATGAAATCGTAGGAAATGGTCAATCTGCATAGCTAGATTATTTCTGTCCAAGGAAATTTCAAATGAAGTTCATTTAGTCCTTCTTGATCAAATATTTGTATATTGACTGACCCACCATTTATTGTAACATTTTATGGGAAACTGGACCTTGATAGAAAAGATAGCAAAAAAAAAAATTGTATCAGCGTTAAGACTCCTTTCTTTTTGGCCCTAGATAATGCAAAATAGCGCGCAATTATTTGCAAACTCAGGCTGTCCCCATGTTGTTCAGATCCCTGAAAAACCTAGCATATGCCCCTTTAATTGATAAAAATGCTTTATTGCTAATCACTTTTTAAGTTGAAGCTTTATACATGTTCAAACTTCACCATTATCCAAATAATGAAGATTCTTGTGGATGATCTGTGTATATGAAACTATGCTTTTTGTCTAGAAATAAATCCAACAATTCTGTTATTTTCATGAGGAGTCATTAAAATTTCTTTGATTAACCCAAGAAACATTTAAAACATTCCTATTTAGATGTAATCAAGTTCAACTGGCTTAAATAGCTTATGCTATAATCTAAGTTCATTAGGTCTGAAATTCATTTGAAATTAAATCTACAATGATCAGTATATAGTTCATATATGAGGCAAAATTTCTGACATAACTCATAACTTTGACATAAAAGTAGAAAATGCTAGACTTCTGGATTCAAAATATTATCATTAATCTTCAAGATTTCTCAAATCTCTGTTTAAAGCCTATGAAAGTGTCTAGGGGATAATTGTCATATTCCAGGTATTTAACCCCAGAGACAAGTATGAACCAGTAGTAAAGTTTTTGCTAAATATCTGACAATGAAACTTCCCCTGTGAAAAGTAGTTCAGAGTTCAGGAACAACACTACAGACACGGAATTGCTAGTTCATGGTCTCTAGACAGTTCATGAATTGAAAAAATCTGTAAGCTCGCGTGCTTCAGTTCATGAACAGTAACCTTACTAGATATGTGGGTGTGGTTTAGAGGAACATTTGAATTTGTAAAAGTCAAAAGAACACTCACCTGAACTTTGAAGTGTTGCTTTACTTGGTTTTACCAATAAGTAAGAAATGTTCTCCATATTCACTTTGTTGGAAATTCTTATCACAAACAGAATCTTTATAAAGTCAGGAAAGCATGTGTTATGCTCCCTCCAAATTTTGAACACACAGGAAATGACTTCATATCATAGAATAGAAGACTACACTACGAAATTAGACTGGCAAGTCTGATTTTTAGTGATCCAATTCTATATCATATATAAGCAGCCAGAAATTGTGGAAATATTTTTTTTTTCCATGTCTAAAACATTGTTTTAGAATGGGTATACAAAAGAAGCATAAAACTATAGCTTCTTGATGTTTTATAACATGATTACTAATTGAAACAGAACCCAATTACCCCCAACAGAAACATGGGGATTAAATTTTTTGCCTAATCCGCCACTGTAATCCATCATAGCAGTAAATTCTGGATGTAACAATTTAACATGATTAATACTCATTACCATAAGGTTTATCATAACTTGTTCCTCATGTTTAATAGGCATCATGATAAAGAAACATTATTTATGTTGTATGTTTTAATATACAAAAATATGAAGGATACTTGTGTATCTTTCCTCACAGTGTTATTCCATAAAAAAGAGACATTATAAGAGTACATTTTTCATTATTATTCCAAATTATACTTAACTAACACTTGATAGGGCACATGACTAAAAATGATTGTATTTCCTTGAAAAAATGCCATGTTGTACCTTTTCTCCTAACAACTTATAATTTGAAAGGTACTTCTTACAACAAAATGGATGATTTTACCAAATTCCTGTTACAGGTATCTGTGTTTTGGGGAATGTACAAAAGACTTCTTGCTCACATGACTGTAAGACCTAATATTGCCCCATTATTAACTCCCAACTAGTATCACATAATGAAGACCTGCTGATCTTGAAAGCTTTTAAAAACCATTATGTGAGAATTGAATTTTATACGAGAAATTACTGCAAAATCAATTACATTTTTGTCATCTGTAACACCTTTGAATTTAAGACCACCCTTGAAATTTGCTATCTGGATAATCTTAAAAACTTTAAAATTTATTAACATTATCTTTATTTTCTTCCTATTTGCTAGCAAGACCGAGATAACAGGCATTTCAGATTGCAAATTGTTTAATAATGTACAACGTTATAATTGAGTTTAACTTGGAAAACTTTTAAAATAACAGTTAATAGGGGACATGTGTTTTCTTGAAGAATACCAACTTAATCCTTTCCCAAATGGCAAGTAATTGGTTTATTCCAGTTTGAAAATTGTTGCAGATGATGTAATGAATGTTGATAAGGATCAGAATAGACTTTGAGTGCAATATAGTGCAGAAAAAATATTGAGGCAAAGGAAGAAAAGGCTGGTCACCAGCATTTTCTTCTTTTGCCTTAATGTTTTCCCAAGCTTTTTTTATATAAGGGAGATTAAATTTTTGGCTTGTTTAGACTTGTAAGGAAAGAGTTAAAGTCAGATATCTTTATGTCATAGATAATGGAAAACTGGAATCTTTGAATAGTTTGTTATAATAGTTAAAAGGACCTGCTTTCACAACATTAATGGTAGGCCTGGTTTGATACAATTTAGGAGCATTGGATGGTATGTCTTGTTGCATGTCTCACATGTTTAACATTCACATGTGGGCAGAAATTTGTAAAAGGTCCTTCATATAGGGGAGACCGGGGTACTCTGGGACACGGGGTACTGTGGGACAAGGGGGATATTGCATACTTTAAATGCTCTGATTTTACCCATACTTGCACATATGATTACTTTTATCAAGCCTCACGAGCCACAAACTTTTTTCAGCAGCAAGGTAATAAAAACAATTTTAATGAGTGAAAATCTATTTTTCATAACCAGAGGTAACTTTGTGAAAAAGATAAATTTTGTCTCCAAATTCTTAGGTTATAAGCTCCAGCTTATACTTCATCAGCTTAATGTCATTAACATCAAAGGAACTTTCTTTTGCAATAGAGAGAACATATTTAATGTGATTCCATTTTCAGTTGTATCACATCAAAGTTGGTAGGGGGTGGTCGGGGTACTCTGGGACAGTGGCCTCGGGGTACTCTGGGA
The DNA here is from genome assembly GCA_963680895.1 of Fragum sueziense. NCBI lineage: Eukaryota > Metazoa > Mollusca > Bivalvia > Cardiida > Cardiidae > Fragum > Fragum sueziense. Next base: position 57,199,321 of record OY804592.1, read on the forward strand.
CTATATGTTTCATGGGGCAAATTTAGAGCACGAAAAAAACTTTAGTTTTACCATGATTTGAGTTTCTATTTCAGCTTATTTATCATAAAGTAACAAAAGTTAAGCATTTATATGATGATAGCTGCTAAGAAACAAAAAAACTAGCTTTTAGTATAAATATCATATTGTAAACCTGTTATATGGTGTTCTTTCCATTGAGGTGTAAACTGGTTAAGTATAAGTGAATTAATCTTGTGAAGTTAAATTATTTTTCTTTACATGTTTTTTCTAAACTATGCTAAGAATTTATTAATTAATACATCAATTGAAAAACAATATTTATATTATGTGAAGCCTGTCCCAGAGTACCCCTAGTGGTGTCCCAGAGTACCCCATACATGGGGTACTCTGGGACACTTTTTTGGTAAATTTCAATCCAATATATCTCACTAAATAAGAACAATAGAGGAAAACGAAAATATCCAGTACATAAGCCATTCAATAAGCTACCATTTAACACTTAAACATTTGGGATAATCTCTATATTTATCTTACCAGTAAGGAAAAAGTGATTTTTGTCCCAGAGTACCCCAGTCTCCCCTAGTGCTTGAGACCAACATGAATTCAGATAAGCATACATTATAACATTTATACACACAGTCTGATCAAGATCCATGTTGTCCTTCTATCAATACATCAGTACTAGCTGTATGGATATATTTAGCAATAGAAACAATAGATGATTTGATATGTTAATCAATACTTTGATTGAAAGTAGTTCTTTGTAAAATCTTTAATTAAAAGCAATGATTGGACTAGATGTATGCCTATACCAGTCATTTTGATTGCTTTGAAATGAAAGAATTTGATTGGAAACTATTTGCTGAAATCAAACTTTTCCAAGTACAAAAGATCTAAAAAAAATTGTTCAAAATTACTATTTTCTGAAAGAACTTTAAACTTGAAAAATGCAGGATTACAAAGAACATAACAGATCTTCACTTAAATCTTAACAGCATAAAATCTATTCTTTTGACCCAGGAGTCAAATTTCTGACAGCACTGGAAATTATCGTTTGTTTTTTGCACAATAGGGAACAATTTACTTTATGACTGCCTAGAGAAATATTCCATTTAATCCTTATTTTGTTGGCAATGACTTTCATGCTTAATTTGTCAGTTTTTCTTTTTCCTTTCCCATATGACAAAGTTGTAGATGCCACTTTTCTAATTGAAATGTGTTGCTCAAAACAAAATTAATCAAATGATATTTGCAGAAAGAAAGTTTACAACTTATTACACAGATGTACTCAGGAAAAAGAAGAAAATGCTTTTTGCCAAGGATTTCTAAGATTAAAACTATGTGGGACTGTCAAAACCAGGGCTAATTTGGGAAAAGTAAAGTCGCCTTTGAGTTATTCATTTTCTTAATGACAAAAAATTCCATACTGACTAGAGATTTCATGTGTACTGGATAAATTTTAAAAAAATTACATTTGAGCCGGGATCTGGAAATACATCCTTTATAGCATTTTTAAAAAAAAAATGAGTTTCAAGATCAGTCTGTTCTCCAATGCAGCCCAATATGCATCCACGCTGCTCTCTTGAAGTTACTACAGGTCATGAAGAAGCTAATAGAGAAGAACATGGATCCTGGTCAGACTGTGCGTATGCACAGGCTGATCTGGATCTATGTTGGGCTCAAAAGCTTTAAAGGACGTTTTTCCAGATACTGACTCATTTATTTCTGATTCCAAAATTAATCTGGTGATGCTGGATGATTATTTGTGGTGCAGCAATGCCTTTTATTGTTACTTTGTACATATTGGTCTAGCAGTGCTTGACATATCTTACAAAGGGACAAACATTGTACATATTAAAGTGGTATACATATTCAAGTGGCTGTGATTATATACTAGAACTAAAAAGATACGCAACGCCAATTTTTCGTAATATTTTCGACAAAATATGTTTTCAATGGATATTGAGTACATTTTTAATAGAACTGCATCCATACGCATAAATATAGTGACATTTTCTTCAAATGTCGCAAATTCATCACATGATACATGGTAAATTATTAAAAACTGATTATCCCCCTGCCGTGGTTTCTAAATGACTACCATCAAAACAAATTTTCTTCAAAGACAAGGTAAGACATAGACCAAGAAGATGTCAAAGCGTTCATACACTTCTCACTACCCTACGCATAACACGGCTGTGCCAAAACCAGCGCCAATATGGAGTACGGATGTTGTTTGGTTGAAAAAGTCAAAATGTTGTTGCAAGACATTGATGGGGCAACAAATCGACACATTTTCGACTGTTTACTCTGTTGGCTCTCAATGGGACCACAACCGATCGAACACGGAGCGGACGTGTAAGAGATATGACGTCATTGCAGGACCGTATCATCAGGTCAACTCCACCTACGGGATAGGTTTATGGCTGCAACGGAGACCTCTAATAAATTGTATGGGCTTCACAACACTCGAATATTGGACCAAAGTGATAGAAACAGATTGTGTTTTTCAACCTACATACAAATTTTTTGTCAAATTGTATTAACGCCCGGTGTAAACTGTGCGTTTTCTTATCAATGGAATTTACTACAAATGAGAATTTGTGTACTTTACAAGGTGAAATGTTATTGCTTTAAATGTACTATATTTTGTTTAAATCTAATTTGATGTCTTTGCGTAAAAAGGAATTAAAATGGAAGTTGCGTTTCTTTTCTGTTTCAGTATATAATGTCATTGAAAGTTAATGGAGCAAGTAAATCATAATCTGAGACTTACTCAACATCTAGGAAGTGGCCAGACACTGACATCATTTAGTCCAGAGAAATTTTTTTTCTGCTGACAATGGTCTCCATTTTAAGGGAACAAAAGAACAAATGGATCATGCTCAGTCTCCCAAAAGGCATGTATTGTATTTTAGCAGATTGTCAACATTTTGTCACCTACCCAATGAAAAGATAACATTCTACAACAGGACCAAATTAACAATGACTTTTAATTATCCTCCATTTCAAATTCTCTTGCATAATTTAACCCTTTTTGAATTTGAGAAATGAATGGCATGGACAAATTGTTTGAGAAAAGGCATTGGAACAAATTGAAAAACAAAAAGTAATAATGCTATATTTTCGAAACCATGAACATTTTTTTTTCTGACACTTTATTGTCTCTCTTTTTATAAAAGGAAGATTTGACTTTGCAAATCGTCATTATTCTTCAAATTCTTTAAGATTGGATCCGTCTTACTCATTACCATACATTGGCACCCACAAGGTAAAGGATTGGGGAAACATTGTGGAAAATGAAGAAATTGCTTGTAATAAGCAATTTCTTCATTTCCCACAATCTTTTTCCTAAGAAAGACCAAAAAGTGTAAAATTTCATTCACATGACATTGTTGTCTGCAACAACTTTGAATTTACAAAAGTCTTAAAATTTTGCCGCCTGGTAATGGGTTAAGTTTTGTCGCTGAATAAGGATCACTTTTACTCCATTTCAAATAGTCTTGCATAATTAAGCAAGTGAGTTTTTGAACGAGCCTTTTTTCCCAGAATTCTCAACACTTCCTGTCCTGGCTGGTACCAGTATGCCACCATTTTTGTCCAAAAAGTTGTGATTACAATTTAATCGTATCTGCCTGATTTGATAATGAATTCTATCATGTTTTATGTGATCTTGAACAGCTATGGCTGGAGAAAGAAGAACAGGATGTAATATAGATTGTATTGCATAGGAATAATTTTCATCTTAAGCTATTTTACATACCAAATTTGAGAATGAAATTCAATGTAAAAACAATGTTCCAAGAGTGTAGAATTTAATGTAAAGCAGTTTTCTACCACATTTATGACATGTAGGTGATTATTTTTAATGCTCTCCTAAATAAGCCTAGTTTTGAAGTAACTCTCGCAGAAAATTTTGAAAATCATTGAGAGAAAAGATAAAAATTGTAATAATTTGATAACTAGCATTTTTTTCAAATTCTCTCAATGTTTTTTTTTATTCTAATGAATACTCATTCCCTACAAAACTTTTGTCAATTTCAAAATAGAACTAAAGTCTGAAAGTGATGTTTTGGGAACAGTATTCTGGGGAAAAAATAAATTTTTAAAAATAACAGATGAACTGAAACAAGGCCTTAAGGTCTGAAATTGACACACTTTGACTAATGTATTCAGATGCCTCTGTTGACATAGTTTTAAATTTCCCCACCAAAAATGAGAAACAGTGTGCTCAGGCAATCCACTGACACATGCCCGTTGTCATTTGGAAAAAAATCATTCATCTTCCCCTTTTTTAATCATATTTTCTCTGATTTTAATTCAATAGATTCTGTGCAGACCCTACATTAAAACTAAAATGCTACAAAATGATTGCCAGTAATTTTATGACTTCTTTATGTGATTCTATGGTAATGCCTGAATCTTTTTGATCTAGAACAATAATCTGTATAATGTTGATTACAAGTTTTCTATGTACCATTATTATTAGTTCATTGTTTATCTGCCAATAGGATATCTGTATCATAATCAGCAATTGTTTCTTTTCTAAATAAAAAAGAATTATTGCTAAGAATACAATAATCTTTTCAATTGCTGCTCCTTTTAATTTTTTGCTGCTCCTTTTAATTTTGTTGTCACGGAAAGGTTTAATTATTTAATGAGGGTAAAATTTTCACAAGGAGAAAAAATTCCAGATAATTTTTGTCATAGTTGTTCATTAGAGAATAGTAAATAACAAAAAATGCAGACTCCATGATCATGTCCCATGATATCCTCAATCAGCATCACAATGAGCCCCGTATGATTGCATAATTTCTTTAATTACGGAACAAATCACATTTTATGGAAATTTTTTTAACCGCTACTCATAGAAATTCAATATTTACTGTCTCATGACCACTTCTCATAAATGTGTTCAATTAGAAATATCATTTCCGCTCTGACAATTGAATTTCCATGAAAATCATTGTGAAATTGACATCTTTTTGCCACCGTGGCTTTTTCATTAACATTCCTCAGCCTGTGTATGAAATAAAACATATTGAGTTACAACAGAGTTGTATCCCTTAGATCATATCCTGACATTACTAAAGGCTTTGACATGAACAAGAAAAGAGGCTTTCTCAAACATTTTGAGAACAGTAAATTTCCATGATTGTTCATTTCAGTTATGAATTGTATCTGTAAGCAAATTCTCTTCCTAAAGTTTTAGTAAGATTACATACATGCGTGCCATAATTATGGCGTCTAAAATTTATAAAGTATTTAGTAAAGAAATATATGCCCAGGAATAAGTACTTGGCAAATTAAGAAGAACTTTTGGAAATGGCATTGGATGTATAAGGAAACAAACAAGAAAATAATCATTGGCTTTTAGAAGTAAGAGTTTAATTCCTTAACCTGGAAAGAACAAAGACAAGTGGTTGCATGTTATTATCATGATAATGATGATCAATTACATTCTGGTCTAACCGCCAATTTTATACAGACTCTCTGTCCACAAAATGCTCAATGATAACCCATACATCTCTAGACTTGCTCTTAATCCTTTACAAAAAGACAAAATTTGGGAATGGTCTAAAGTAGTCCTGCATCAAGATATTGTTGCTTTTCAACAAAAGCCTTGTAACTGCAGCTTAGTTTAACCCTTTCCCAAACAGCAATGTTTTAGGGTAATCCACTTAAAAAACTGCAACCAATGACAAAATGGAAGTTATTAAAGAAATAATTTGTGTTAAATATGGCATAGAAAATATTGAGACAAAAGGAGAAACTGCTGGTTATCAGCAGTTTCTTCTTTTGTTTCAATGTTTTCCCAAGCCAATTCTATTAGGGACGTCAAAACCAGGTCTTGTTTGGGAAAGGGTTAAGCTGCAGTGACAAGGTTTTTGTTGAAAAGCAGCGATTTGTTTGGTTCAGTGGATAAGGTGTTGTCATTCTGACTAGGAGGGCATCGGTAGGCTATCCAACATGAATGATGCATTAAGTATGCTGTTCTCAGTAAAAGTTCTTGTTTTGCAAGTTGGCCAATGTCAAACAAAAAAACTTCTTTATCATCAACATGGCAGAGCTTCAGATTGTTTCAGAGACCTGTGGGTCACAGGGCCCACCACACAGGATTTTGAGGGGTCATTTTCCAAAACAATGGGCCACAGTTAAACGTTCATATATCCAAACTTGGGATTGGAGTAAATGACTTATTTGCTGTGAATTCATCATTATAATTATTGTTGTTATTTGAGTGGATGCAAATATACATTGTTAAAATTAAGAATATTTCACTTCATTTAAACAGCGTTCTCAAAATCAGCCGGCGGCCGGCGATATCTCCGTCTATGCTGCCGGTTTGCGCCGTCTACTTTTTGATTGAAAAAAAAAAACAACAACAGCAAAAAAACCCCATTTTTTTTAAAAAAAACAAACAGAAATCAGAGTTTCCATTCACGCCAAATTGAAAGAAATAATGTACAATATTACGGTCCCGTAGGTGATTTCACGCACAAACATTTTGAACAGCATCTTCAGGTGTAAGCAATATTTTTACAACCAAAACAGATATTTCTTGCGATAGGGAATTCCGTCAACCTATTTTTAGAGCATTTATGGTAGCGAATATGGAACAATCGAATTTTATCTTTTTGATAAACGAAATGTGCATGCTGTCTGCATTGTACTAAATTCACACTCGCTAGTAACATTCATTTCTCAACAAACGGCAGAATTAACTTTTATTTTTCTGAATGCTGATCACAGATGCCAGTAATTATTAGATCTATATCAACAATCCCGAAAGTGAAAATAAACAAAGAAACTAGAGTAAATCTGTGTTACTCATATGCAATGAGTAAAGCGAGATCAAAGACGCCGCAAACACAGTCAACTGATGACGTAGTCATTCCAGTTTCCATATAATCACGTGATTTTTCCGCAGCCATTTAATAAGGTTACGTTTTACTACAATTTGTTTATAAAAGTCGCGCGTGCCGGTTAAGCGCGGGAAAATGGGATGAAGCAATGAAAACAAAACGCTATCTGCGAAGTAAATACCCTGATGTTAGGTGGTTTTAATACTGACGCGTTGTCTCTTTCTGTTATGCCGACTTGCGATTACACAAAGGATTCTGTAACAGTTATTTGTACATATTGAACTGGTGTGCTTACTCGACCATATAGACAGCCAATCTATCTTTCGAATTAAATAAAGAAGTAAGTGTTGAAGGTTAACGAATCGAAGGTGAAGGCTACGGAGATCGCCCGAGATTGGCCGACTGCTTGTTTACTGTTTGGAATATGGGATATGATTGGTTGATCTAGTAAGGTCATTATAATAATCTAAAAATAAGTTTATCAAATAGGTCACTTAGCTTGATGTAAATGCATAGCAGATTACGGGTGCTTTATGCGAAGGTCAATCTACTATTTCATGATCATACTTTTACTGAAATTCGTGCGCCCAGCTGACGCACCACTACATAATTTCGTGCGTCAGATTTTGAAAATATGCGGGATTGGCGCGGGCGCACCGTCAATCTGAAGCTCTGACATGGCAAGGTTTTTCATTTACAAAAAAAAAAAAAAAAAAAAAAAAAAAAAAAAAAAAAAAAGAATTTACATTCTTTTCTAAAAGGTGTTATATAGCTCACTGTATGCAAGTGCAGGTTTCCTTTTAATTTATGGCTATAATTCATTTTCTTAATTACTGTATTTGTTTCAAGAACTGGCAATCAAAAATGATTGTGTTTGGGTCATTTGGTCAAGAGTTTCCACTTACCATACATAAATCATGACATATACCTGGCATTTATAAGTACAAGACATGCATCTGCTTACAAATTATCTGCAATTTTACCAGATCTGGTCAGTTGAAAAGCTAATTCAAACTGACAGTCAAATTAGGGGCCTGTTGTTTGTTAGTTTTATTTTTGGTGCACTTTAGTTTTATGTTTATTTTACATTTACAGTATCTTACTTTAGCAAAGAGCATGTTTAGACAAAAGGAAAGAACATGTTTGAGGCAAAAGAATAAATACTGAAAATCTCTCAATGATTTCTGTTCACAAGCCTCTAGCTTAAGAACTCAATGGGTTGAGAACTTGATGCTTTTTTATAACTCAATCAGCAAATGACTGTTTACTGTACCAAAATATCTTCATTGTACTTATTCATGTTATTATGATCAATAATAAGCATCAGTAACATACAATACCACTAAGGGGATGACAAAGAAATAAAAGAATTAAAGCAATAAAAGACTAATATCCCAGGCATGTACTTTCTGAGTCAGGCGACATCTATGTTATTGTACTCTAGTCAACCATCATAAATCATGGGATTTATGTTTTATTGTCTAGTCATATTTGGAGACATTAGTTCCATACTAATGTAAATACAAATATGATTTTGCATGCACTTCAGTTATTTTTTCACTAAACTGAAATTGTGAACTCATACTTTTCAGAGAAGTCTCCAGCATATTATGGGGACACAACATTATTGTAAATGTACTTTGACAACAGCTTTTAGTCATAGGATTTACATTTGAGTAGAGACAGATGTTAAAAATTCCCGTTTTGCAATTGAGACCGACATGGATATAGACCTGCATGCTGCTACTAAGTATACTTTGATCAGATTCCATTTTGCTGACAATGACTACAAGTAGTATGTCATGTCTGTCATCTGAGGTTTTGAGTTAGATGGTCGTCCTTTCAAGCAAGAGGTTATAAGTTCGATCCCTGGTAGCAGCCAAGTATTAGTTATTGGACTTTTCATTTGCACACATGTTCAGCAAGAGCCTTGCAAGTGCAGTTTCTGGTTGAAACTTGCATGATTCCTGATAGACTATGACAGATGTTAGACAAATACATTCAGAAACAGTTCTTAGCAGCATCACATCATTGACAAATACATTCTTTGCTGTTTTTTCTTTGCAGACGATAATCATATTATATGCATCATAATTTATCAAATGGCTGACGGTTTCATGTATCCAACGATGAAAAGGGTCTGCATAAGTGCTGGGAGTTTAATGCCTTCCCACAGTGCATTCCATTATTTCCAGGAATTATCGTGAATCTAACTTCTATTATGTGATTAACTTTTATTGCTGCTTATGCTTTGTTTCTCAAAACCTTGTTATCGAAGCAAAAACATGGGCTAAGTCATGCAGTCGTGACTCAAGGAACAAATTTCTCACAAGAAATTTCTTGGCTCTACTATAACCTAGTATGGGTGGGTTAATTACTTCAAATAACAATATGTTTTATACTTTTGTTTTTCTTATGACTTGATTTATTATGCTCCCCGAAAAAATTACGAGGGAGCATATAGTCGCCACGCTGTCCGTCCGTCCGTGTGTCCGTCCGTCCGTCCACAGCCAATCCCCCTGTCCGTCCGTCCGTGTGTCCGTCCATCCGTCCGTCCACAGCCATATCTCAGCAACCCTTGGACCAAATTCAATGAAACTTCACATGTGAACTCCCTGGGTCAATACATAGGGACCTTTTTCTCCGTTTGTAAATTTAAGGCTGTGTCATGGAAAAAGGGGCCTTAGTGTAAAAATTAGTTTTTCTCTTATTTCTCTTCATCTAATGGGCAGAATTTAATGAAATTTCGTGCTCATGTAATAAAAAGGATGTTCTAGACCATATTCTAAATAATGTGTGTACAAAAAAGCTGTCATGGGAAAAGGGGGCTGATAGTTTTTATTTTGTGACAAACACTTATTCGGGGAGCATAATCCGTCTGTGACGGCTCTTGTTTTATTTCTGAGAACACAGTATTCATTTTATCAGATGCTTGAAAAAATCCAGGAATTATCTAAATCTGTGCACTTTGATATCTCAATTATATTCCTAGAAAAGTTACAAGTTATAATGCAGTATTTGTAATACAGTTAGTCATAGACTTTTGAAGACTGAAAAGCTGCATCAAAAACACTGAAAGATAAGCATAAATTTTTTGTTGGGAATAGTATCCCTTTCCCAGATGACAATATAACAGAACATACATTCCAAGTATAGAGACATGTAGATCTTGTAAATAAGGGTTGGGACTCAATGTTTTCAGGCAGGGTTTTCAATTATATTTCTTCAAGTGCTAAACAGAAAAGAGACGTTTCCAATTCTACTACAAGAGGTTTTCTGACGGTAAACACTGTGAAATCATCTTGAAATTAAATATGTCAACTTACAGACAATATAGGAGATACACTTAGACCTCTCCTGCTTTACTTTCTGGAACCTCTTTCTCAACTTATTTGAGTTAGGATCTGGAAAAAGGGCCCTTATAGCATTTTTAAAAAACAACAATGTGTTTTCAGATCAGTTTCTGGTCAAATGCTGTCTACATATCCATTCTGTGTTCAAGTAAGAAGGACACAGCATGAAGAATAATCAGAAAGCTTTTAAATTATGATTAATAAAGAAAGTTGAAGACAAAAGGAATTCTGAATATTGGGTTTTGCTTATCAGCAAACTGCTCAGTAAAATTTAATGAGAAGTATCAAGATTTATCTTGTAGAAATTAAAATCAAATTTTTAACAAACCACAGGCAGGATTTTACCTTTCCATACTTTTTGATCGGTTAAATATGATAACTAAATCCGCTATACTTCAGTGTAGGAATTTAGGAGTCAAAGATCTATTTCAAGCATTCTGTGGACCTTTGTCATGACAATACAAGATGGGCAGCAGAATTATGTTGTATCCAATAAACCATTTAACAAACAGAAAAAGTTTAGACTGGTCCAATTAATGAATCTTGATGCACAGAACAATAGATTTAGAATTAAGAAGATTGGATCGTGAACAACAACAACGAATGTAGCTAATAAAATATTGAGGTATTAGAGCTACAATATTGTTTGCAGAAAGCTCATGTTAATTTCACTCTAATGCCATTTTGTGTTGCTGTGCTATCATGCTGGTTTCTTCTGAATTAACATGAAAATAGCTTGGATTAGCTAACTGGAAATAAAACAGGATAAGAGAAAATCATTTTATGCAAATGAACTTAAAAGATCGTTTGGGGTTATAGCTCTTTGGCACAGAAGCTTTGAAGAGAGGCAGTACTAACTAATTTAACCCTCACCCAAACAGCAGATTTAAAAAAAATCTCCCATTTATAAGCTACTGCAGATGACAAAAAGAATTTTGATAAAGAAAGGATTTATATGCTATTCATAGCGAAGAAAATATTTAGGCAAAATGAGAAAATGCTGGTAATCAGCATTTTCTTATTTTGCCTAAATATTTTCCTAAGCCATTTAAATATTTAGAGATATCAAAACCAGGTCTTGTTTTTGAAAGTCTTTTTCCTCAGCAATGTTAAACATTTATTTTGTCCCATACCTGTTACACGGTGGATATCCCACGTGACTTTTGGGAAGCGTTAACACCGAAAAAATCGTCCGCTTCAAGGTAATTATGTTTTGTTTAATTTCTCAGCTTATACTCTATTGATTTTGACGATAAAGTGCATGGAACGCGCATTTGAGAGGGCTATCCCTGTTTGTAACTCACTCTGCTCCGAATCCCGTGGTTTCTTCAAACATTCAAGCGAAAGTTTTGTTCGGTGAAACGTAAACGCTTCCCACTTTCGTTTTGCACTTACAAATACTTTGGCTCGAATGTTTGAAGAAACCACTGGATTTGGAGCAGAGTGAGTTAGAGCCGGGAATAGCCCTCTCAAAGGCGCGTTCCGTGCACTTTATCGCATCAAAATCAATAGAGTATAAGCTGAGAAATTAAACCAAAACATACCTTGAAGCGTACGATTTTTTCGGTGTTAACGCTTCCCAAAAGTCACGTGGGTTACCCACCATGTGTTATAAAGAAAAAAAAAATAAATTGAACACAGTGGAAAGAAAATGTCACAGCAGTTTCACAGAACAATATCATCATGGTTGACCAGAATTTGTTGTTGGTTTTGTAATTGTTTCATTTCCATGATAGCCATCTTTAAATTGACTGTGTCACTGTCTTCTCATTCTGAATGACTCAATATGGTGTGGTTGTGGCACAGTCTGTTTTTTTCTGTATAACAAGATTTTCTTGATTTCCATGTTCTTCTTCGTTTGCAGCTAGGAAGAAAAAAAAACTATATCATGGTTAAATTTTGATCAAACTGCTTCGGTAAAGTACTTGAAAACGATGCTAAAATAAATGTAACAAAAAGTAAAGAATTCAAATGTCAAAGCATGCAAAATATAAAATCTAGAAAGTCAATTCTGCCAACACTTGCAGTTGAAAGAAGCCCCTGATAAGCCTTCCATGGTGGTCCTTATTTTTATTATTTTTCTTTGTTTCCCAGTCTCATTATATCAATTTAACAGTTAAATAAATCATAATATTTAAAGTCTGTCTGTGTAGACAATTACAAGAATTATCCAAGGATTATTTTTTCTTGTAATTTCTTAAAGAAAAACAACAAAAAACATTCCTATCCTTTAAAATTGTCATGCCAAAATGTATTCCCCTTAAAAAAAGTAAAGACTATCTTAGACATAGCGACACAAGAAATATCTTTAAGTAAGATGACTTTTGCAAAGGTTTAATCTTGGACATTAAGTATTCGATGGCTTCAAAATGGCATTCAAATTGTGCAGCCTAAGTTATATTATTAATTTTAGTACAATACATAATGCAGGCTTACACGTTCAATTGTCTACATTAGCTGCCAAATCAGGAATATTCTACTAGTACCAGCATAACATTTAAATGGGTTAATTTTGTTAATACCGCTTATAATTGTTTCTAATTAACTTCTTGGTACCACATGGATTTCATACTTTTTACTATAAAGATAAAATTGATTTATGATTTGAAAAATATGACATTTAACATTCTTGTATGATTGTCTGGGACAAAATTTATTACATTTTGAGCCTTCTAATCTTGGCCGCACAGACTAAAAGTTAGAAGCATTTAGTCAAAGCATGACATACCAGTATGTTTCCCAAGTTGAGTCTTTTAGAAGGTAGTATTTGAGAGATCCTATTTCCTCAGAGTATTGTGTACGTCAAACACTTTGACTTGTGTTGAAGTAATGGATTTTTCGGTTGAGGTACAATTAAATGAACTTTAAAGTGATGTCCAACAGCAAGCACAGTATCTGCAGGCTGAACTTGTTATATTTTGTCTCACAAATGCAGATATTCTCCAAGGTACCAAAATATCTGTTAAATTATCCTATTTGAGATTTGTTTTGAATTGAATCTGTTTTTGGAGAGGAACCCTAGACCTATGATGTATCTCAGCAAGAAAATTGTTGATCTAAGATACAAGAGGGAATTGTCCAAAACCTGATGAAATTACTTTCTCTCCAAATGTATTTCCAGTTACTTTAACCCTTTCCCCCAAATCACAATTTTAGACAGATTCAAAGTGGTTGCAGATTGCAAAATACATGACATTGTAACTGAAAACAGAGAGTGCAAAATTCAATATATAGAAATCTTTGAGGGAAAAGAAGTAAAATGCTGATGATCAGCATTTTCTTCTTTTCCCTCAAGGATTTCTAATTTGTCATCATATTAGGTTCTCCGCACCAGGGCTTGTTTGGGAAAGGGTTAATCAATTTTGGAAGTGTGTGATGTTAGCAGAAATTACCAAGTAAATGTTTCCTAAACATGTAAAGTGAGAACCCAGTCTGGAATTGTAACAAAATTTGTTACCAAAATATTGTGATATCAGTTTTAACTCAGTATTTTTTCTGGTCCTTATTTTAATTTGTGTACTTTTGTGAGGCATTGTACTTTTGTGAATAATCCTTTCTTTGAGTTGTATGCCAGCCACTAGCTCTGGTGTCTTTGTTTAAATAAATATATTTGGACAAAAAGTATTTATCTAAGTTCAGAGGAAAAAGTAAAGACACATGACCACATTTTGTCCAGTACAGTTGCATGCATGTTGCATGTAGATGCATGCATGTTGGCCAGAGGCCTTATTACATAATAAAGAATGTAAGTATAGTCACTTTTAGTCAGGTTTAAGGTTAAAGATAATTGTTGTCTTCTAAAACTTATTTTGCTGTATTTGAGTTCTGGAAGACATCAGTGTTCTATACTGTCAAGCTGGTCTGAGACTCTCTGTGACGTTCCTAGATGTTGAGTCTCCTGCGTTTTCCTGGAATATTCCTGCCTTTTTGGCAAGTTATATTAAGTATGAGAAAAAGCCTTCAAAGTTCACACTCAACTACACCAACTGCTATAATAAATGATGATATCTGAATTCAGCATGATGCAGGTTGAGTAACAATACAAAAAGACAATGCAAATCAATAATCAGCATGTTGGGTGTTCTCTTTGAATTGTCTAGATATGTTTGTGATACAGTTAACATGGTTTGATTGCTGGAGCAGCCAGCATGCTATTCTGTAATTTATCATTCTAGAGTTCTGGCAGCAGGGCAATCAGACATGTATTATCCTATCATCCTATCTAAATAATCTTAATAAATTTCTTCAGGCATTTGTTGCTCAATGGAATGAATTTTATTTTAAAAAAATGGAATCTCTTCCATGTTATGACTTTCCAATGGAATAATTTGTGATTCAAATAAGATGCACATGGTATACATAATTATCAGCATGTATTAAGTTAGACATTCCCCTGTGAAAGATTCATTTAAGTTCAAGAACTGTTCTAGAACATTCTAGAAGGTTAAATGGCACTTCTAGAACAGTTCTAGAAGTGCTGTTTCACCTTGTAGAACAGTTCTAGAACTAGAAATGCATTCTTGAACTTTTTTCGCAGGGGATGGGCATTTCTTGATAATGTTTGTGTCATTCCCAGTGAGGCATACTGACATTTTACAAGACCTCACTTAGTCAGGTTGTCATTTTGATCCCTATCAAAGGCGGAGTTTGAAATATTATCCTGTTAAAAACACATAAAATCATCTCCGATCAAGTAAATGTAGAACAGAACTACCCAAAATATGCTGCCACTCGTAAGCCTTTTTATTTTGAAAAAAGATGTGTGGGTTTTCTTTCCAGTAATTTGAAAACAATTTCATTACAATATCGTTTTGCCAGTCTGAAATTGAGTATGCAAAAATTCATTCATTGATTTCGCTTGATCAGTGATTGAATTTTGCCCTATATATTTATTTAGAAGCTAGCAAAGGCATTATATTGAGCATTTGATACTTCCACTTGGGTTCATACCCTTTTAATTGATATAATAATTTATATAGGGAAGCGTAGAGCTCTTGTTAACCCTTTCCCAAACGGCAAAATTTTTGGATGATCCACTTCAAAAATTGCCACAAATGACAGAATTGATGTTATTAACCCTTTCCCAAACAAGACCTGGTTTTGACGTCTCTGATAGAAAGGCTTTGGAAAACATTGAAACAAAAGAAGAAACTGCTGATAATCAGCAGTTTCTCCTTTTGTCTCAATATTTTCTGTGCCATATTTTACACAAATTCTATCTTTATAACATCTATTTTTGTCATTTGTGGCGCTTTTTGAAGTGGATCACTCTAAAATTTTCTCGTTTGGGAAAGGGTTAAAGAAAGGATTTGTGCAAAATATGGTACAGAAAATATTGAGACAAAAGGAGAAACTGCTGGTTATCAGCAGTTTCTTCTTTTGTCTCAATGTTTTCCCAAGCGATTTCTATTAGGGACGTCAAAACCAGGTCTTGTTTGGGAAAGGGTTAAGTGTCCATGTGCCTGTTCCATCTCATTCTAGTGCAGGTATACAGGATAATGGCCTGTAATCTGGGCTTATCAGGCCCTCTACAAATAATTTGGAATGTTTTCTTAATGTATCTCATTCATCATGCAAATGTTTCTGACCTTCTTGAAACTTATATCTGATAGCTGTGCAATGTAGGAATGCATATGTCAGTTTTACAAATTATGTTTTTATGTTTCTATTTTCATTTCATGTAATTCTTTCAATGATGACAATTTGATCTCTTTTGATTTTTTTCTTGTCTACTAGAAGGATTGGTTAGTTTTTTTTATGGCTTCCAGCAATCAGCATTGTGTTGGTGTCACAAAAGAAACTGAATTCACTCAATTATTTGAAATTCATCACTAGACCTTTCGTTTAGGAACAAGATATTTTTATACCACTAAGAACTCTTTAAAGTGACATTTCACATTTATTTCAATTTTTAAAAGTATGTCTTGATGCAAAGATTGTTTATTCTAATGCCTAGAAATGCTATCAGTTTTTTGAAGTTGTTATTTACAAGCGAAAAATACGCCTTTAAATTTGAGACAGAAATGACAAATTCTATATAAATCTGAACTGTTGTCCACAACAATTTGTTTAATTTTAGCACATAAATATTTATATCTCGTAAACGGTTCAATATTTTGGCTTGAAATTTTCAGAATTTTCATTAGAAAAGATGCTCTTTCAGATAGAATAAAAGTAAAATTTATGTAAAAATAATTGTGAAATGTCACTTTAAAGCTTTTCTGGAATTAGTTGAATTCTGTAAAGTGGTTTCTTCAAGTGTCCATCAAGATATACAAGATAGGTGATATATGAGGGTAAAGCAGTCAAGTGGTGATACATGGGGTTACTGCCACAAACCAGCATGGCTATAATTCTGGCATTACTTGGTGGGTATTATGGCTGCTGAAATACAACAAAACAGTCCAAAGAGTCTTGCCGCTCTTCAATGAAAACTTTGTAACTGCAGCTTTTTTTAAGCTGCAGTTACGAAGTTTTTGTTGAAAAGCAGCGATCTATACTCATCTACTTGGGTACACCATTAAGAATATTGGAAGGACTCAATGGTGTCAGTTGAAGAGCTTTGTCTCAATGCAGACAAGTGGCAAGTCCACTGTATCAAGGCTGCAAGATGCTGTCAAGTGCCATTTTCAAATTCTATGAAGCCTAAACAGAGCTCTATAACCTTTAGTTTGGATTTTGAACTGTCAGAGAAATTATTGTATTGAAGTGTGGTATGTACAATGAGGCAGAGGGAAGGGGGTGGCTCTGGGGGTGGGGGATGAGGATGTACTTGCATAATATGCACATCTGATCTAAATCCATGATGATTTCAAATGCAATTAGGTTTTCTTTTCCATATATCCCACATCATTTATCTATGTTTTAATGACCAATGTTACATTGTCCAGAACTGGGATACTATAGTGGAACTCTTGAGACTTTGATAGCATTGTTTATTTACTTGATAGTTGTATCATAGTTGGAGAAACTGTATTATTGTTGAAGTCATTAACCCATTACCACACAATGACTCTTTTTGACTCCGCACAAGATAATGACTTTGGAAAACATGGTGGAAAATGAAGAAATTACTTGTGACAAGCAATTTCTTCATTTCCCACAACGTTTTCTACCAAAAAAGACCCAAAGATTTTAAATTTCCTTAACTTGAAATTGTCGTCTGCAACATCTTTGAATTTTGACCAGTCCAAAATTTGTCGTTTGGTAATGGGTTAAAAGTTGTTGTTGTCCTCATGCTTAGTACCTTGTAATTTGTCAATGTTATTGCAAAACCTTGTAACTCCAGCTTTAATTAAGCTGGAGTTACGAGGTTTTGCTATAACTTCTACAAATTGTTTATGGTTTCTGGGGGATAAGTCTAAAAATCCAAAGATAAATTACATTTTGAGTAAGCTGTTTTATAACATTTAGCCAATTTAAAGTTCTTTTTTCAGATTTTACCCATCTGCATTTTTCATGTAACATATTACTAACTTAAGACACTTGCAAATAGGCATTCAGTCTGTTAGCATAAACTCGCAGTTTCCACGACTACATGTCAAAAATTCTGTTTTCTTGTAGATCTGTCAAACGATCTTTTCTCCTGCAATTTTCCTTAAATCTCATTTTGATATTGATTCTATCTTTTCATACAAATTCTGCATTCAGAAAATTGGTTATAAGTCTTTCTGCACATTTAACAATACAGAATAAATTCTGATATCCTTTTCTGGTTTTTCACAGAAATTGGAATCATTTGCATGATCAGTGATAGAATAAATTGAAATTAAATCTTCCTCTAAAATGAGTCAGTTTTGTTGAGAGACTTTTTTACTTTCAACTTAAAGTTCTGGTTTTAGAGCTTTTTACAGAACATTCAATGCCATTAAAATTGTTTAATATGCCATTTACATAACTACTATATCATAAGCATTACCAAAATAAATACCACAATGTCTAATTATCAAATTTGTTTCAAAATGATTAAATTGATGCTGACAACCTTGTAAAGATAATAATATTATTTAGATGGATAAAGAAGAAAATGCTAAAATAAGTACTTTTAGCTAGTTTTTTTATGCCCCTATATCAAAAGATTGGAGGCATATTGTGTTTTACTCATGTCTGTTCGTCTGTCTATCTGTCTGTCCAAAAACTTAACATTTGCTTTTTATGTCCCGTATCAAAAGATTGGGGGCATATCGTTTTACTTGTGTCTGTCTGTCTGTCTGTCCATCTGCCTACATGTCTGTCCATCTGTCTGTCTGTCCTAAAACATTTGCCTTTTCTCCAAAAGAGTTTGACATACAAAGCTCAAAATTGGTATGCAACTTCCTTTCAATGGTATCTAGATGTTCCATGCTATTTGACCTTCCTCAAGGTCATCTGTTAAACCTTATCAACCCTTTACTTGAAAACTTAACATTTCAGAAAAATGGCCATTTCGGGGGCATTCTTGTTTCACAAACACAAAAAAAGTCATCATGTTCTCCAAAAGTATTTGACTTACAAAGCTGAAATTTGGTATGTAACTTCCTTTCAATGATATCTATCTGTTCCATGCAATATGACATTCCTCAAGGTCATCCCTTAACCCTTATCAACCCTTTATGCGAAAACTTAACATTTTTGAAAAATAGTCTTTTTCAGGGCATTCGATCAAGTTTCACAAACATCTTGTTTTCAATCATCTGCTTTAATTGCTTCAATTGAATTAGATTTAAGTCTTTGTATTCATTTCATATGACTATGGCTACCTTCTTTCATTTTGTAACAACCCTGGAAGGGATTTAACTCTTCAAAATTAAGTTAAAAGAAAAGGTTTGATTTGGTAAAGGGATTAAATTTAAAGTCTGCAAAATTAAAAGTAAAAAGAAAGCAGTTATTTATGTTGTGTTGATGATGATTAATTTCGTGAAGTTAACCTGTTTGCAAGCTTCATTATCAGTGTTGAGTGTGACTTATGGTTGTTTGATTTGCTTATTTCATTCTCACTGATTAAACCAATCTTGCGCAATCACGAGAATCTTGTGGATTTCATCATTCTCTGACATGCAAGTCATGAAATTTACGGAGAGTTCTGTATCTTCTGATGCTAGAACAGAATAAAAATAGAAAAAAGAAACATAAATTTTGTCATTACATAAGCTTCTAGTCCTTCCCAAACAGCAACACTCTAGCCTTTTCCAGGTGAATTGAAACATAAGCCTGAGTATACTCTATAGTGTAGTATGATGTTAAATTGCATGTTCTAATGCATTTTCTTTTCTGCTTGCCGTGTTAAGCGACCAGATTGTTTTGATGTTTTTGACACTGGTAACTAAAGTCATAAACATTGTTTGTTGTATTTGTTTTCAGATAAACACATCAATCTGTTCATCTGTCTGTACCGTAAGTTTTTGTGAATACAAGTCTTTTTGTACAAATTAAAAAAGAAGACAGAATAAGTAAAAATGAGTCATGTAGTGTCAATTATATCCCTAATTAAGTACAAATGTTGTTGTACATTGAAGCTCATCACTGAACCATAAAATTGATACTGAAATTTTACATTATTTGTAAGTTTTTTTATGATTTAGAATACAGGACAAAACAATATTTAAAACTATTTTCCCATGGTAACCTAATAATTGTATTGACCCTTTCCCAAACAAAGCACCTGGTTCTGATTTCCCTTTAAAAGAAAAAAGGATTGGGAAGATATTGAGACAAAAGTAGAATATGCTGCATTTGCAGCATATTCAACTTTTGTCTCAATGCTTTCTGAGTGATTTAGTAAATAAATTCTATATTAACCCATTACCAAACGAAATAATTCTATGGCGGTCCAAATTGGAAGAACCTGCAGACAACAATTTCAAGGGAAAGGAATTTATAATTTTACGGTCTTTTTGGATGGAAAACATTGTGAGAAATGAAGAAATTGCTTGTCACAAGCAATTTCTTCATTTTCCACAATATTTTCCATGGCCATTATTTTGTGGGGAGTCAAAAAGAGTCATTGTGTGGTAATGGGTTAATAAAGATCTATGATGTTGTTTTTGGCATGTTTCTTAATTCTTGTTTGGACAGTTTCAAATTTTGCTGTTTGGGAAAGGGTTAGATTGCTGATCCCTATCATATTTAAAGGCTCAGGTATAGAGGAGACTGTTTAATTTCCAACTGTCTGTTCAGGTTAGTTTTTCACTGTCTGGTTTCAAGTATGCATATTCAGTGGGAATCTTTTACCAGATAGCAAAAAAAGAAATCAAACTTTAATCTTGAAGACTTTCTTTTTCTTAAGAGGGAAAAAATTTGTATGTTCTGTAAGGGAAATGATTATGCAAGGGAAAGGGGGTGTTGCTGGTAATCTGTTGTTTTTTTCCTAAACTTTTGAAAGATCATAACTATCAAAACCAGAATGATTATGTTTAACAAAGGTTTAGAACAAGTTCACAGGGGCCAAAATGGTTATAATTTCCAAACTTGAAAGGACATCATTACAGTGGTTGTATTGTAAAAGTGGCGTATCACCCCACCCTTTACAAGCTTAGAAATTAATTTAGTAATTGATAAGGTTATCTCCCTTGCACTACTAGTCATTTGTATAGCTTTACAAAGTTCAAATTAGTCCAAGTGGAAGTGGTCATAAACATACCCTGTCTTCCATGCATTGACCATTGTATCTATGATTCTTGTGGGCATCGAATCATTGGGAAATATTGATGCAAAATAGAATATAGCTTCTAATTACCATTGCCGTAGATGTTTTGTCAAAGATTAAAAAGAAATTCCGGAAAGTAAAAAAAACTAAAAAAAACACCTATGTCAAAATTAAAAATTGTTGCAAATGTTCATTGTATAAAAAAGCGCATTATATTCAACCATCAAAGCATGAAAAGCATTGAGGGAATGGCAGAAAATGTTCATCATCAGCATTTTCTTCTTTTCCCAAAATGCTTTACAAAACCTCTCTTTTGAAGTCATTCAGAGCTGGGGATTGTTTGGGAATTTGGTTCAAATCTTGAAGAGTTCAAATTATCCAGAGGACAGAGTGTTCCATGAAACATGATATTTCCAATGTCTTGCTGCCTCAGACTATCCAATTATGTTATTTTCTCTCTTTATTTCAATCTATTTCTATGGTAATTACCAGAAATCATTCAATTTTTCTCGTTTTCTCATTCTGATCCTTTCTTTAATACTCAAAATAGATTGGAAATGGTTAATGTTTGGTAGCTAGAAAGCAATGTAGTAGGTCAATTCTTTTTCTTAGGAATGAAATTCTGTCTATGATTTTAGCTTTGGCAGTTCAACAAAGGCAATAAACATTGTAAGACCTTAGGACTAACTTTTACAACCAAGTTCTTCTAAGTATAACTAAGCTTGAGAACATCTGTCAATGTAGTATGAACATTCACACAGACACAGAAAACTTCTGCTGGTTCTATAGATCATAATCTGAAATAGAATCTGCATAAAAAGCATAAATTTTAAGAAATCTTTTTCATTAATCTAATCCCCATGCTGACCAGTACCTTATAATAAGTGGAGGTTTGCCCATACTCAAAGGGATATAAAAGGGATAAATGGAAATATTGATAATTACCTAGAAGATGGACATCGTTTCATGTGGGGCATTCACAGTGTCCTAAGTGGTCAGTTATCACATAAATCATGGTGATAATATCACCCATAGATATCCGAAATGGGATTGGCGTGCTGCTTCTACCAGAACAACATGCAGTAAATGACACCGCTTAATTGATTGGCTTTGCAGGAAAAGACATTGTTGAAATTGAAAAGCAAATTGGCTTTTGGTTTATGTTATAGTTTCCCTTTGTTCTGAATTTACTCTGCTCTATAGATGATTCATAAAAGCAGAATTGAGCTTGTGGGAAAAAGGAGCAATTTTGATATGAAAATGTAATACTTAGCTTATTCTTGCAATTGTAATAATAGAATAATAATATATTGTACATGATACTCTACACCATCATTGCAGAACCTGATTTCGACATCTAAGAATTTCAATTCAAACTCATTCATCAACAGCCAAAAACTTATTCAACATAATAATTATCAAAGGGTCACAATTGCTCAATAATTGGTCTACAAAAAAAATATTTATGGAGAAATTTATTTATATATTTTTTCTTTTTTCTTTTTTTTTTTTTTTGGGGGGGGGGGGGGGGGGGGGGGGTAATTAAGCAAACTTTAACACAATAAGAAAGTTGGAAAATGTTATAAATAAGGATGGAGAAATAGGTAAAATTAAAACAGAGCAAATTAGTGGATAAGATGTGGCCAGTGGCAATATTTGCAATTAGATGTATCCTGTACAGATATATCTGTCAAATTAAACCATGCAGCATATGGTGAAATGGGCTACCACACATGGTGTGCAAGTCAGACTGGAGTGATACATTAAGTTTATACATGTATTAACTATTTAATCATAATTGAATCTTAATCCACAAAATTAATAGAAGATTCTTATGTAAAATTTCTCTTGCATGTGTTATTACTTTTTAGAGCATTAATTAATTAGTCAATTCATCTCTGCATACAGTAATGCTTGTACTTACGATTTCTGCTTTATTTGTTTTGTATACATGTATGTATCAGAATATATATCACAATTTATAGACTTGTAAAGATGCAAAACATGTCAAATAAGTTTTTATTCAAATGACAAAAAGTGCTAATCTCCTGTCTGCATTGCAGTACACAATCAAAGCCAAAGGTCTAAATATGAGGAGAGGTCAATTTAATTAAATGATTGTGCAATATGTGAAATAAATCCTCGTTTTCAAAGAATGATCATTCTTTGAAAACGAGGATTTATTTCACATATTGCACAATCATATATACAGATACATATATTGATGCTTTTCAACAAAAACTTGTAACAGCAGCTTGTTTTAAGCTGCAGTTATGAGTTTTTGTTGAAATATGACATTTATGAGGTCGGTCTTTCTGCTTTACATTCATCTTTCTGCTTTCCACTCATTTGTTTGTCAGCTTTCTGCTCATTACTTTCTGACAAACACCTCTTCTATGATTGTTTTGTTTACAAAAGGATAAAAGGTGCTCTCTGGTTACTAGTGAGGCCATGTGGTCAAGTGGTTGCTCTAGACCAACCTCATTGAACTGTTATTAGGGATAAGTTGATGTAAATATTTATCTTCCTGTCCATATATCATTTACCTGTCTGGCTATATCACTAATACCTGAACAACAAGCTCTGCCAGACACAATGTGCTGCTTTTCTTTGAAAACCTCGTATCTGCAGTTATTGTTTTAAGCTGCAGATACGAGGTTTTCGTAGAAAAGCGACATGACTGTGCTGGAGTACATGTGTTTGTCTTGAATTCTGCGGGTGTCGGGCAGCTAATTTTCATTTTGTCGTTTATTTTTCAACTTTATCTACCAAGAGTTGTCTGATGTGTTTAGAAAGGCCAAAAACTCAATGTCAGATCACTATAATTATCATTGCTACAAATAACATTGTAGTACTCCAATAGAGTACTTTGAATGAAAAAATGTTGCACAAGTTACTTTCTACAGTTTTTGTCCTGTTCTTATAAATTTTAGCTATAATTTGTCATCATTACGGTTTTCAATATGCCTCAGTGTCTGAGGCAATAAAAAAGATGGCATAAGGTCACCGTGCTGTATGTAAACAAAGCTTCAAGTATGATATGGATAAGGTCTCTTTCATATTCTATTATCATACTCAATAAATCAGAGTTTGGTTTTCATATTCATTATTATTACTTTGTCAAAGTCTAAATTTTGAGGAGTTCATATGTGAAAGCATTAGTTCATGATGATTTCCTGATATATGCTCTTACCATAGTTTTTGCATTTTCCTTCCTATTTGTAACTAAATTTAAGCATTGGACAGATCAAGAGATGCTCTTGATTTACAATCAAGATGGTGGTATATGGATGCTAATCCAACAAACATCTTGTAACTGTAGCTTGGTTTAAGCTGCAGTTATGAGGTTTTCGTTGAAAAGAGACAATATCTTATAGAATATTGTTAAAACAGAAATCACTGAGATAAGATTAAGGTCTGAAATGTGTTTACTACATGAATTTTGAATGACAGGAAGTCTGAAGCTTTTCACATTGCTGACATTTTTATGTAAGGCTTGCACCGATTTGTGAGAAGCTATTGTGAAATGGAACAATATATCATCCATAGGCGACCAAAATCTTGTAACTGCAGCTTGAATAAGCTGCAGTTACGAGATTTAGGTCGCCCACTGATGCTCTCCACAATCTTTTTGTCATAAAATGTGTTCCCTGGGGTACCTCCGGAGGCAAGCTTCTATTGTCTCATTTACTTCAATGGTGGTTCCCTAATGCAATTGCAACCATAAAATATCACGGTAGAGTGGGCTTGCTATTGTTACAACGAAAAATTCCTATGGTTTTATGATGATAAAGATTATAAAGACTTTTCAGTTCCCAATCTGTTTGATGCATTTGTTTGATTTCGATTTATTACTTTTCATTTTGTTTTCAGAGATTATAGCTTTGATTATCAAAAAAAAAAATCAGCTGAAAGTGATTTGACACAAGTAAAGCATTTTTAGCTCAAAGTGTGCAAATGTAGACATTTTTCTAAATTACTTCACTAGTACATTTATGTGCAACAGTTTATATAGTGAACATTCCAGACATGGAAATAATCCATAGACATTGACAATCAAAAACACCTAAAAATGTGAACTTATCTGAATCTGAACTTATCTATCTGAAACTTGGAATGTACTAGTAAAAACGGGTTTAAAAGAATGATATATACAAGCCCATTAAAAAACCTTTTTGCCTACACCCTTTCAATAATTTGACCTAATATGTTTGTATATGATCAGATGCATTAGCTAAACTTAATGATGGTATGGGCACTTCTAATAGCTATGACAGCTGATTCTAACATTGAACATAAGTTTCATTATCAGAAGAATGCTGCAGAAGTATAACAACATTACAATGTACCCATATACTTGTACAACATATTGTCGCTTTTCAACGAAACTTCGTAACTGCAGCTTCAAATAAGCTGAAGTTACAAGGTTTTTTGTTGAAAAGCAGCGCTATCCCTCTGTCAATTACAGTTCTCAGAAGGGTTGATGATGGAAGCAGCATGACACTGTGGTGCATTACCCATGTAATAATATCTCTCCGCCCACATACAGACAGTCTTATTACAGGGCATTATTTAGGGTACCGGTAATAGCCTTTACCCATACATTGGTTCCTTTTGACATATATTTTAGAAAGGGATAGGCAAAACATTGAGACAAAGGAAGAAAATGCTGATTTTCAGCATTTTCTTTTTTAACCTCAATATTTTTGTGCCATGTTGCCTGTGTGTATCGAAATCAATTTCCATTTCATGTCATTGGTAGCAGCTTTCAAATTTGAACAGTCTTAATTTTGCCATTTCAAAAAAGATTAATTATTACTTTTCCCAGAAAAGGTTGTTGATGAAAGCAGCATGACATTGTGGTGCATTACCCTGGCAATAATATCTCTCCACCCACCTACAGACAGGCATATAACACATAATAACAGGGCATGATTTAGGGAGGGACCATTGTTATTACACGACTCCTGCTTCATTATCATGATGTATGTTGCTTCCAACAATGGGACGGTATATTCACCAACAATTCTAAATCTAGTTTTCTAATTCTGAATACAATTACAAGCAATCTGATGTCTGGGCCAATAAGATTGTCTGTTGTGTGATTAAGAGAAATAAACTTAAAATTAGTCTTTTGGTGAATGGCATGAGAATCAGATAATTAGCTATCTCATTCTGAATCTATTGTTTGTTCCAACTATGATTTGTGTGTACACTAAAAATAAGTAAGCCATGTAGATTTGAATCTAAACCTCATAAAGACTGCATAATAATGATAATGTGCAATCTTATAATAATTATTGTCACTTTTCTTCATAAATCTCGTAACTGCAGCTTAAAACAAGCTGCAGTTGCGAGATTTTTGAAAGAAAAGTGACAATATTCTGCTTGTGAAAATGGTGAGAATGTTACTGGGTCAGCATTACAATCTCAAGAGTTCATCAGGTGAATCTTCTGATTACCCGTGACATAGGAATGAAATATTACAATTTTAAATTGGATTACATGTAACTGTAGGTATATAACCCAGGCAATAATACTTCTCCACCCCCAGGCAGACAGGGATAATGACAGAGCATGATTTAGGGAGGAACAGTCTAATATCACATTAACCCTTTCCCAAACTGCAAAAACTGGGACTGTTCCTGTGTTAAAGCTTCTGCGAATGACAAAATAGCTGTTGATAAAGATGGGATTTGCATTCATTATAGCACAAAAAATTTTGAGACAAAAGGAGAAAATGCTGATTAACAGCATTTTCTTCTTTTGCCTCAATTTTTTGTCAAACAATTTCTATTTTGGACGTTAAAACCCGGTCTTGTTTGGGAAAGGGTTAACTTATGTATGTTTCAAGAGACCGCAAGTCACCCTCATTTGACTTTTTTTCACTTGAAGGTGTACCTAACACTCTTTATTTGATCTTTTACACTCTTATAGAAACCAACAATGTATGCTTTGCATTGAAGGTAAACAGGTCATAATTATCATCATCTAAGCAAATATTAGTCAATAAAATCGTTCATTGAATGAAAGGACAAAGAAGTTGACTTCTCAGCTTTATGTATTATGAAAGTCTCAATGTCTTCCTAAGAATCCATGATCTTGATTGTTTTCTCACCAGAGGGGTTTTGGCAAGTGACAAAAATGCAAATTGAGAAATATGTTCTGGTTGTATTCTGACCCAAAACCGTCTGGTACATCATAATTTACCAGAAAAGACAGCAAATTTTAGATGTTATCATGAGATATTGTGATTAATGGAACATAGAAACATTGAGTCACCATCAACAATCTATCTCCTCCTGAATAACAGGAACTATTTTTGGAACCAAAACATCTTGTTACAACACAGGATGCAGGATGTGACGGAACTACTTTTTAGCTCACCTGAGCAACATGCTCAAGGTGAGCTTTTGTGATCACCCTGTGTCCGGCGTGCGTCGTGCGTCGTGCGTCGTGCGTCGTTCGTCGTCAACAATTGCTTTAAACATCTTCTCCTCCTCAACCACTGGGCCAATTATTTCCAAACTTGGCAGAAATGTTCCTTGGGTGACCCTTTTCAAAACTTGTTCGTGAATTTGTGATTCGTCAAAAATTGTGGGCGTGGCAGGGCGGGGCTTATCAGACTTATAGAAATCATTAGGAAATTCTTCAAAAATCTTCTCCTCCTCAACCACTGGGCCAATTCTTTCCAAACTTGGCAGAAATGTTCCTTGGGTGACCCTTTTCAAAACTTGTTCATGAATTTTTGATTCGTCAAAAATTGTGGGCGTGGCAGGGCGGGGCTTATCAGATTTCGAGAAATCAAAAGATAATTATTCAAAAATCTTCTCCTCCTTAACCACTGGGCTAATTATTACCAAACTTGAAAGGAATGTTCCTTGGGTGACCCTTTTCAAAACTTGTTCGTGAATTTTTGATTCGTCAAAAATTGTGGGCGTGGCAGGGCGGGGCTTATCGGACTTAGAGAAATCATGTGAAAAATCTTTAAAAATCAATTATCTGGCCAATTTTAATCAAGCTTGGCAGAAATGTCCCTTGAGTGACTGTATTCAACACATGCTCATGAATTTTTGATTTGGTGAAAATTGTGGGCGTGGCAGGGCGGGGCTTATCAGACTTCGAGAAATCGTAAGATAATTATTCAAAAATCTTCTCCTCAACCATTGGGCTAATTCTTACCAAACTTGAAAGGAATGTTCCTTGGGTGACCCTTTTCAAAACTTGTTCGTGAATTTTTGATTTGTTAAAAATTGTGGGCGTGGCAGGGCGGGGCTTATCAGACTAAAAGATATCTTTAGGTAATTCTTTAAAAATCTTCTCCTCCTCAACCACTTGGCCAATTCTTTCCAAACTTGGCAGAAATGTTTATTCGGTAACCCTTTTCAAAACTTGTTCGTGAATTTTTGATTCGTCAAAAATTGTTGGCGTGGCAGGGCGAGGCTTATCGGACTTAGAGAAATCGTGTGAAAAATCTTTAAAAATCAATTATCAGGCCAATTTGAACCAAGCTTGGCAGAAATGTCCCTTGAGTGACTGTTCTCAACACATGCTCATGAATTTTTGATTCGTCAAAAATTGTGGGCGTGGCAGGGCGGGGCTTATCAGACTTCGAGAAATAGATAATTATTCAAAAATCTTCTCCTCCTTAACCACTGGGCTAATTATTACCAAACTTGAAAGGAATGTTCCTTGGGTGACCCTTTTCAAAACTTGTTCGTGAATTTTTGATTTGTCAAAAATTGTGGGCGTGGCAGGGCGGGGCTTATCGGACTAGGAGAAATCATGTGAAAAATCTTTAAAAATCAATTATTCGGCCAATTTGAACCAAACGTAGCAGGAATGTCCCTTGAGAGACTGTATTCAACACATGTTCATGAATTTTTGATTGGGTGAAAAACATCGGCTTACAGGGTGGGGCTTACCAGACTTCAAGAAATCGTTAGATAATTCTTCCAAAATCTTCTTCTCCTTAACCATCAGGCAATTAGTTACCAAACTTGGCAGAAATGATCATTGGGTTACTCGTTACAATATCTGTTCGAGAATTTTTTATTCGTCAAAAAATGTGGTCTTGGCGGGGCACGGCTTATTGGACTTAACAAATTCATGAGAAAATTCTTTAAAAAGGTAATTACAGGGCTAAGTTGAACCAAACCTTACAGGAATGTACCTTGAGTGACTGTCTTCAATATATGGTTGAGAATTTTTGATCAATTGAAAAAATGTGGGCATGGCAGGGTGGGGCTTGTTGATTTTTAGCTCCACTGGCCGAAGGCCAGCGAGCTATTGTCATGGCGTTGTGTCCGTCGTGCGTCCGTGCGTCCGTCCGTGCGTCCGTTAACTTTTTCTTTAAACATCTTCTCCTTTTATACCAGTGGGCCAATTTTGACCAAACTTGGCAGGAATGTTCCTTGAGTGACCCTTTTCAAAACTTGTTCACGAATTTTTGATTCGTCAAAAAATGTGGGCGTGGCAGGGCGGGGCTTATCAGACTTAGAGAAATCATAAGAAAATTCTTTAAAAATCAACCATTGGGCCAATTTTAACCAAACCTGGCAGGAATGTGCCTTGAGTCATTCTGTTCAACATTTGTTCACAAATTTTTACATTTGTCAAAAAATGTGGCCGTGGCATGGAGAAAGGGGCTTATCAGACTTAGAGAAATCATAAGAAAATTCTTTAAAAATCAACCATTGGGCCAATTTTAACCAAACCTGGCAGGAATATGCCTTGAGTCATTCTGTTCAAAATTTGTTTACAAATTTTTACATTTGTCAAAAAATGTTGCAGTGGCATGGAGAAAGGGGCTTATCAGACTTAGAGAAATCATAAGAAAATTCTTTAAAAATAAACCATTGGGCCAATTTGAACCAAACCTGTCAGGAATGTGCCTTGAGTCATTCTTTTCAAAATTTGTTCACAAATTTTTACATTTGTCAAAAAATGTTGCTGTGGCAGGGAGAAAGGGGCTTACCAGACTCAAAGAAATCATAAGAAAATTCTTTAAAAATCAACCATTTGGTCAATTTGAACCAGGCTTTGCAGGAATGTTCTTTGAGTCTTTCTTTTCAAAATTTATTCACAAATTTTTACATTTGTCAAAAAAAGTGGGCGTGGCAGGGAGGAAGGGGTTATCGGACTTAAAGAAATCATAAGAAAATTCTTTAAAAATCAACCATTGGGCCAATTTTAACCAAACCTGGCAGGAATGTGCCTTGAGTCATTCTGTTCAACATTTGTTCACAAATTTTTACATTTGTCAAAAAATGTGGCCGTGGCATGGAGAAAGGGGCTTATCAAACTTAGAGAAATCATAAGAAAATTTTTTAAAAAATCAACCATTAGGCCAATTTGAACCAGACTTTGCAAGAATGTTCTTTGAGTCTATCTTTATAATTCATTCACAAATTTCAAGATTTGGCTGTGTAAGGCTTACAAGAAATCTTTGGATAATTCTTCCACTTTAGCCAGTGGAGCGATTCAGGCCCTCTTGGGCCTCTTGTTAAATGAGTTATGTCCTTTTGTTGAAAATTGGTATTTTTTGCAACATTTACATGTGTTGTTTGGTCTGTTGATTTTTTTGTTTGCTCTTTTTCCCAATTGATCAGATCACAGTTCAAATGAAATGTACTTCTCAAAATGCACAAAAACAGTGCTGTTTGGGGGTATAATCACTTTCAGTGATATACTAGTTTACAATAATTTAATATGACATAATACTGACATATATATTTGTTTACAACAAAACCTATATTGTACACAATCAAATACATGAAGAACTCAGGTGAGCGATATCAGTGCCTTTCAGGCACTCTTGTTACAAAAGAAGAATCTTTCTTCTCATTCGTTATCAATTAATTCTCCTTTCTGAGATTATCTCATTAAATTTCATAATTTTTGTGCTCATTTTTACGATGATTTTGATGTACAATGTGAAATGCAACTGTTTGTATTTCCTAGTAGACAGAAAATGGACTGTTATAACAGCATTCTTGGTCAATCTTAAGCTTATCTTCAATGCTTAACCTTTTCCCAAACAAGACCTGGTTTTGATGTCCCTAATGGATATGGCTTGGGAAAACATTGAGACAAAAGAAGAAACTGCTGATAACCAGCAGTTTCTACTTTTGTCTCAATATTTTCCACGTATTATACTCGAATTCTATCTTTAACAACTTCATTTTATTGTCTGCAGCTCTTTTCAAATTGGACTACCCTAAAAATTGTTGTTTGGGAAAGGGTTAAAGGGATTGTTTTTTAGGCTTTTTGAAGTATACAATGCATGAAAAAGCTTCCCATGATGTTGCAATGTGCAGCCCAAACCAAAATGGCGAGCTCGTTTCAAGTTCGTATTAAGATCGTATGAAGATTACAATTAACTTCGCGCGACCTTACATTTGGAACCCAGGCAAACTAGCTGCGAGCTTACAAAGTGTGTGCGCGAACTAAAACGAACATAGTGGCGAGCTATCAAGTACGCTTATGCACGCTTGCGTGCTTACTCTAGCGAGCTTGTTAGTGTACTTGCGAGCTTGTAAGAACACCGCGCATATGTTAGCTCGCGTTAAGCTTGCATTTGGAACCGAGGCGAACTCACGCGAGCTCGCAAGCTTACACTAGCGCGCTTACTTGGAAAACTAGCTCGCAAGCTCGTGCGAGCTTGCAAGCACGCGCGAGCTCACCAATGCGAACATTTGCGAGCACACGCGAGCTCTCCAACGCGAGCTTCGGCGTGCTTGCGCGCTTATTTTCTATTCATAGCTGTAAAATGATATTTGCTACACAATATGTGGGTGGGGAATTGTATGAAAAATAGAACTTTTAAATTTGTTAAATCTAGTAAGAAGAACACTCACCAAAGTTGCCTTAGATCTCCACTTGGTCTTGCCATTTAGTGAGTCCCTAAGTGTCAAGATAATTCTTTAATGTTAATGGAAATACTGCTCATAAACATTTTCTTTGAAAAAATGTCAGACAAGTAAAGTTCCCTCCATTTTTCTAAATTATATAGACTGGAACTGGACTGGAATTAGACTGGGAGGTCTGACTTTCACCAAGTTAATTCTATCTCATGAACTATTTGAGATTTGGCTTTAATATTTCACACATGGATACATTATGCAAAGACATTTAATTTAGAATCATGACCTTTGACCTTGTGACCTTGACCTTGGAGTTTGACCCACTTTTTGACCGTTTTAAAAAACTTTAACCTGGCCTATATCTCATGCCCTTTTATACCTACAGCCTTCATATTTCATATGTGGATACCTTTCACCAAGACCTTTCATTTGAGACCATGACCTTTGACCTTGTTACTTTGACCTTGGAGTTTGACCTACTTTTAAAAAACTTTAACCTGGCCTAAAAAAACTTTAACCTGGCCTATATCTTATGCCCTATTGTACATACAGCCTTGATATTTCACATATGGACAACTCCTACCAACACAATTCACATTTAACCATGACCTTGGACCTCATGACCTTGACCTTTGAGTTTGACCTACTTTTAAAAAACTTTAACCTGGCCTATATCTCATGTCCTTTTACACCTACAGCCTTGATATTTCACACATGGACACCTCCTACCAACACAATTCACATTTGACCATGACCTTGGACCTTGTGACCTTGACCTTGGAGTTTGACCTACTTTTAAGAAATTTAAACCTGGCCTATATCTCATGTCTTTTTACATCTACAGCCTTGATATTTCACATATTATATACACCACCAACACTGTTCACATTTGACCATGACCTTGGACCTCGTGACCTTGACCTTGGAGTTTGACCTACTTTTAAAAAACTTTAACCTGCCCTATATCTCATGTCTTTTTACTCCTACAGCCTTGATATTTCACACATGGACACCTCCTACCAACACCGTTCACATTTGGCCATGACCTTGGACCTTGTGACCTTGACCTTGGAGTTTAACCTACTTTTAAAAAACTTTAACCTGGCCTATATCTCATGTCCTTTTGCACCTACAGTCTCTATATTTTACAAAATGAAACCTACCAACACGGTTCACATTTGGCCTTGACCTTGTGACCTTGACCTTGACATTTGACCTACTTTTAAAAAAACTTAAAGCCGGCCTATAACTCATGTCCTTTTACACCTACAGCCTTGATATTTCACATGTGGACATCTCCTTCCAACACAGTTCACATTTGACCATAACCTTGTGACCTTGGAGCTTGACTTACTTTTAAAAAATTTCATTTTGGGCTATGATCTTTTTACCTTGACCTAGGAAATGACTTTTCTTCGTGACAAGCTTTCATTAGGGCGAGCTTTATTGTCCGCGGACAATTCTTGTTTACAATAACTTTAACCTTGCCTATATCTCTTACAATATAAGAGATAAAGCCTTGATTTTTCACACAAAGATTCAGCTTGCTAAGACCTTTTATTTTTTACCATGACCTTTGACCTTATGACCTTGAAGTTTGATCTACTTTAAAAGAACTTTAACATTGCCTATATCTCATACAATATAAGAGATAGAGCCTCGATATTTCACACAATGATACATATTGCCAAGATCTTTTACTTTAGACCTTGACCATTGACATTATGACCTTGACCTTAATGTTTAATCTATTTTACAACTTTAACCCTGCCTATATCTCATACACTTTTACAATTTAGAGATAGAGCCTTGATATTTCACACATGGATACCTCCTGCCAAGACCATTAATTAAGTATAATGACCTTTGACCTTGTGACCCTCAAGTTTGACCTTTATAACAAAAATTCTGCTTAGTCAGTGTACAAGTATCTATATTCATATAAGTCTAAAAAGTCCATAAGTGAAACTAAAATGAATTAAGCACGCAGTCAAGATCACTGTCGCGCGCTTACTTCTTAAAACAAGCGCGTACATACGCTCTTACTTGCAAATGGTATGTGCGCTTAAAATTGGTCCTAGCTCGCGCGAACAGTATTGCGAAGTAAATAAGATCACATTAGTTAATATACGCTTATCGCGAGCTCGTCGCAAGCTCGCGGCGAAGTTGCATTTTGGTTTGGGAGCAGCCTTCATTCAGTGATAACACTAACTACAGCATAGATTCAAAAACATGGCGCTTAAATCATTGATAAATCAGATTGTTTAATGATGGTGCAAGGGCTTATATCATTGATAAATAGATTTTTACAGCAAGAATCCTGTGAATGCCTGCTGATATAACACCTTGTTTGCCACTAAATTTTACAAACGGCGCATCTGTATGACAATAAATAATGCGCAATCTGATTGTGCAAGTCATTCATAAAAATAAATTTTAGATGATTTTTTGCAAAGAATCTGCAGGGGATGCCAGCAGTTCTATATAACCCTTTTCCAAGCGATGAAAGTTTAGGATGGTCCAATTTGAAAGCTGTTGTAGGTGAATAAAGATAGTACTATATGTACAATATAGCATAGAAAATATTTTGGTAGATGGAGCAAATTGTAGTCTCTCATTTTCTTCTTGTATGTCACAGTTTGCAAAACACTTTCTATGAGGGCTGTCAAAAGTAGGTCTAGTTTGGGAAAGGGTTGAATTATTGCCTGCATCATCAAGCCCTACCGCAAGTTTGAGGGTGGGTTCTCAACAGTTTTAATCAGTTGCAAGATTTTCCCTTCCCCTGATTAATATCATAGAGGACCTTAAATAACTTTCAGAAAATTTAGCAATTTTATGATCTATTGTTGATCACGGAATGGATAGTTTTTAGCTTCTTACTGATAAAAATTTGTGAGAGGCTGGCAGTGTAGAGAAAGATCAGACTGCATTTCAATGCAGGCTGATCTTGCTTTTCACTGCCTGCTTAATCAGCATCATTTGATAAAGTTGAGCATGTAAAGTGTAAGATTCACTTGCATGTATTTTATGTTTGATTTAATGCTTGATTTCGTAGATTTATGGTATCCTCTTGGCTAATTTCAAGTTTCACTGCTTTTCTGCTGTTATAAATGCATTATCTTTCAGACAACTTATTTCTAACCAGTAGCTAATGATTATAAGCACTTGAATTTAGGATTTTTGATAATAAAAAACGTAAAATGCTTATTGATGCACAAGCAATATCTTCAAAATCATACAAGTTTTGTTGCTGGTTCCTTTGATATGGCTCACTTTTGGAAAGCATTTTGACCAAGGCACAAAATGCTGATAACCACTTTTGCTCTCTCTTTGCATAGTAAAATGATACAAAGTCCATACATTGAATACTCTTTCCCAATATTTTATCAGCTACAGCTGCTACGTAATTGGGATGGTCATCAAACTTGTCCTTTGGAAAACAGTTGTAATAAAACCAAACTGTCTCACTTCAGGACATCCCACCTCCAGGAGCCTATGATGTCCAGAGATCGTACGACCACTCACAGGTCCACATAGAGAAAGCCAAACCCAGGACAGAAGTGGCCAGTAGAAAACATGGATCTTTCTTGTCCGCTGCCTCGAGATTTGCACCCCCAAGAGATGTGGTCGTCACCAAGGCTGATCTGGATAACCCAGGTACGTGCTTTATATATATGTTGAGGCAATGTACATGGCTGGCAGCTTTGATTATAAATACTTAATTATGAAAGTAAACAAAGACATATTTATTCCCCCTCCAACAAAGTTTGGGTATTAGTCCTCTCAGTGACAGTTCTATTGGCCTGCTATATGTAAAGAATGGCATGTGCACACCCTCTGAATTAAGGAAGACCTCACCTGATGCAATTTTGATGACATATCAACATTCAGCATTCTCTTATAGCAAGTATAGTGAGCAGTTGTTTTACTGCAAAACTATTGTGAATTAAAGAATGCATTAATTTTATGCTATTGTACTTTTGCCTCACAGCATACTAGGTATTCTTTTCCATAGAATCTATGAAATTATTTCTTGTACCAGAGGAAAACATTTTTTTGAATTTCAGAATGCCTTTATGAAATCTAATCTACAAACATAGATGATAACAGGTTTTACTAATACTTCTGGAAAATGTGAAGTTTTTGTCTTGGTTTATCAATAACAACATTCAGTGTAGTTCGACAGGCATCCATTTGCACCATACAAATCACTGCTTTTCAATGAAAACCTCGTAACTGCAGCTTAAAACAAGCTGCAGTTATGTGGTTTTTGTTGAAAAGCGATGAAATATTGCCATGCACTTTTGAAGATTAGAGAGAAGGAATGTAATGAAGTTACATTGCATTCTGTAATGGAGGTATAATAGACTTAGGGTGTAGAGTTTCACATTCATGCTCTTTTCTGTTAAATTGTTTGTCCTTTCTTTCATTCAGCATGCTTGAAATTTTATGTCTTATAGTCTGCTATTAAAGACAAAAAAATCCTGAGATCATACATCTTTTCAACAAAGAAATCCGAAATAGTCGCCTTTTTCTCCGCTAACTGCTGCAGATACAAGGTTTTTGATTAAAAGCAGCAATATGATACTAAGTCGTTAAGAAAGACTTTTTTACATCTATGACTTTGTATCAATAGAAATTATGGAGAAATTGTGAGGCTGTGTGATGGAATTTAATAAAAGAAGGATGAAATAAGAAATCTGATGAATTAACCCTTTCCCAAACAAGAACTGGTTTTGAAGTCCCTAATAGAATAGGCTTGGGAAAACATTGAGGCAAAAGAAGAAACTGCTGATAACCAGCAGTTTCTCCTTTTGTCTCAATATTTTCTATGCTATATTTTACACAAATCCAATGGTTTTCAATCTTAATTTTGTCGTCTGCAGCAGCTTTCAAATTGGAGCACCCTGAAATTTTGTCGTTTGGGAAAGAGTTAATGTTGAATTATCTAGATATAGAAAGATTTTGAAGGATCAGCTTTTCATAATATGTGTTTGACAAGAATCGAGAAGTTTGTTCCATCAAACCTGTCCAATTTATATTGAAGATGATAAATTGTCTTGTTGTCCTACCAGGATTCAGATATGCTTTTTTTGAGACTTTTCCGCTGTTTATGAGCTTTTCTTGGTATAATTATCAAAGTTCTTGGAAATGACAGATTGTGAGACTGTAGAATCTTGTAATTAATGGTCTACAGATATTGTATTATTTATTTGTTCACAGCATTTAAGGAAAATTATTTGAAAAAAATCAGGTCCAAATTGAAAGATATTGCAAATGACTGAAAAACTGTTACCAAAGGTAGAAAATCTGTATGCTACAGGATGAAAAACATAGATTTTGATGGTGATAAAAAATGCTAGCTGTCTTATGCTTTTCTATGTCTTACTGATAAGCAACATGAAAACTAGGTAATGCTTTGTAAATTTTAACTTAACTGTGCTTAAGAAAATTCTTTTTACAGAAGCATTCCTTTTTTCTCTCAAAGATTATCCAAATCATTCTCAAAAAGTTTCAATAAAAGATATCAAATAGCTCTAAAAAAAACATCCAGGCAGTATGCTAACTATGTTGTGGTTATGACAAATAATTACATTATAGAGGGGGTAATTCAATTAGAATGTGCACTAAATAATCACCAGACACGGTAATTTTACTGGAACCTCCTGCAGTTTTAATCGCTCTATTATGTTCTATTTCAATTTAGTCCCTAACAAGTGTCATACATCTTGTTTATAGCAGAATTGCAGGGGCAGATTCTATACTGTGCAATTTTAGATATTTGCTCTAGGACTAGGTAAATCTCCAAATAAGTGTCATTTAATTATAGATGTCCGCTCAACTCCTTACATTTTCAATTTTATTGATCAACATCAAACTTGCTACAGCTTATCTTGTGTCTAGTTTTGCATCTGAATTTCATTTTAGAACCACTCCTTCAAGTCACTGCCCTTCAATTACAGGCATTTTTCTCACAAACAAGCCCCTTTTATGCAGTCTGGCTTGTATGCACCCCCTCCTCATGGCTCTTATATCCGTCTTGAAAAGAATTCCAGATAAAACGAAACTTAAGATCCAAAGGCATAGTTTCTAATCCAAGTTCCAAGGTTTCTATTATTCCTTGATGCAATCTCTAAACCCTTTCCCAAACAAGACCTGGTTTTGACGTCCCTGATAGATATGGCTTAGGAAAACATTGAGACAAAAGAAGAAACTGCTGATAATCAGCAGTTTCTCCTTTTGTCTCAATATTTTCTATGCCATATTTTACACAAATCCTATCTTTAATAACAGGCATTTTGTCATTTGTGGCAGTTTTTGAAGAGGATCACCCTAAAATTTTGTCGTTTGGGAAAGGGTTAAACAACCTCATCATAAAGCATAACAACTTGCATTTTTTCCGCTGATAGACGGGCGAGATTACGTAACTTATCAAGGAATATGGTCGAGTCAATTAGTATTATTTGACATTTTTATGGGGATTGGCTG
Organism: Fragum sueziense; assembly: GCA_963680895.1. NCBI lineage: Eukaryota > Metazoa > Mollusca > Bivalvia > Cardiida > Cardiidae > Fragum > Fragum sueziense. The sequence continues at coordinate 57,237,518 of OY804592.1, forward strand.
ATTTTATCTGAAGTGATGCTGTGTTCAGGGACTACCTCTTGGGTTTTGAACTCTTATCAAAATGGATTGGACAGACATTAGACTGATGTCAGTCTGTTAAGAATAACAACATTTGTATTGAGAAATATGAAAATAGGGTACATAGAAAATTGTTGCTCTTTGTCGTTCTTAACAGACTGATGAAATCCCTTTGTAAGGTAATCCGACCTTAAGATAATACCCGACACCAAGCAGTAGGCCCTACTCCACAGTTTGATAACATAATTAGCTGCTGAGATTTATAACTGCAGTCTTTTTTATTCTTTTTCAAAGAAGACTTGATTTTCACCTACCTGATCGAAAAGACATTGAAAATATAGAGCCAAAATAAGAAAATTCTGATTACATGTATTATCATTTTCTCCTTTTTCCTCAATACACTTTCCGTTTATTATTATCCACAAATTCAATCTTTATCAACAACCCTTCTTTCGTTTTTAGCTCCACTGGCCGACAGGCCAGCGGGCTATTGTCATGGCGGTGTGTCCGTCGTGTGTGCGTCTGTCCGTAAACTTTTTCTTTAAAAATCTTCTTCTCAGAAACTACCAGATGGATTTCAATCAAACTTCACAAGAATGATCCTTTGGTGACCCTCTCTCAGATTCCTTCAAAGAATTTGGATTGAATCAGAATAACCTGGGTTATCTGCCCTTGAATGTCAAAAATAGCTGGTTTTGACTTTAATTTTACTCTAAAATCCACAAATATATACTAATCAAGACGAAACTACAACAGAATGTTGGTGACTATACGATCTTGCCTTGATATAATTTTCAGCTTGATCTGAGTTTTACATCATGAGTTATGTGCCCTTGAAATTGACAAAATTGCCATTTTCGGCTCTATTTGACTTTGTTTTCACTCTAGCAAATACAAATATTGACCAATCTAGACAATACTTGTACAGAATGTTGATGACCATAAGATCTTGCCTTGGTATAATTTTCAGCTTGATCTTAACTTAACATCATGAGTTATGTGCCCTTGAAATTGACAAAATTGCCATTTACGACTCTATTCTGACATTGCTTTCACTCTAGCAAATACAAATATTGACCAATCAAGACAAAACTTGTACAGAATGTTGGTGACTATAAGATATTGCCTTGGTATAATTTTCAGCTTGATCTGAATTTTACATCATGAGTTATATGCCCTTGAAATTGACAAAATTGCCATTTACGACTCTATTCTGACATTGCTTTCACTTTAGCAACTGCAAATATTGACCAATCAAGACAAAACTTGTACAGAATGTTGGTGACTATAAGATATTGCCTTGGTGTAATTTTCAGCTTGATCTTAATTTTACATCATGAGTTATGTGCCCTTGTTATTGACAAAATTGCCATTTTTAGCTTTATTTTCACGTTTACAACCATTAGTATTAACTTATCAATACAGAATTTTCACAGAAATCTGACTGACCATACGATTTTACTTCCTCGTAATTTTCAGCTTGGTCATGCATTTGCTAGTTTGCGCAGCCTGAACCTTTGAAATTGCATTCAACAAGACAAACAATCAGGCCTATGGAGCGCTTCCAGGCCGCCAGGACTGGCTAGTTTTGGACTGGACAACCCTAAAATGTTACCTTGTAACTGCAATTTGTTTTAAGATGCAGCTACGAGGAGTTTGTTGTAAAGCAGCAGCAGCAGCAGCAAGTTAGTGTTGTAGAGGATCAACCCTTTCCCAAAACGGCAACATCTAAGGGCAGCCCAGTCCAAACACGAAAGAAGGTTTGCTGATAAAACTTGATTTTGTGTACAATAATATACCGAAAAATATTAAAGCAAAAGGAGAAAATGATGATGATCAGAATTTTCTTCGAGTTGCTCAATATTTTCAATGTCTTTTCGATTAGGTAGATGAAAATCAAGTCTTCTTTGAGAAAGGATTAAAAGACTGCAGTCATAAATCTGATCAGCTAATTATGTTATCAAGTTGTGAAGTACTGCTAGGTGTCGGATCATCTTACTAAGTGATATCTGGAATGTGAACCACCTGTGGTGACCAAATTTTAGACGCCTCTTTCATTGTATTTTCCAAGGCCCTGTATAGTTTAGACCAAGGGATGTTAATATGTATAATTTATTTCTGAGTGTTAGTCTCCCTTGATTTTTCAAGCGACATAAACATATATACAGGGCCTGACACAAGGCTAGACAGACATCTAAAGTAGACAATTTGATACAAATAATATGTCTTTTTTACTGAGAGTTTTTTGCTATTTTATTCGTGCAAGATCTTTGTGATAACTTCCTATTGCTTTCAACATAACATTCACCATACAGATATTGACCAACATGTTGTCACTTTTCAATGAAAACCTCGTAACTGCAGTTTGTTTCAAGCTGCAGTTACGAGGATTTCGTTGAAAAGCAGCGATATCTTGATCATTGTTATGAATTCAGTTTGAGTTTATTGGGGTTTTATGCTGTTTTCAACTGCCAGGGTCATATTGGGGCGACTGGAGAACCTACCCATGGATTCCAGTTGTTTCTCAGACCAGTACTACCACAACACCCTTACCGAACCCCCAGCTGCTCGCCCACTTAGGTTAAGGATTTCAAACCCATTGATGGGTGACAATTTTGTCAGAAAGGGTATTAACCCCGGCTGGGTATCTAACCTGGGACCTCTGGAATGAGAGGCAAATGCGCTACCAACTGCGCTCAGGCCGCGGCCTATGAATTAAGACACTGCTGTCACAGTTTCAATGAATTGATGCTAGTTAGTCCCCTACCGGCGAAGCCGAAGGGGACTTTAGGTTTGCACTCTGTCCGTCAGTCAGTCTGTCCGTCCGTCCGTCTGTCCGTCCGTCCGTCCGTCCGTCAGTCCGGTGAATTAGTTTTCCGGACTTTTTTTCTAAACGGGGGTAGCTATTGAGCTGATTTTTGGTATGTAGACCCGCATTGATGAGTTACAGAACAAGTTTGAGTTTCGTTCCGCTCCAGTGATTTTTGAGGAAAATATGGATGCTGGACTTAGAAAATTACTGGGAAATTACAGTTTTCCAGACTTTTTTTCTTAATGCTGGCAGCTATTGAGCTGATTTTTGGTATGTAGACCCGCATTGATGAGTTACAGAACAAGTTTGACTTTCGTTCCGGTCCAGTGATTTTTGGGGAAGATATGGATGCTGGACTTAGAAAATTTCTGGGAAATTACAGTTTTCCAGACTTTTTTTCTCAATGCTGGCAGCTACTGAGCTGATTTTTGGTATGTGGACCCGCATTGATGAGTTACAGAACAAGTTTGAGTTTCGTTCCGGTCCAGTGATTTTTGGGGAAGATATGGATGCTGGACTTAGAAAATTTCTGGGAAATTACAGTTTTCCAGACTTTTTTTCTCAATGCTGGCAGCTATTGAGCTGATTTTTGGTATGTGGACCCGCATTGATGAGTTACAGAACAAGTTTGAGTTTCGTTCCGGTCCAGTGATTTTTGGGGAAGATATGGATGCTGGACTTAGAAAATTTCTGGGAAATTACAGTTTTCCAGACTTTTTTCTTAATGCTGGCAGCTATTGAGCTGATTTTTGGTATGTAGACCCGCATTGATGAGTTACAGAACAAGTTTGAGTTTCGTTCCGGTCCAGTGATTTTTGGGGAAGATATGGATGCTGGACTTAGAAAATTTCTGGGAAATTACAGTTTTCCAGACTTTTTTCTTAATGCTGGCAGCTATTGAGCTGATTTTTGGTATGTAGACCCGCATTGATGAGTTACAGAACAAGTTTGAGTTTCGCTCCGCTCCAGTGATTTTTGAGGAAGATATGGATGCTGGACTTAGAAAATTCCTGGGAAATTACAGTTTTCCAGACTTTTTCTAAACGCTTGCAGGTATTGAGCTGATTTTCAATATATGAACACATATTGATGGGATACAGAACAAGTTTGAGTTTCGTTCCGGTCCAGTGATTTTGGGGGAAAATATGGATGCTGGACTTAGAAAATTTCTGAGAAATTAGTTTTCCAGACTTTTTTTAATCTTAATGCTTGCAGCTATTGAGCAGATTTTTGGTATGAGGACCCGCATTGATAAGTTACAGAACAAGGTTGAGTTTTGTTCCGGTCCAGTGATTTTTAGGAAGATACGGATGCTGGACTTTGAAAATTTTTGGGCTTCTTTTTCTTAACACATATATAAAGCCGGTAGGGGACTTGGTATTGTTTTGCAATACTTCAGAATGCTTGTTTTCAAATTGTTGTTATGAGATTGGTACACGTAAATGCCATGTCTTTTGCATATGTTTGTTAGAAAAACACAAACATAATAGGCATAATGTTAGCCAAACAGTTTTCGTATTCAGCATGTGTACTGCTTGTTGCATTTAAGCCCTTTCCTGTGAGGTCATAAGTCAAGGTCAAGGATGAATAATAAGGTCAACTTTTTTAAATGAATGCTGTAACTGATATATCTAAAGCACATTTTGTCTTACAAACATAACTTGAAGCAATTGTAGCCTACTCAAGAAGTATAATCTGTAAAGTTAGAATTCGTCGTTGTAAATGCAAAACCTCATATCTCGTTTTCGAAATTTTTTAAAGGGGAAGGGAAAAAGTGTATTAACTTTTCCCGAACTGAATGGTTTTACTTGAAATCTGGACATATTGTTCACAGATAATGTGTCATTAATACTGATTAGTAAAAATATCTCAAAACTTACAAGAATCGTCTTAACTGTGCACACAAGGTTTAACTTTGAAAATTGCGAGAATCGACATACGAGGTTTTGCATTTATACTGACGAATTGTTAAGCTGAAGGGAGAAAGTCAGGAAATGTTATAATTGAAAGATGCAACCTGGTTAAGTCTGGTAATATACTTTCATAACAGACATTATTACATAATCTACACCAAAACACATGCTTTACCCATTCCCAAACAGTAACACAGCTTATAGAAAATGCCACACTGGGGAAAACATTGAGACAAAAAAAGAAAATGCTGATGACCAGCATTTTCTTCTTTTGTCTCAATATTTTCTTTGCTATTGCATACACAATTTGATAATGTAGTTATCAACTATTACTTTGTTGTCTTTCAAATTAGAACTGTATTTTTTTTCACTCTTTGGGAAAAGGTTTATATTTTGGCAAGATCTGGCAGACTGTCTGTGTACTCTATACTAGGAGACAAAATTTTAATCTCATGAAAAATATTTAGCATGCAAAAAGATACGAGGTAATTCAATAAGAAATTTTGAGCTCATCATTTCTCTAAAAATCAGTGGATTTGATGCCTCTGTCTATCAGAGTAAGCTAATTGCAAAAGAAAAAAAAACTTAAAGAATATGTCTTTTTAGTTGTCTGCAGAAGCTTTCAAGTTGGACAACTCAAAAACTGTTTTGCTTGGAAAAATGTCTATAACAGTTCTGTGCTTATTTGTAAAATATCTTTCCTAGAAATTAATTATATTTCTTATCATTTTTGCTTTTAATGTGCAATTATGTAAAAGTCTACAATTATTATTTTCCTGATTCAATTTATGCTCTGTGTTTCAGTTTGGCATACATTGTCATACATTTTGATTCAAAATGACAAAAGCTATATGTCTGAATTTAGAGTAATTCCAAACAACAGCTATACAATTATTCTACCAGTTTAAGATATAAATGGAACAATTTTCAGATAAGGTTATTTCAGATATGTTTTCCCAAAACATAAACAATTTAAATTCTTATTATTATTTATTTCTATTCCTAACTACCGGTGCTTCTATTTGGATGTACCTAGTACACCTAGTAACTAATAGTTGTCTCATTGACATGATTCCATAAGATGCACAATATACCCTTTCCAAAACAATGCCTTAGAGTGTTGGTGTCCCTATTAAGAAATGTTTTGGAAAACAATAAAAGAAGAAATTGCTGATAATCAACACTATCTCCTTTACCCTCAATCATCTTTGAGATGATGAACAGAATTTCAAATTCTCTGATTTTATGGTCAATATAGCAGCTTTTAATTTTTACTGATGTGATCATGATAATATTTTTTGAGTTTTGAAATGTCTACCTACCTTATTTTATTTTGTACCTCTGTGATAAGCAAATTGAATTAAAAAAGAAAAGAAAAATATCTTTTTAACATTCATATTCACATGATTTCTTTGATTAGATCAAATGTAACCTAATAAGCTTTAGTAAAATATTTCGAATGTAAGTGGAATGCACCAAGGCAGTTCTGGTGAAATGCAACTTCTTCCAAATTCTCCACAATTCATTTTACCAAAAAAATGAAACAAGGCTTTTGAGATTGATATTTGTAGTGAAGGAAAACAGGGAAAATACATCTCTCCAATTTGGATTGCATATTTCTGGATACAAATTGAATCTCCTTCTGGTTAGAAAATATCTCTTGTAATAATTTGTCATTGTAAGATATTGAGAACAAATTGCATTATTTGCTGGGTTGTTGCAAGAATGACATAGATATTGTTACATAATTTCCCTTGAAATTGACAAGATATCTCGTAATTTGAAAGGTATGCATTCATCATCAGGCTAAAAGCTTTTATTTGCTGCAAATCGAAACTGTTGTCACAATGAATTGTTTTCAATGGAGCAATTTTGTTCAGATTGGTTTTACTTGTTGGCGGATTATCCCATTCCCAGACAAAGACTCTTTTTGACTCCCTACAAGATTATGGCTTTGGAAAACACTGTGGAAATGAAGAAATTGCTTGTGACAAGCAATTTCTTCATTTCCGACTGTGTTTTCTACTCCAAAGACAAACAATATTTTAAATTTCATTCATTTGAAATTGTTGTCTGCAACATTTTTGAATTTGGACCAACCCATAATTTTATAGCATGGTGGTGGATTACAGCAGTCGTCTTGACATAATACTACTGAATAGTTCTATCTTTGGCTGATTTTTTCCTTCCAGTATTTTTGTGACAACAATCTATGTTTCCTATGAGTACCTTTGGGGGTACATCTTTTAAATAAGTTGGTGAAAGCAGCATGTATATGCAAAATGATCTTTTTCTATGATGCCTATTGTACCAATTTATATTAGTATTCAAATTATTCTAAGAATAGTATGAATAGGATCAAGGCCTTCACAGGATTCTGTAATTGGTGTAAAAGTTGTCTGACATTTTAAATGGCTTGCTAGAAACAGATACAATCTAATTGTGTTATGTAATACAAGAGCACTGTATGCTTCACCAACCAATTAATTGTTATTCTGTTTTGTTAGAATCCTTTTTTCTGGTGAGTCAAGCTCAGGGACTTTGTGTCCAGGGTGCTAGTGTACAGCACCTATGTCATTATTGGCTTAAGTACAGCAGTCTTTTTATGTATAGACAAAAACTTAAACATAGTCTATATCTGAAGAAATATGAGACTTCATTTGGGACCATGACTTGTGACCTTGACCTTAGAATAGATCCTTTTTACTAAAACTTTAACCTAGCTTATAATTATCTTATGCACTATTTGAGATACTGATGTTGCATATCTTGCATATGGACAGATCTGACAAAGACAGTCCAATTTAAGTCTTTCCCAAACAACCTGGTTTTCACGTCCCTAATAGAACAGGCTTGGCAAAAACATTGAAACAAAAGTAGAAACTGCTGATAAGCAGCAGTTTCTTCTTTTGTCTCATTATTTTCTGTGCCATATTTTACAGAAATCATATCTTTATTATCTTCAATTTTGTTGTCTGAAGCAGTTTTCCAATTGGATCACCCCAAGATTTTGTCCTTTGGGAAAGGGTTAAACCATGACTTGATCTAGACATTGCGGTAAGACATCGGTAAGACACAAAGTGTCTTAGATGGTTTGATGAAATTGGCCCCTGGTCGCATAAACAATTAACTCCTTGTCCACATAAGGTATAAAAAGACTTGCATGCACAGCATTATCTGGGTGTGTTGTAGTCACAATGTGGATGTGCAGCTCATGCAACAGGGCCTTCCCCAACAATAAAATCACATTGCACACAATTTCATTTCTACCAAGGTTTTCTTACCAAGGCATTTCTATTGTACATGAGAACTTTGTCCTGTAGTGAGTGCCTTGCTTTGTGTAATAAATTGCGAAACATATGAGTTCCTGGGACTGTCTTATTTATCAACTGCAAATTAGAATACAATCACATAAAAGCAAATTAAATGGCTTGTGTCTCCCAGATAACCGAAAAAATAAATCTGTTAATTGGAAATTCAACAGAAATTAATAGCTTTCCGTGAAAAGCAATTCAATTATTTTCCTGCACATCTTTATTTGGCGATAGAATTTAATGCTCTTTTTTTCCTCTGGAAGTGCTTTGAACTATAAATGCAGTCAATTATAGAAGAGCGATATGGCTGGATGCTGTGACGCTATCAGTGTACGGCAACATCGTAATGTTTGAAGTGAACAAGGCCTGGTAATTAAATCGTGTTACTTCATTCTATTGTGATGATTCTTACGGAGCTGAACACTGTAATGGCCTTATTCAATTCTTGAGAGGGAAATATAGAATTTCATTATCACATCTTAACTTCTATAATCTCCCTGTCATTTTCAACAGAAACTGACTTAGAATTACAAAAATATAGTGACTGTAGTTAGGTTATTCTCTATCATACTGAAATATTCATTAAATATTTACTCAATCCTTATACTCTAATTTCCGTGAGAGACTTAAAGAATATGGTGATAAATTGCTGAAGACTAAAATGCTAATGGCACTCAATCAACAACAGTTGAAAATGTTTGTCCACTGGAAGCTCTTCGTTGTTCCCCCAAAATTGTAAGATATAGAATCTCAAATTATCTAGAAATTCAGTATGAGTGGTGATCACTCAAGAAGCTATTTTCTCTCGACATTCGCCTTGTTTCCCTGAAATATCTCTACTTATACTGAATTCAGACATACAAAGGAATTGAATTACCGGTACTCACAGAGATTTATTAGAAAATGGCGCTTCTATGATCCGAGGATATTTTTCATGCCAGGAACAATAAGTAGTGCTGTGGAAAAAAAGCAGGAATAATTGAGGGTATAAAAGCAACCCTATTGAAAATTGATAGCAGTGACTGCCTGAAAGTACTCTGTGATAAACTGCTTACTCTCAAATAAAAGAAACTTCTTATTTCTTCTTTATTATGGATCAATGATTTGATTTATTTCATTTTGATCAGAAAGAAAAGATGCATTTGCTTTTTGTTTAGGTTTGTGTGTTACACACTTACTTTCAATTCGTATTGCACATACAAAAATGTAGTTCTATTAGCTCTGGTTAAGAAGTCTCAATAACCAATCACTTTAAAATGAATCTAATGTCAGAAAAAGTGGACTAATCTAATTTGCAAACTGTTTCATGAGACACTAAATGTTGATAAAGTTTGAATTTGCTGAATGTTTTTACCAAGCTTCTTCTATATCACTGAGTAATGTCAAACCTGAGATTGTGGTTTGGAAATTGATAAGAGAATTTGGCATTTCTGAAACTTTCATATATATGCCAATACTAACTCAATCAACAAAATGATATACTTTTAAATGAGACAGCTAATTGACAAGAGGGAGTAAATCTAGATTTTTTCCTCTATTAGCCAAATGACACAACTTTTCTATCAAATTACTCTAACTTGCTTGTCTCTCTGCTGTAAAATATTTGGATAACATGTTAACTTTAATTCCTGAAAGAGGATTAAAATTTTGTTTTGCAACTGATATGATCAGGGATGTGGGAAAAATGCCTGTTCTTATGACCAGCATAGGATAATCTTTTCAACCATACTTTCATTGTATAGAAAAGATGTTTCATTGCTGGTGGTAAGGTAAGGAAACATGGTCCGTAACAATCTATGGATTGAAATTTATACAGAATTCTGAGGCAAACAGTTGCACAATGTTTCAATTAGTATTACCTATGTCTCTGCTTGCATGAATATATGGGATATCCCGAAAAAATAAGTGTAGGAATAATTGTCAAGATCACTTAAGTATTACATAAAACAGATATAAAACCTATCTAGTTAATTCCCTGATTTTTCAGCAGATAATCTGAAGATGTTTAGCCCCAAAGGCAAATGTTTCCAGTTTCAAGAACCGATGTAATCCCTCAGTAATAGGTTGGAGATTAGGATGCCATACAATAACTCAATTTACCGTCCTTACATGATCATATTGAATTATTAGCAATCAGATAAATTGGGGGTTAGCTCGGTATCTTGATCTAGAAAAGGAGCTGTAAAGTATTTTGAATCAGTTAACCCTTTGTGAGATAGTAAAGTTGGTTTAGAAATAGTTCGTCTTGAACTTCTAAATTATTTAGTATATCGTCGTTGTAAATGCAAAACCTTGTATCTCGTTTTTGGAAAATCTTGAAGGGGATGGAAAAAGTGTAATAACTTTTCCCAAACTGGATTATGTTTTATTTGAAATGTTGACACACAGTTCACTAATAATGTGTCATTAATACTGATTAGTACATATATCTCAAAACTTGCGAGAATTGTCTGAACTGGGCGCACAAGTTTGTTCTTTGAAAATAGCACAAATCGACATACAAGGTTTTGCATTTACACCGACGATATAGTGCTTAATTTAGAAATAAAATCTTGTTCAACAAGTTTTGACAATAATTTTCTTAAAATCTCACATCATGCAAGAACTATGGTGTTCATTGTTGTATTTAATTGAAGATTGGCTACTCTCATTCAGAATATTGACTGACCAATCAAAGAATCCTTTAGTCACATGTTACATCTTTATGGCGATTGTTTTACGTAAATGGGGAAAGTAGAAAAAACAACAACAACTGGAAATATCTGTCAAACTGCCATTCTTACTGCAGCTTTGACTGAAATATCTATCAATAATACATATCAATGCTTTTCAACAAAAACTTTGTAACTGCAGCTTATTTAAGCTGCAGTTACAAGGTTTTTGTTGAAAAGTGAGGATATAGTGGATTTAAAAATAAAAAAACTCTTCTTGTTCTTATTTTCCATAATTGTCAAATGGAATAGATGTGGATATCAAATAACATTTGGTGACAGTTCATGTAACATTGTATAGCATCACAATAGACCTTCATGATTTACTTGACAGAAAACTAAAACTTCAGACTGATTGTTCAAGAAAATTCATTTTATGGCGGGCCTACTGAGAAATGAAAAAGAACCATTTCTTATAATGTAATTGGATCGTATTTCTCCCAATATTTTTGTTAGCAGACTGTGTTAAATTGATAAAACAATAGCTGCTGTTTACTTTGTCTGTAAACTTTCATAGATTTCCGTCTAGCTTTTTTTTTTCAAATAAGGTTTTATGTTCATCTGAAATTTGTGTAGTTTGCAAAACCAACTGTAACATGCAATATGCCCTTGTAAATTGTTACCTGAATGTATTATTATCTGACTGAAAAAATAAATGATGAAAAACTTACAAAGCATAATGCACAATAGTTGCAAAAAATTAATTAGATTAAAGAAAAAAGAATAATATGGGTTTTCTTAAAGGGCATTGAGTGCCTGACTAGAAAAATACAGAAGTATAGATCAAATAAAGATACAAATACCAGCATGACGAAAAATTGCATGCAAGAAAAAAATACACAATTCAAAAAGACATTAAAGTGGAGACCGTTGCCGCTGTAAGAACGACAATATAATTAGCTTTCACTTGAATGTCTCGCCCTTGGGTCCAGGTTTTTGGTGTGTTTTTTCAACATTTTAAATTGGAATTTGTTTAAGTATGTAACTTGTTGCATCTGCTGGTTACAATTACATGAAACATTTTCCAGATAAGCATTAAATCACATGCATTCTACTGGTTCAACTAAGGTTACAGAATTTTTTTCTTTGCCTATAATCTTGGTAACTGCTATCAAACCATTGATATTCATCATTTGAGGCTTTATTATATCATGCAAGATTGTGTGCATAACTTTAGAAGCCCTTGTCACTGAGTTAACATTTTCATTTGAGCTGCAAACTGTTTTCTAAGAAACTTCTGTCATTAAAAGTAATATCAGTATAGCAGTTAAAAACACAAATAGTGATTTCAAACTCATCCTTCAGTTTCAATTTTACTTTTTTTTCCAAAGCATCATTTTCTGTACATAATATTAATCAAAAATGTACATGTATCTGCATCTGCATCATTGATCAATTCCCCAATCCTTTCCTGAGCAATATTTGCTTTTGACCTATGGAAAGGGGAATGTTGAGGCAAAAAATGAACATGCTCAGATAACCAAATTTTTCTACCTTTATCTCAATATTCTCTGTCTTATATTTACAAAAATAATTCATGTTTATCTACATTTTACTTTGCCATCTGCAGTATCTTTCAAATTGGATCGGTGTAATATGTTTGCCATTTTGGCAAGGGTTAACCCTTTCCCAAACAAGACCGTGTTTTGATGAATGATAGAAAAGGCTTCGGAAAATAGTGATGCAAAAGAGAAAAATGCGGATAATCAGAATTTTCTTCTTTAAAATTGCCTCAATATTTTCTTTGCTATATTGCAAACAATTTCAATTTTAACCAACAGTCATACTGCCTTTGCTGTACAACATTTGAAGTATGCAACCCTAAAATTCTGCCATTTCTGCGAGGGTTAATTGTTTCAGTTTATGTGTGTAGTGCATGCCTGGGTGGGTTGTTACAAGGAATCATCGTTGATGCAGCAAGCACCATATTTGATGCACTCGCTGATACTGTCAAACATGCTAGTTTTTGCACCATTTTACGAGTCAAATGTCACAGGTTCTTACAGATCAACAACAAGATAATGATGAAATAAGTGACAGATGAGATAAACCTGACGAGATCCCAACAGATACGGGACCAACTGATGCTTTCTTGGAATTACCAGATCCAGATTAAAAGGAGTCAATGGGATGCCTTTGGAAATAATCTTTGTTAATTGTTGAATAAATGCATGTCAGCATCATCAGTTATTCTGTTATTTTAACCTTCTAATTAATAGCCAAAATTTGGATTGTTCCATTTTGAAAGCTGCTGCAGCTGACAAAATGGATGTTACTTACATAAAATATAATTATGTACTATATAAGCGCAGAAAATATTGAGCCAGAAAATATTGAGCCAATGTTGTTCTGTTGTTTTAGTCTCTTGTTTTTCTAAAAAAAATGTTTTAAAACTGCTTCTTATACCAACAGTAGGTCTCATATATATATTTTTTTCCAAATAAATTCTTTAGAATACCATGACTGAGTTGAAACAAGCAGGTTGTGATTTGGCTCAATAGTCTATTCTGGGTTAATAGGTCTAATTTCAATTCTTAATGCTAATAGAGTTTAAAAATAATTTTAAATTTAAAGTTTCCATACCAAGTTAACTCGGCAATGCTTTTTACTTGTAAACCATTTTAACCTTTCTTATAATGCGTTTTGAATTACTTGCTTACCTTTGAAATAAGTTTACTTTAGAATTGCATTGCCATGAGAATGAAATTGCTTTGTCTTATAATGTTCTTCTCTGGCAGTTTTGTACATGATTTATGTAGACTATTGCATTTATTGATGTTAGAAGGTATTACTTATGATTACTTCTGTATGTTTTTGCATGGGTTATTACTGGTGCTTATTTTAGGTTTGAGTAATTGACTGTCAATAACTCCTGCTTTTAATGGCCATTATACTTATTCTTCATCAGGTGTATTAGCTGAAACCTTGCCAGAGTAAATCAATTCTGTAATTACACCAGAGATCTTTCTGTCAAACAACAAAAAACAAGACAGTGTTTCATCGCTTTTCAACAAAAATCTCGTAACTGCAGCTTGTTTTAAGCTGCAGTTACGAGGTTTTTGTTAAAAAGCAACAAATTTGTATTGTTTGTCAGGAGACCATAAAAGGTACAATTGAATATTAGAATGACAATACTGTTGCCAATCAAAATATTGATAGACCATGTCATTCATCTAGAGATCTAGCTCCTATCTCAGACTCTGACTGACCTGGCATCTCTGATAAAGAGAAATTAAAGTTTCAATTAGTGATCGTTTGACAATTCTGCTGAAATAAGAAAGGAAAAGTAAGATTATGTACGTAAACTCCAATCTCTGCAGGTTCTGACCATAATGATGGAAGTTCTGAGTGTTGCTTGTGGGTCTTGTGTGCTTATTAATGTGTTGATTGTGATTATTGTTTTGACATTGAAACTTACTTTCCCAAACATTGACACCTATTGATGCACCTGTAGATAGATAAGACTGGAGAAATAATTGAGGCAAAAGAAAAAAATGCTGATGAACAGCATTTCGTCGTTGTAAATGCAAAACCTCGTATGTCTATTGGTGCGATTTTCAAAGAACAAACTTGTGTGCCCAGTGTAGACGATACTCGCAGGTTTTGAGATATTTTTACTGATCAGTATTGTTGACACATTATTTGTGAACAATATGTCCAAATTTCAAGTAAAACATTTCAGTTTGGGAAAAGTTACTGCCCTTTTTTCCCTCCCCTTTAAAATTTTCCAAAAACGAGATACGAGGTTTTGCATTTACAACGACGATTTTCTCCTTTTTGTCTCAATATTGTAAACAAAGTGGAACTTTTGCTCAATATTCTCTCCAAATCCTGTCTTCAACCTGGTTAGTTGTTCAGATGGATAAGTAAATAATGAGAGTCACAGGTTAGTTTTAGAAATGTATAATTTAATCCAGTTGTTGAGAATTTCTGCATCGAAGTAACTTCTTTGACTCTGATAGTGAAAACTAAACTTGTGCCAGGATTTAGCTCTTTATATAGACTTTTGATCACCTAGGTTACACCCTCATTAACCAATCACAGGTAATGGAAGGTGTCACTGAGCCAATCAACATGTTCCTGGCAGTCCAGGAATCCTGGCTGCAAAAAGAATATTCCAAGCCATTTCGGCCATGTTGCCAGGAGCAAATCCTGTCACCTGCATTTACTCTAAACATGAAAAAGATATGGAATAACCATATAAATAATTACAAAATACATATAAAAAGCTAACTTTTGATACCCTACAACATAGGTAAATTACTCTGATAAAGGAGGGAGGATAGGACCTCTGAAGTAGGAAGGTGGAAAGGATTCAAACTTTCCCTCCTTCCAAACTTCCAAGGTCAAAGCCAGGAATGGAATTACACATTTACTACCAAATTCCATGAAAATCCATTGCTGCAAAGACAAATTCTAGACAAAATAGCAACTTTATAACCATATAATGCACTCTGTAGACACTTTATATAGGAAATATTGTAGTTTTAAGTTTGGCATAAAGGGAGATAATTCAAAAAGGCTGAAACACAACAATAATAAAACGGGCTGAATAGGATGACTGTAAGAGTTAGGCAGATAAGACTGGCAGTAGAAATGTGCAGAAAATGCATATAAACCCAATAGTAAGGAAATATCACTCAATATAGCTATTGCAAGGTAGAATGACCAAGGCCAGGAATTGACTTAATTCCTGGCCATGGAAAACTAGTGGGTGGGGTACCTATTCTGTTACATTCACCCCCACTTAAAACAATAAATCTAAAAAATGAAATAGAGAATGGCATCCTGTCATTATGCTTAGTATGAATCAAGTCCTAATTATGCCCCCTTTCGAAGAAAATGGGGGTATATTGTTTTGCAAGTGTCGGTCGGTCGGTCGGTCGGTCGGTCGGTCGGTCGGAAGGTCGGTCGGTCGGTCGGTCGGTCGGTCGGTCTGTCCGTAGACCAAACCTTGTCCGGAGCATAACTCAAAAAGTATTAAAGGTAGAGTCATGAAACTTCATAGGTGGATAGATCTCATTATGGAGAGGTGCAGTGCACAAGAACCGTAACTCTGCCGATCAAATTTTTTGAGTTATTGCCCTTTGTTGATTTTATAACTTGATTCTTGTCCGGAGCATAACTCAAAAAGTATGTAAGGTACAATCATGAAACTTTACAGGTGGATAGATCTCATTATGGAGAGGTGCAGTGCACAAGAACCGTAACTCTGCTGATCAAATTTTTTGAGTTATTGCCCTTTGTTGATTTTATAACTTGATTCTTGTCCAGAGCATAACTCAAAAACTATGTTAGGTAGAATCATGAAACTTTACAGGTGGATAGATCTTATTATGGAGAGGTGCAGTGCACAAGAACCGTTACTCTGCTGATCATATTTTTTGGGTTATTGCCCTTTGTTGATTTTCAAACTTGATTATTGTCCGGTGCATAACTCAAAAAGTATGTAAGGTAGAATCATGACACTTTACAGGTGGATAGATCTCATTATGGAGAGGTGCAGTGCACAAGAACCGTAACTCTGCCGATCAACTTTTGTGAGTTATTGCCCTTTGTTGATTTTATAACTTGATTCTTGTCCGGAGCACAACTCAAAAAATATGTAAGGTAGAATCATGAAACTTTACAGGTGAATAGATTTCATTATGGAGAGGTGCAGTGCACAAGAACCGTAACTCTGCCAATCAAATTCTTGGAGTTATTGCCCTTTGTTGATTTTTACACTTAATTCTTAACCTTGCCTATATCTCGTGTCCTTTTACACATACAGCCTTGATATCTCACACATAGATACCTCCTATCAACATCGTTCACATTTAACCATGACCTTGGACCTTGTGACCTTGACCTTGGAGTTTGACCTACTTTAAAAAAAATTAAACCTGACATATATCTCATGACCTTTTACAAATACAGCCTTGATATTTCACACATGGACACATCTTACCAAGACCTTTCACAATTGACCATGACCTTGGACTTTGTGACCTTGACCTTGGAGTTTGACCTACTTTTAAAAAAGCTTTAACCTGGCCGATATATCATGTCCATTTACACATACAGCCTTGATATTTGACACATGGAAACCTCCGACTTAGACCTATCACATAGGACTATGACCTTGGACCTTGTGACCTTGACCTTGGAGTTTGACCTACTTTTTAAAGAAAAAATAAACTGGGCCTATATCTTATGTGCTACTACACATACAGCCTTGGTATTTCACACATGGACACATTTTACCAAGACCTTTCACATTTGACCATGACCTTGGACCTTGTGACCTTGACCTTGGACTTTGACCTACTTTAAAAAGAACTTTAACTTAGCCGATATATCATGTCCTTTTACACATACAGCCTTGATATTTGACACATGGACACCTACGACCAAGGCCTTTCACATTTGACCATGACCTTGGACCTTGTGACCTTGACCTTGGTGTTTGACCTACTTTTATAATACATTAACCTGGCCTATATTTCATGTCATTTTACATATACAGCCTTGATATTTCACACATGGTCACTTCCAACCAAGATATTTCACTTTGACCATGACCTTGGACCTTGACCTTGGAGTTTGACCTACTTTTAGAAATTTCTAACCTAGCCTTTATCTTATGTCCTATTACACCTACAGCCTTGATATTTCACACATAGACACCTCCTACCAAGACCTTTCACATTTGACCATGACCTTGAATATTGCAACCGTGACCTTGGAGTTTGACCTACTTTTAAAAAGACTGAAACCAGGCATACATATCATGTCCTTTTACACCTACAGCCTTGATATTTCACATATGGACACCTCCAACCAAGACCTTTCACATTTGACCATGACCTTGACCTTGGCATTTGGCCTACTTTTAAAAACTTTAACCTGGCCTATGTTTCATTTTACTTTTACATATACAGCTTTAATATTTCACACATACACACATCCTACCAAGACCTTTCATATTTGACCATGACCTTGGACCTTGTTAACTTGACCTTGGACTTTGACCTACATCAAATGTAGGCCCTTGAGGGGGCATATATGTTTTACAAACATCTCTTGTTGGTATATATGACATCAATTTAAGCATCCATCAACAATATCTACTGGTATCTGCAAGTCCAGCATTGATATGTATACACGGTCTGATCATACATGGATTAATAGACTCTAGAGTTTGGCGAAAGATTCACTGTCGATCTCTCTTCTGATCAAAATCAATTCACAGTTCCGGATTAAAGTTTTCAGCATTGAACCTTGAAACGACAAAGACAATGTTCCTCACTCCATGACAAGTTTCGGTAATTTCCAAGTTAATGGAGATATGTTCTACCTCCTGCCACTTTTGAGAAACCCGTCCATTCATGCCTGGTTCTCCTAACCATCATAATGGAACGACTGTAGACAATGATTGGCCAGATCATCTCTACTTCACCACGAACTCTCCATAGTTCGACCCGTACAATGTCATTTCAAAGTATCATATACATAAAACTTCAAGCAAACCGATTCCATCGCTATAAAGTCAATTAAAATATGTCATCAGCTATTTATTGAATTTTATAAACCTGTCATATATTTTCACGGAAAGAATTCTAAAGACAACTCAATTGCTCACTTCCAGCAATTAGCACAACTTTACATACTTTCAAAAGCTTCTGAATTCATTTCTCATTGGCATTTCCTTGACTTAATTCATAACACCTACATTTAAAACAAATTGATGGTTTTGACAGACAAGATACTGTATGTTGGATTTTTTTACACAAGTTTTCTCGACAAATTTCACACATATTTTCGAAGTCGCAAACAGTCATGGGTATAGAAATGAAAAAGTAGACCATTCTAATATTTCACAGACATTATTTAAGCAGATTCCATAGTTCTCTTAACACAAGTAGGCATTTTACCATACATCGCCTCAAAACCTACTGAGTCAAAAGAGTCCCGTTTTCCTGCTCAAGGTACTCCAGACGTTCACTTATTTGTTGAAGGGTAGCTTCTAAGCTGCTGTTTTGGTATAACGCTGCCAATGCTATAACCGAATTATGGACTCCAGGACCAAACATACTCTCATATACCTCAATGATATGTACTGCTTGGGCTATTGTCTGACAATTTTCAGTTATACAACGGTACTTAGGTTCTGGGCTCAGAGTCCTGTATATGCTGTCAAGTACCATTAGCTCTTGTGCTCTACCGTCCATATTGGGATACGTTTTCTGCACTAATTGATGGATTGAATCAGAAAAATCAGATAAACTCTCCCCAGGACTTCTTATACGTGTTACCAAGTCTGACAACCACTTCGATCGGTTATTGGTGCAGCCAAATTGTTCCGAAAGCTTATGCACCAAGGAAGGGTATGAGTTGCTATTTCTGTCCAACATCCCAACTTGGCACAAACTTCAAAATGAGTGATGAAATTGACCCAGTCTGATGATCCACTAAACATTTCTGGTCTCATGATTGGAATATTGTGACTTGTAAATGTTGGAGATAATGTTCCAGAAATTTTTCTTCTGATCCTAATCTGATTATCACTGTCTGTCCTATTTTGGGCATCATTACTATTTTCATCTCCCATTTGTGGTGTTGTATAGAGTTGAGTATCACTATCAGAGCCAGACATGTTGGTGTTGTTCGGTGATTTCAGTTTCTGGTCAACCGGGTATGAAAAAGAGAAAGTTCAGCAAAAATCCTTTTTTTCGAAAAAAGTCCTTTTCTGTAGTTTCCAGATGATTAGCTCTTTTAATCCCACTTCTGACACCAATGTAAACAAAGTGAAACTTTTGCTCAATATTCTCTCCAAATCCTGTCTTCAACCTGGTTAGTTGTTCAGATGGATAAGTAAATAATGAGAGTCACAGGTTAGTTTTAGAAATGTATAATTTAATCCAGTTGTTGAGAATTTCTGCATTGAAGTAACATCTTTGACTATGATAGTCAAAACTAAACTTGTGCCAGGATTTAGCTCTTTATATAGACTTTTGATCACCTAGGTTACACCCTCATTAACCAATCACAGGTAATGGAAGGTGTCACTGAGCCAATCAACATGTTCCTGGCAGTCCAGGAATTCTGGCTGCAAAAAGAATATTCCAAGCCATTTCGGCCATGTTGCCAGGAGCAAATCCTGTCACCTGCATTTACTCTAAACATGAAAAAGATATGGAATAACCATATAAATAATTACAAAATACATATAAAAAGCTAACTTTTGATACCCTACAACATAGGTAAATTACTCTGATAAAGGAGGATAGGACCTCTGAAGTAGGAAGGTGGAAAGGATTCAAACTTTCCCTCCTTCCAAACTTCCAAGGTCAAAGCCAGGAATGGAATTACACATTTACTACCAAATTCCATGAAAATCCATTGCTGCAAAGACAAATTCTAGACAAAATAGCAACTTTATAACCATATAATGCACTCTGTAGACACTTTATATAGGAAATATTGTAGTTTTAAGTTTGGCATAAAGGGAGATAATTCAAAAAGGCTGAAACACAACAATAATAAAACGGGCTGAATAGGATGACTGTAAGTGTTAGGCAGATAAGACTGGCAGTAGAAATGTGCAGAAAATGCATATAAACCCAATAGTAAGGAAATATCACTCAATATAGCTATTGCAAGGTAGAATTGACCAAAGTCAGGAATTGACAAAATTCCTGGCCATGGAAAACTAGTGGGTGGGGTACCTATTCTGTTACAATATTTTCCTTGCTATATTTGCCACAGAACCTTTCATTATAAACATAATTTTGTCATCATGTGTAGAAACTTTTACTCTGGACCACCTGAAAATAATATTCTTGTTTTGGATAAGATGCTCTTGTGGGCCACCTCTGAGTTGATAGCTGATCAAGTGATACAATTGATTTAATTACATGTTTATGTATGTTTTATGCTTATGGGAAAGACAGATATGTTTGCCTAGTGAGCTCTTTGCATGCTTGTTGCAGCCAGGCAACAAATTGGACATTCTTGCTGCTTGTGCTTGCCAAATGAAATTATTTATATGGCAGTTCTACATTGTTCTATAATAAAAATGTGTCTTTGGTGGTGAGTTAAGCTTGTTTGAACCTCAGTGCTGTCATTTATAATGGCTACTCCAGTCCTATCAAAGAGTATCGTACCATGCAGGTAACTTCTATTGGTTATTTATTTGGTAATAATTTCAACCAATGTCACTGCAGATGCCAGGTCTATTGTGGCCAAAATTGGTGCACCAAAATGAAATTTAAAGTTTAAAAAGTATGACAAAAAGGTGTATCTTGATATGTATCCTAAAGAGCTATAGATTAGAAGGATAAATGGCAGTTTTAACCCTTTCCCAAACGACAAAATTTTAGGGTGATCCACTTCAAAAACTGCCACAAATGACAAAATGGATGTTATTAAAGGTAGAATTTGTGTAACATATGGCACAGAAAATATTGAGACAAAAGGAGAAACTGCTGGTTATCAGCAGTTTCTTCTTTTGTTTCGATGTTTTCCCTAGCCTTTTCTATTAGGGACATCAAAACCAGGTCTTGTTTGGGAAAGGGTTAAGTCTCATTGCAGATGTTGACTGCACTGAGAAAATTTCAATGGATATCCTCAATACATGGTTTGATAACATTATTTATGATTGATCAAAATGATTTTTTGAAACACTTTCATATGCTCACTGGTTGTGATACAGAATACCTTTATCATGACCCAGTCCAATTAGTAAGGAATGGTGTTTGGCTAAAGATACAATGGTAGATTTGCCAGAGCGCTATATCTGCTTGTCATTTCTAATCACTCCCTACATTTTTATTGGTGCTGCTTACTTAAAGAATGATGGGGGTGTAGTATTTTCTTGAATTTATTTTGTAGAATTTCATGTCTTGGTCGACTTGGTGAGAGTTTTGGTTGGATATTCACAATTTCAAGACAAGTCAAATTTCTGTGACTCTTAATTTGAAATTTAGATATCAATAAAATAAACCAACATAATTTATGTTAAAAAAGACATGAAATCTGAGAGTGAAAAAATGAATTTATGCAATTGCATGCTTAACTACAATTTTCTGAAGAAGTATAGAATTTCTTACATAAGTGACCAGAAGGAAGCATATTGATATCTATCAAATTCGGAAATTGTTCAAAAAATAATCATAAAACATGAAGATTGAAGACACAAATAGACTGATAGAAAAGGTCTTTTCTCCAAAAATTATAACATTCTTTAAGAACAATATAATGTATCCACCATAAAAGGATATTGTGTTGCCCTTTCACAGAGATTACTTCTAATAGACATCTTGACACAAAAAGTCAAAGGAACACTAATGAAAGTTGCCAGAGCAATAAATTCTTTCCTAGTAGATAGCCTACAATCATAGCTATAGTGCAGCAAATGTCACCCTCCGAGCTATAAAAGACAATACCAATGATTTTAGATTTGTAATAAAATGAATAAGAGAGAAAATTTCATTAGTGAAATGTGAGGTGCGAGCCCTCTAGGGACCCACTTCTGATTATTGTAGAACTTTATATAGATACTTACTGCCAATTGTCTCCATTGCTTTGGTGCATTGCAAACACGTTCTCTTTGTGAAAGACCGTTCATTTGGACAATGTCATTGATGCTAGCTTGAAAGAACTGAACCCTTATGACTGACCACACCTTACCCTACTGTGGATATCTTTGACAGGAAAGAAATGGGGATAAGAGAGAAAACATCTTAGGGGAAACAAGAAAAGGAGAAATTGCAATGTAAACAAAATGTTAACCTGAAAAAAATGAAGATAAAAAATAAGGGCCTCATGCAAATAAGGTCATCAATAAATGTTTCATCAGAAAAGATATCCTTCTGATATTTGACAGATTGTGTTTTCAGACTTGTTTATGTTTAAAATGATTTCAAAAGATGCAGCATATCACCTGAAAGAAACAAACATACAGTTTTTTTTGAAGGGGATAAATGGTTTCAGACTTTTGGAAGCTTGTTTCAGAAGAGCTCAATCACATGCTTGTTAAAAGTAATAAAGTATATAATGATACAAGATTTGAATAAATAACCACAAATGATATTATACTGAAGAACACAGTTGTTTCTAAAAGAAATGTCTATTTACCTAGTTGAATAACAAACAGTGTTCTTAAATGAATTTCTTCAACCAGAAATTAGACCCCAGAGATAGGCTTAGCCATTTAAGATGGAAACATTAGGTCCCCTTGGACACCCAAGGCTCTACCAGAAACAACAAATACAAAAGAAATAAAAGCAATGGAAGACTAGTAATTGATTATACTTAGATAAAACACATTTTATACTATCTAGGGAGAGAGAAAGACAAAAAGAAAAACAAAAATACTCTCACAAAATGGCATCAGAAAAGGGGAGACCATTAAAGGCAGTTTTCAATGTCAATTCTGCTAGTTGAACTCAAACATCGTGCATGCATATATCCCAGCTCAATTATGTGATCTGATTTCTGGAATTGGTACAAGTTAAGTGTTAAAGTCTTTAGCAAACACCATCCTCTAATTTTTTTCCTACCCCTGTTCTCTCTTGTAAGTTTTTTATAGTAATGTGATTTCATTTTCTTTCTGAAGAATGTTGAAATTCTTCACAAGATTGTTGCATTTTTATACCCCCCAAATTCAATTTGGGGGGTATATAGGAGTCAGCTTGTCTGTCTGTCTGTCTGTTGGTCTGTTGGTCTGTCTGTTGGTCTGTCTGTTGGTCTGTCTGTTGGTTTTTTCTTCAAACATCTTCTCCTCCTCAACCACTGGGCCAATTCTTACCAAACTTGGCAGAAATGTTCCTTGGGTGACCCTTTTCAAAATTTGTTCGTGAATTTTTGATTCGTCAAAAATTGTGGGCATGGCAGGGCGGGGCTTATCAGACTTCAAGAAATCGTTAAATAATTCTTCAAAAATCTTCTCCTCCTGAACCACTGAGCCAATTCTTACTAAACTTGGCAGGAATGTTCCTTGGGTGACTCTTGTCAAAACTTGTTCGTGAATTTTTGATTCGTCAAAAATTGTGGGCGTGGCAGGGCGGGGGCTTATCGGACTTAGATAAATCATGTGAAAAATCTTTAGAAATCAATTATCAGGCCAATTTGAACCATACTTGGTAGGATTGACCCTTGAGTGATTGTATTCAATGTATGTTCATGATTTTTTCATTCGTCAAAAAATGAGGGCGTGGCAGGGCGGGGCTTATCGGACTTTAAGGAATCGTCAGATAATCTTTCAAAAATCTTCTCCTCCTGAACCACTGAGCCAATTCTTACTTAACGTGGCAGGAATGTTCCTTGTGTGACTCTTGTAAAAACTTGTTCATGAATTTTTGATTTGTCAAAAATTGTGGGCGTGGCAGGGTGGGGCTTATCAGACTTAGAGAAATCATGTGAAAAATTCTTAAAAATCAATTATTCGTCCTTTGTGAACTTAAGTTGGCACAAATGTCCCTTTAGTGATTGTTTTTAATGCATGTTCATGAATTTTTGATTCGTCAAAAAATGAGGGCGTGGCAGGGCGGGGCTTATCCGATTTCGGGAAATCGTCAGATAATTCTTCAAAAATCTTCTCCTCCTTAACCAGTGAGCCAATTCTTACAAAACTTGGCAGTAATGTTCCTTGGGTGACTCTTTTCAAAACTTGTTCGTGAATTTTTGATTTGTCAAAAATTGTGGGCGTGGCAGGGCGGGGCTTATCAGACTTAGAGAAATCATGTGAAAAATCTTAAAAAATCAATTATCAGGCCAATTTGAACCATACTTGGCAGGATTGACCCTTGAGTGATTGTAATCAATGTATGTTCATGATTTTTTCATTCGTCAAAAAATGTGGGCGTGGCTGGGCGAGGCTTATCCGACTTCTTCAAAAATCTTCTCCTCCTTAACCATTGGGCCAATTCTTACTAAACTTTGCAGGATTGTTCCTTTGGTGACTCTTTTCAAAACTTGTTCGTGAATTTTTGATTCGTCAAAAATTGTGGGCGTGGCAGGGTGGGGCTTATTGGACTTGGAGAAATCATGTGAAAAATCATTCAAAATCAATGCTTTGACCATTTTGAACTTAAGTTGGCATCAATGTCCCTTGAGTGATTGTATTCAATGCATGTTCATGATTATTTGATTTGTCAAAAATTGTGGGCGTGGCAGGGCGGGGCTTATCCGATTTTGAGAAATCGTCAGATAATTCTTCAAAATTTTTCTCCTCCTTAACCAGTGAGCCAGTTCTTACCAAACTTGGCAGGAATGTTCCTTGGGTGACCCTTTTCGAAACTTGTTCGTGAATTTGTTATTCGGGGATTTTTTTATCAAAATTGGCAGGAATGTTCATTGGGGGACTTATTTCAAAATTTGTTCGTGAATTTTTGATTTGCAAAAAATGTGGTAATGGCAAGGCAGGGCTTATCAGACTTAACGAAATCATGAGAAAATAGCAATTAAACAGTAAATTTGAACCAAATCGTACAGGAATGTTCCTTGATTGACTGTCTTCAATGCATGGTTGTGAGTTTTTGGTTTATTGAAAAATATGGGCATGGCAGGGTGGGGCTTGGGGATTGTTAAATGTGTTGTTTGGTCTGGTTTTTTTTGTTCGCTCTATTTCCCAATTGATCAGCTCACAGTTCAAATGAAATCAATTTCTCAAAATGCACAAAAACTGCGCTTTTGGGGGGTATGATCACTTTCAGTGATATTCTAGTTCTGTCAGTTGTTTATGGGATAATATATTCTCTTCATCCCAAAGGATTTGAAACAACAGTGCAATAACAGTATATCATGTTTATGTATTATAGCTTATAAGAAAGTGAGAAATCCATATGCATATGTAAATACCCAGGGGTAATTGGTAATTCTACCATCAAAGGTCATTTAGTCAAATATAGCAGTTTCAAATTCTAGAATTATGTCATTGGTTTGGTTCTAGAAATAACTAAAAGTTTTGCCTGACAAATCAAAAAGCCTTAGAATTGTGCTAGATAATAATGCTCTGCACACATACAATTACATTTTAAAGCAATGGCTAAAATATTTTCAGTGATTATTTTACAAAATTGCAACAGTGAGTCCTGGGACTCGCTACCCCAAAATTTCATGAGTCCTCTTGGAAATTTATGAGTCCTATTATTTTGACAACTTTCGATAGCTACCGAAAACAACAACAACAACAACAAATTAAAGTGTTTTTCTAATATATAATTTTGAGAACTAGGCAAACATGTTAAAACAGACTAGAATTCCACTAACATGAGTTGTAACACATGATTGTGACACATATATGAGTATGACTAGAAATTTGACATTATGACTAGAATGCATTCAGTCTCAGATGAAGTTTGACTTGTTGCAAGCATTTTTTTCATTTTCCACAATGTTTTCCAAAGCTATTTTCTTGAAGCTATTTTCTTGAGGGGAGTCTAAAAGAGTCAATGTGTGGTAATGGGTTAATAAATCTTTCCAAAGTAACAAAATTTCAGAGAGGTATTTCTGCTGCATTAAACAAAATGAATTTGAAAAGAAAATATTGAGGGACAAGAAGAAATTGAATTATGATCGAAAAGTTCAATATGACGCTGCAAGGTCGTCGTCATGAAATTGGTGCATTTTTAACCATCCCATTCTGTTTATTGGCGTCTGCGCAAATCTTACAAAACATAAAGTTGTTATCTTTATCATATGCCAGCCAACTGTAAAGCGCCAACCAGTTTTGTTGAAAGGTAGATCTACGAACCTTTTTTTGGGGCGGTGCTTGACTCGTTTTTCTGAACTGTCTTTCGAAGTGTTCTCATTCATCTGAGTTCCATTTTTCGCAGCCGTTTCTCCGGTCTGACCCTTACTAAACAGACCGCTGATCGTCCTTTGTTTGGTATCAGAGAGAGGTTTAAGTTTTTTCGGGGGCATCGCTACTTTCGTTTTTAGCCCGCATGCGTAAGAGATGTCAACCGCACCCGCTGATTGGCTGTAAATGCCTTGAAAGACCAATGAAAAATCGATTTGACTTTTTGGACCTGGGTCCCCGCGCTGCATGTTTATCATAATGCATCGTAGTTTAGGAAGGAAACCGGCCGAACCGGTGTTTAAGTAAATTATTATCGGTGTGCATTCGCTTCATTATACGATGTACGAATAATTTTCGAAGTTTTGTTAGCTCACCTGAGCACAACGTGCTCAAGTGAGCTATTGTGATCACCTTTTGTCCGGCGTCCGTCCGTCGTGCGTCGTCCGTCAACAATTTCTTTAAATGACATCTCCTCCTAAACTACGTGGCCAATTTCAACCAAACTTGGCAGAAATGTTCCTTAGGTGACCCCCTTTCAGAATTGCTAAAAGAATTGAAATCCATAAAAAACTCTGGTTGCCATGGCAACAAAAAAGGAGAAATTTGACTGAATCTCAATACTACCTTTGAACGACATCTCCTCCTAAATTACTGGGCCAATTTCAACCAAAATTGGCAGAAATGTTCCTTAGGTGACCCCCTTTCAGAATTGCTAAAACAATTGAAATCCATAAAAAACTCCGGTTGCCATGGCAACAGAAAAGGAGAAATTTGACTGAATCTCATACTACCTTTGAACAGCATCTCCTTCTTAACTGCTGGGCCAATTTCAACCAAACTTGGCAGAAATGTTCCTTAGGTGACCCCCTTTCAGAATTGCTAAAAGAATTGAAATCCATAAAAAACTCTGGTTGCCATGGCAACAGAAAAGGAGAAATTTGACTGAATCTCAATACTACCTTTGAACGACATCTCCTCCTAAACTACTGGGCCAATTTCAACCAAATTTGGCAGAAATGTTCCTTAGGTGACCCCCTTTCAGAATTGCTAAAACAATTGAAATCCATAAAAAACGCTGGTTGCCAGGGCAACAGAAAAGGAGAAATTTGACTGAATCTCAATACTATCTTTGAACGATATCTCCTCCTAAACTACTGGGCCAATTTCAACCAAACATGGCAGGAATGTTCCTTAGGTGACCCCCTTTCAGAATTTCTAAAAGAATTGAAATCCAAAAAAAAAGCTCTGGTTGCCATGGCAACAGAAAGGGAGAAATTTGACTGAATCTCAATAATTTCTTTGAATAACATCTCCTCCTATACTACTCGGCCAATTTCAACCAAACTTGGCAGGATTGTTTCTTAGGTGACCCCCTATCACAATTGCTAAAAGAATTGAAATCCATAAAAAACTTTGGTTGCCATGGCAACAGAAAAGGAGAGATTTGAATGAATCTCAATACTATCTTTGAACAACATCTCCTCCTGAACTACCTAGCCAATATCAATCAAATTTGGCAGGAATGTTCCTTAGGTGACTCCCTTTCATAATTGCTAAAAGAATTGAAATCCATAAAAAAAACTCTGGTTGCCATAGCAACAGAAAAGGAGAAATTTTACTGAATCTCAATACTATCTTTGAACGACATCTTCTCCTAAACTACCTGGCCAATATCAAACAAACTTGTCAAAAATATTCCTTAGGAGGTCCTCTTTAAGAATTGCTAAATGAATTAAAATTGACTAAAAACTCTGGTTGCCATGGCACCAGAAAATGAGAAATTTGACTAATTCTCAATAATTTCTTTGAACAACATCTCCTCCTAAACTACTCGGCCAATTTCAACCAAACTTGGCAGAAATGTTTCTTAGGAGGTTCCTTTTAAAAATTGCTAAAAGAATTGAAATCCTTTAAAAGCTCTGGTAGCCAAGGCAACAGAAAAGGAGATTTTTTACCAAATCTTAATGACTTTGTTGAATGATATCCTAAACTAACAGGCTAATTTCCACCAAACTAGGCATAAATTTATATTCCTTAGGAGGTCACATTTAGAAAATTGCTAATTGGATGAAACTTCATATTTCAGTTACATATGATATTGGACTGAGGTAGATTTCTGGGCTTTCTATGGTTTGAAATCGCATAGCGGCGTTCATATGATCTTTGACCCTTTATTGCATTACCTGTAAGAAATCTGATCTGTTATAAAACCCCATCTCAGGTGAGCGACCTAGGGCCAACGGCCCTCTTGTTTGAGGACAGGACTCGTCGACTATAAAATGTTTGCGTCCGCTGGTTTCACATCTTTCAATAACATGCGTCCTCGGTGGATTTTGTGCGAGATAATCGCAGGATGCGCAGGTAAATGAATCACTGTATTTTTGCTATTTAATAACTCAATTATTACACAATACTTCAATAGTCTAATTGTTCAAGTATTCAGAAATCCTCAGAACTGTTGCAGGACTTAGACTTTTGTGATATTGGTACCCCAAAGGTAATATCCAGGGGTTTAAGCAAAACTATTGTAAGTACTTTTAAAATTAAAGAATTCCTGGTTACATTTATTTACAACAGTTTCCTAGTCAAATTCCTCTATATTTCACATTAAAGCAAGAGGTTGAAAAAAGTCCAATGACATCCATAATGGCACTAAAGGTCTCTATAATAGATCTTGAAACAATAGAAAATTTATAGATAAAACCCACTTGCTGTGATACTGTCTTCAATCATCCCATGTTTCATTCTATTCTGGGGCTTTAATTTATACCAAATGTCTTGTTTAGAACCAATTTTCCAGGGAAAATAATTTGAATATTTAGGAATTTGGTGTACCCTGAAGGCCATAAAGAAGAAAAACTTGCTGCTTTTCAACAAAAACCTTGTAACTGCAGCTTAAAACAAACTGCAGTTACCAGGTTTTTGTTGAAAAGCAATGAACTGTTAGATTTTCACATTATTCTTCCGTCCCTACATTGACACCACATGGCATAACAATTAAATCTACATGATTTAGGTAAATCATTTTCTACGGTAATCTCTGGTAAAATGATGACTTGTCATGTACAGGCTTTATTTATAAGATTCTGTCGCCGTTTTTCCATGTTTAATAATAACCAGACTGAGACTTAGTGACTAAATGTGACTCACATTTAGCATATTAGGATATTAGTAACTGGACCAAATGGTTTCTCGTTTATGAAATATGATTTAGCTTTTGGTCATAATTGGTTCTATCTACAGAAGTTTTGCTGTTTCAACCATATTTTACCCCCATCATCAAACATTTTACGCCTCAATGTTCAACTAAAACACTGGCTTATATTGACAATATTTTAGTTAGTCTTGCACATGTACTTTTAGGGTCTATTTATAAATACAAGAATGCATTAGGAGCCAGCTGTTTAGGAAAATACTTGGATTTGTTCATAAAGCCAACAGGTAGGTGGAGGTTAAAATTTAACAAATTATGATTACACAAAAATATTTGGCTTTGATTTTGATTTAAAAAATAAGCGAAAGAATCCCACCCAAACATTTTTTGTGAGAAGACACACACAGCCAATAAGAATGTACAGGAACTCTACAGTAACAGAAAGACAAGATAAGCAGTGTAGTTATCGTTCCAATTTTCACACATTTTATATCGGTAAAAACTGTATTGTGGAGATTATTTCGCTGCTTTTCATCAAAAACCTTGTAACTGCAGCTTAAAACAAGCTGCAGTTACGAGGTTTTTGTTGAAAAGCGATGATTTGTTTCAATTTGCAGTATCGGTCCCCTCATCTGAGATATGTAGCAGACTCCATGGCTCAAGTCTCCATGTTATTGTGATTAAGATGTTAACACCAACATTTGGTTTTGACATGTTTATTGCATAACATGGCCACAATTTTTGCAGATTACTTTGAGAAAGTTTATAAAGATGCTTGCATTTCTGTTGAATCATCTTTCAGCTAAATTGTACCATACATATTATGGGTATAGGACTACATACCTACCAGCTATTTGATCAGAATAAGAAATATCAGAATGGTCTTCCATAAACTATTCTAGCCTTCATTTTTTACTTTCCACTTTCCTTGATCTTTTAAGCCTGTAAGGTTAAATTGTTTAAGGGATTGTATATTACAAGGTCCTTCAGATAGCTTTAATTGATTGATTTATGAGTATTCTGAAATTTGCCCACAAATTTCAATTGTGTAGGCAGGGCAAACTCTGACCTTGACCTTTGACCAACATAACATAGTGTTTAAATTGCATGTCTACTATTTGAAGAGGGATGTTCTTATCTTGAAATTCATCCAGCTGAATACAAGATTTTTACAGCCATTATTGACAATTCAGTTTGACAGATTATGTATGTACCATTCTGATTGTCTTCAAGAAGCAATAACACTGCAGACAGAAAACTGGATTTCCAAACTGTTTATATATCTATCACTTGGTGTTCTCACTCTATCATGGTAGATCCAATTTTCTCAGACAATATTTGTTCCCTGATCAAAACTCTTACCAAACATAGATGCCCTATCTTCAAATATTGTCTATAATCCTGTGGACATTGATATTCTTCATAGATGTGAAAGAAGCGCTGAGGCAATGTCTCTCCTAAGTACTTATCCACCATTGAAGGCAAAACCTGCTAAAAGACAAAAAGTAGTTCTTAATTTTCTGATACTCCATTTCTCATAAACAACCAAGCAACTGAGCAAGTTTTTATCACAATGTGTGTTCCCAAAAGCTTAAATTTAAGTTGGTATAGAAAAGGCAAGTTAGGCTAATTCATGACAATATGCTACAATAAGAATTATTTGAAAAAAATAATAGAAAAAAATGTGTTTTATATAAACTGGCAATAAATCGTAATTATAAGATTTGGGGAATAATTTTGCTTAAATTTGCTAAGTTTATTGGTAAAGGTTACCTGAGGCTAGGAATATTTCTCCTTGTTATGATTCAATTTGATTTCTTTGACAAGATGATTTCCATTAAAATAAGGCAGAAATCATTTTTCCCATCGCTGTGACATGATATATGTCAGTCAGATCTCAAATGGGAGCAGAATTTCTCGCTATTCCATCCCTACATGTCATATGACAGAAGTTTTTCTGTGAGATATGCGATATTTTGTGAAATGTTCCGTGATAGAAGGACAAGATATGTCTAAGAGAGTGACAATTATTGAAGTTCTTGTGCCCCTTGTGAATTGAGGTTCTTCATATTGAATCATTTCTACTTTCACATAGAATTATTGTTACATGTAATAGATTTCAAGAACATTCTTCAAAAGAGGCTGGAAGCGTCCATAATATAAATATTGGCATAATCTTGTTCTAGTTATAATATGACAAAATGATTTGGTAAGAAATGAACAGCAAAGGTCGAAATTATGTTCTAAGAAGGTTACATCTGTCAACACTACCTGACTTACATGCTGCATTGCGCAAGCATCAATCTTTCTTAGTCTAACCTGAGACTTCTTGGTACATAAGTATGAAAAATAACCCCAACATATTAATTATGAGGTAGAAAGGGGCTGCAGAAATAAAATACATAAATATGTTGCATAAACATTTTAAATTCTATCAAAATGTAACGATGCTTTTGCAATGAATGCTTGAAAAGCTATAAACTCCATTGCTATCACTTAGAAATCAAGATAGGCAATGAAACACATTTAACAAACTAGAATTTTGAACTCTGATGAGTAGATAAGTGGTATCTCTATAATGGGCCAGGATTATCTTGTTTATGTTGGTTTAGAAGATTAAGAATCATGTCTATGTAACCGCTACCCAATATTTCATGTTTATAACTTATTTTAATCCACAACATCTTATTAATAATCCAGCCAGGGACAGACTGGTGGCTGAAGTTTCAGCTGATTTATGAAAATATTGGCCAAGTGATCATGGTAGAGTAACTCTAAAATGTTTTTGATTAAGGTAAGATTTAGATAATGTGCCCATTTTGTTTTTGTTATCTGCATCATCTTTCAATATGGAACAGTCGAAGAAATATCTATTTGGGAGTTTGGGTCAGAGTTTTTCTGAAGTCTTTGAAACTGCATATAGCTTTGAATCAACTAAAAATTAAAAGAGCATGAAAAGTGCTGATTTGTCAGGTTTATTCTTTAGTCCATCATGCAATGTTGCCTTTGACTTAACCCATTACCAAACGACAATATTTTAGACCATTCCAAATTCAAAGAAGTTGCAGACGGCAATTTAAAGTGAATGAAATTTTACATTTTTGCTCTTTTTGGTTAGAAAACATTGTGGGAAATGAAGAAATTGCTTGTCACAAGCAATTTCTTCATTTTCCACATTGTTTTCCAAAGCCATTTTCTCGTGAGGAGTCAAAAAGAGTCACTGTGTGGGAATGGGTTAAGACTTAGTAAAATATCACCTACAAGTATAACATAATCGTCGTTATAAATGCAAAACGTGGTATCTCGGGTTTGGAAAATTTTAAAGGGGAAGGAAAAAAGTGTAGTAACTTTTCCCAAACTGAAATGTCTTACTTGAAATTTGGACATATTGTTTCAAAAATACCGATCAGTCAAAATATCTCAAAACCTGCGAGAATCGTCTACACAGGGCACACAAGTTTGTCCTTTGAAAATCGTACCAACTGACATACAAGGTTTTGCATTTACACCGATGATATGTAAACAGGGATCAACATAATTCTGTTGTTTATTACAGTATGCATTCTTTGGAAATGTCTTTAATCGCTGCTTTTCAACAAATACCTCATAACTGCATCTTAAAACAAGCTGCAGTTATGATGTTTTTGTTGAAAAGCAATGTTATGTTGTTTGGAAACAGGGTTAAAGTTTTATAGAAAAGATATAACAGAGGTTTTCAGAATTCTTAGTTTATAAAATCTATGTCATCCTGAAGAAATTGGTAGGAATAAGTAAGATTTATTCCGGAAAGATTTGTATTTGATGGTAACAAGCAATTTTTATGGCCTTCCAGAACAGATGAGAAAACCTCGACTTTGGTGGGTTTTATCATTTATTTATTGCTAATCCCATGTTAATTGGTAAATAAATCAGATTATGAGTGCTGATATGTCTTTTTAGGCAGGGTTTGATGGAATTGGCCACAAGTACCCTGGTAGTTAAAGATGAATGGGTTAGTTAGGGATTGATAGATTACTATAATAAAGGCTAGGATTAGGTTTGTTTTTGGAAACATGAGTAATCCAATGATTCAAAATGAGAAATTATTGTTGTGTATAATGTAGGACAACAATAAACAAGAATCAGTGCAAGCGCTGTTCTGAATAGGAAAAATATATTGATATAGTCAATTACTTATTTATGCATTGTAACTGTGATGATCAAAACAATTGCGCTAAGACAGAATTCTCTTTATCAATTTAATGCTCAATCATAATTTATAATGATAATAATTTCAGTGATTTTGGTCCGACAGATAAAACATTTTTTTACAAAACCAGACATCTAATAGATACTGGGTGATCAGTATGGTTTAAGGAATCAATCTGATGGTCAAGTGCAAGCATGTGTTCAGAGGGACACTCCTATAATGTGACCACAGCTGATATTCTTTATGACATAATTATGTCTCCAACCAATTGTTAGATAGTGTTAAGAACTTACAGTATGTTTCTTTACATAAACATCAATATTTGTTAATAATTCAATGCTTAATTAAAATATAGAATGACTGCTATAATGAATGGCAGCTTGTATGTGAAACAAATATGCTACTTCCACAAGATAGTCATTGTCATTCCAATGCAAATTTAATCTATATTCTGCACTTTTTGCTGGTCTGAGTTTGAGTCAAGTAAGCATTATTTTTCTGCCATCTCTGAGTGTAGTTTCAGCTATTTGGTGAGCATCAAAATGCAGTAACTACAGCTTGAATAAGCTGTAGTTACAGCATTCTTGATGCAAACCAAAACTTAACCCTTTCCCAAACAAGACCTTGTTTTGACGTCCCTAATAAGATAGGCTTGGGAAAACATTGAAACAAAAGAAGAAACTGCTGATAACCAGCAGTTTCTTCTTTTGTCTCATTATTTTCTGTGCCATATTTTACACAAATCATTTCTTTATAACATCCATTTTGTCAATTGCGGAAGTTTTCGAAGTGGATCACCCTAAAATTTTGCCGTTTGGGAAAGGGTTAAACCAACAGAAGGAAGCATAGGAGATACCAGACATTGGTTGATTGATTCAAATATTTTTATTGTGACAGTTTCACTTTGGAATGCATGCTATTTTTATGATTCTTTTCCTTGTGACAAATATTTGGCAAACAATATTAGTTCTCATTATGGCTTGAACTGTTTTATTGTCACTTTGTTTGACAACCACAGAGTTTTTGATGACCCTTGTTATTTTTTGTCCGAGTCATTGATGAACCAGTAAATTGTCTAGGTGATAAAAAAGGGAGTTTCCTCTGATTTCTTGTTTGTGTTTTGTCTTTTAGAAATTCTTTTATTTTCGGGTTTTTTTTTACAGCATATAGATAATAATACAACATTTTTCTTTTTTTCTTAAACCATGACATAGATTTTTAGAACGAAAATTGTCCATAGGCGCATTTCATATTTGATATTGACAAGTTAAAAAAGAATGCAACTTGTCTTCAATTTCTTATCTTCCACAGCAGCTGGTGTGCAGGATAGCAATAGTTCCATTTGTTTAATTTACAAACTATCTAACCATTTCTTTTAAATGGGTTTCAATAACATTCACTTCATGACAATTTTCACTCGAGATAATGTATTTCTGTGAAAGATAAATGGCCTTTTTAACAATATAAAGCAAGAAGAATTCTTGAAGTTTAAGAAAGTAATCATGTTCTCATGAGAGACTAAAATATATTCTCAATGGTATTTTTCTTTAATGCTTATTAACCCTTACCCAGACAATAAAATTTCAGACCTGTCCAAAGTAAGATTTTATTGACAGCAAAATAGATGGTACCAAGAACATCATACCATGGAAGGCATTAAGGGAAAAGGAGAAAATGTTGATGATCAGCATGTTCTTCTTTTTTCCTCCATTATGCTTTCCATGGCATTGTGTATCATAAATATCACAACAGTTACTATGATTGCTTGTTTAGGAAAAGGTGAACCCTTTCCCAAAGAAGACCTGGTTTTGACATCCTTGATAAAAAAGGCTTGGGAAAACATTGAAACAAAAGAAGAAACTGCTGATAACCAGCAGTTTCTCCTTGTGTCTCAATATTTTCTTTGCCATATTTTACATGAATTATATCTTTAATACCATCTATTTTGTCTTTTGAGACAGTTTTTGAAGTGGACCACCCTAAAATTTTGCCGTTTGGGAGAGGGTTAAATTACAGTCTCAATGCCTGTATATTCCTGTAATCCCTGTAAGTGATTCAGCAAGCTCAGGTATATCTTTATAGTTGAACGATATTTCAAAGGTTGAGATACAGAACCCAGCTAGAACTAAATCCTCATTTGATTACAGAGATACCTCTCTGCATGAGTGATCTAACTTAAATGTGAGAGAATTTCTTAGAAAAATATGTGAGCATGTTAAATGCTTACTACAATTTACCACAATGCATCAAATAGTCAACCAGCATAATGCAGCTATATATACATGTATGTACCACTCTTTGGAGTTTTTAGTGTAATGTCATAAACCTTTGCCATCATCCTTTGGCAGTGGAAAGTACAAAATTGTTACATCTCGTAACATATCTTTAAGGTAGAATACCCCTAATGTGGTCATTTTGAGATTAATAAAATATCAGATTTTTTAAAGCGTCATAATTACGTATCTGAACTTATTTGGGTGTGATCGTAAACATTCAGCTGTTGAAAGTTCCACGCCAAATGTTTTCAATGTCGCCCAGATAATTTCGACGTCGCCCGAATCTCATTAGGGGTAGACTACCTTAATTGGATATTTCATGAACAATTCGAAAGATGTGTGAATAAAAGAATTGGCCACAATATACCGACTACCTTGGAGCAAACTATAAAAATCAACTGTTCTTTATTTGAAATTAGGAAAAATACTAACCTATAAGCAGTGAAAATTGTCCATGATATAACAGATTACCTGTAATCTGGTTTTAAATTAGTGAGAACATCGCCGATTTTTTGTCATCTGCACTCCTTTTGTTTACACAGGAAGTTGAAACTGTTAGACTGGTTCAACTTCCGTTTTTCAAGTCAACTGGGACTAGACTGGTACAGTGCGGCGATCTTTGTAATTTTACTTGTGTATTTTTATTAACTCTAAATTCTTTTGGAATTTTTGGAATTGTTTTTCGTACACTAATAGGTCAATAATATTCTTTATAAATTTAAGTCTGTTTTAAAATGTAAATAAAATAATTGCTGGGTCACGTGTTTATCAGTGGCCAATAATTTTCTAGTGTGGTGGTTGGGAAAACAACTTCCGTTGTTTTGATCTATTGTGACCAATGAGAGAGATCAAAACAACTTGGACAACCAATGATTTCAAAGCTTTGAAACAAAGGAAATTTTTGAATTATTGGCGTCAGTTCTTTTAGTATTTTCACGCAGAGCAGTTCTCGAATTTTGTATTCCCGTTTTTTCTGTAATTTAAACAGTGTTTTCGCATTTTAAAGTTCTCAATTAACTGGACAATGGACGTTTTAGTTTGAAATGGATATACGTGAAAGGATCGTTCGTCGGGTTTTCTCCATTCCCGAATGGTATGTAATATCCACCATTGAGATAAATAAACTGTACCAGTATTGCAAGGAGGCATCCTCTGTGGAACAAGCGAACTTTTTCAGAGAAATGGACTGCTCCACAATGTGCGTTGAGAAATATTGTTTCTTTTGTTCTGAAACCCAACAATTATGTTGTGCTGGTTTTAACATTGGAAGGGACTAATATCAAGATGAGTGACTCAGAAGAACAAAATGTTCTCACAGATGAGGTGATTGCCTCCGGATCCATAACAAATATGGGGGACTCAGACAAGGTGGTTCACTTCTGCCTCCAAAATAAAATTGACAGGGAGGTCATCAACGAGGTGCTTGCGAGAGGCTACAACAGCCTGGAGGCGTTGGCTGTAATAGACATGGCTGACCTGCAATCCCCCAAGATCCCTAAGGGCCAGAGACGCTTGTTGTTACACGTTGCAAAAAAACTAGGCGGCGAGGGGACTGGTGCTCATGACGAAACAACTGACAACCAAACAAGTACTAGTATACAACCGGACAAGGCGACTGCTCCACAGAACAGTGTTTACAACCAGTGCTTATTAAACTCACTTCTGAATCATCAACAACATCTTGGTACCCAAAACGGACAAACAACGTCAATGAATCCACCACAAGCAGGACTCTCATCGTGGAATGACCCCCAAATACACTTAGCATCAGCTGCAGGTAGGTCTTTTATGCCTTACCATGACATATGCGATTTTGTGTCGAGTTCCCTTGAGGAGGAGGTTATAATCGGTAATAATGGGGACCAGCAGATCGTTGTTAAATCGGGCCCCAAAAAACCCTTATTAGAAAACCTAACATTGTCGCAATGGTCCATAGCCAACATGGCTATACTTTATAAACTCTTGGGAGAGGGAAATCTGGAAGGATCTTCCTTACTGGATTATTTATCTCACTCTACTAAAATATATCAGCTGGTCCAACGGTTTAGCTTACCATCTGTTCTTCTTTATGATAGGGAGTATAGGAAGCTTCAGGCAAGCATGAGGTTCCGATGGGGCACGGATGTGCAGCATTTACATCGGTTACACCTGGTGCCGCGGGATAGGACTTTTCCACAGTCCACTGCTACCAGGAGGGCAGGTGTGGGTGCTGCGCCCGGAGTCCCCAAAAGACCTGCTCGTAAGGAAATGGATATATGTCGGAATTTCAACTCCAAAAAAGGGTGTACATACCCTAGTTGTAAATTCAGACATATATGCATTATTCCTGAATGTAATGAGGGCCACTCTGCTCTGGTCCACTCTGCATCAAAAAACTAGCGTTTGAGGTCAAGCCCCTACCTGGGTTACATTTTGCAGCCTGGGCTGAAGAACTGGAAGACGATTGCGATAGAGATTTTATTTTGTCCGGAATTCAAAATGGTTTTGACATAATTGATTCAGATTCTTGTGTCACGCAGGTCCACTGTGATAATCACCCTTCTGCTACACCAGGTGCCCCGCTTTATTCTCTGGCCTCTTCCCAGGTTCAGACTGAAATAGAAAATGGCAATTATGTTATTTGTGATAAACCACCCAAAATAGTGAGCCCCATGGCAGCCATACCAAAACCTGATGGTGATGTGAGGCTGATTCATGATTGCTCACGACCTATCGGTGAAGCAGTTAATGACTATTGCAAAGATGACTGGAGCTTTAAATTCTCTAAAGTTGATGATGCAGCAAATCAAATGACACCAGGGTGCTTTTTCGCAAAAGTCGATTTGAAGTCTGCCTATCGCAGTGTTAATATTAGTAAAAATAGTCAGGAAGTCACAGGGTTACACTGGAATTTCAATGGGCACACAGTTTACATGCGTGACACAAAATTGCCTTTTGGGGCAAAAAGGAGTGTTGGTATCTTCCATCGGCTTACCCAGGCTGTAAAAAGAATGATGCAACGCAGGGGCTTTGACTTAACAATTGTTTACCTGGATGATTTTTTAATCATAGCGGATACAATTGATCAATGTGCACAGGCTCTTGAAGTCTTAATTAGTCTTCTAAGAAAGCTAGGTTTTCGTATTCATTGGGGTAAAGTTGTTGACCCGACAAATGTAATTACCTTCCTAGGTATTGAATTAGACTCTTTAACTATGAGTCTGCGCCTCCCCAGGGAGAAACAAGATATACTAATCGATCAAATACATGGGTTTCTACACCTAAAACGCGTTACTAAACGACAGCTCCAGTCCCTTGCGGGGCGACTGTCATGGGCAGCAAGTGTTGTTAAAGGTGGACGAGTTTTTCTTCGCCGAATTTTCAACCAAATTGCAGTGCTCCGGCACGCTTCCCACCGCGTCATGATTTCAACTATCATTCAACATGATTTGAAATGGTGGCTTAGTCTCCTTCGCGTTTTCAATGGGAAATCTGTTATACTTGATAAACAGCCAATTGAGTCCCTCTTTACAGATGCTTCAAATGAAGCGGCTGGCGGTATTTTTGGCACTGATTGGTTTCATTACAACTTCAAGGCTGATTGGCCCGAGGCATTAAAATACCATATCAATGAGAAAGAGGTTATTGCTATTGCCCTGGCTGCCACTCGTTGGGGCCCAATCTGGTCAAATAAGCGATTAATAGTTTATTCCGACAACCAAGTTTCAGTAGCTTCCATCAATAAAGGGACATCCCGCAATCCGCAGATCATGCACTGCCTCAGAAACCTATTTTGGCTGTCCGCCCGACACAATTTTCACCTAACCGCAGTGTATCTCCCCGGTTTTAAGAATATTCTAGCCGATAGTGCTTCGCGCCTACATTTAAAAGGTTACGGAAGTATCTTGTTTCCTTATGTCTCTGACACGCCGCTTTTTCTCCATTCACCCTTTAAAAGCCTTCATTATTTGTTTGACAGGTTCAGAGAGTGGCAGTAATCCTGAGCTTGACCCGTTACAGCCCTCCCAGTCTACAGGAGAAGAGCTTTCTTCCACATTGGATGAAGAAGTTAAATTCTATAGAGAAAAGACTTTTGCAGCGTCAACTTCTCGCACTTATTCTGTACATCAAATCACTTATTTAAACTTTTGTGAAAAATTGGGTATCCAACCGGTTCCCATATCCCAAGTGAATTTAGGCCGCTACATCGCTTTTCTCTCAAGACGTTTGTCCTTTAACTCTATTAGACAGTACCTTAACATTGTGAGGTTATTCCATTTGGAAAATGGTCATGCAAACCCCCTCGAACGAAACTGGTATGTGGACTCTATTCTTAAAGGAGTCAAACGAGTTAAAGGTACTCCTTGCCAGCAAAAACTGCCCATTACACTGGACCTTTTGCGTGGCATCTTTTTAAAACTAGATCTCACAACCCCGGTCGATCGCGTTTTCTGGACGGCCTGTCTAGTAGCCTTTTTCTCCTTTTTTCGGAAATCTAATCTTTTGGTAAAGTCTTTGGCAGACTTCGACCCCACACGACACCTTTGTTTACATGATGTTTGTTTTGAGCCCCAGGGGGTTATCCTTACAGTGCGATGGTCAAAAGTAATCCAGTTTCGGGAACGCATCTTAAAGATCCCCTTGCCCAAGATAGATAACTCTCCTTTCTGCCCCTCCACAGCATTATTGGGGCTTGTCAGCTCCCTACCCCCTTCCTCTGGACCTACCCCCTTGTTCAGTTTTAACTCACCGCTTGGGATAAAACCTTTGACTCAACCTCTATTCCTCCAAAAGTTGCATCAATTCCTATCCCTTATCGGGGTCCCGGCTGGGGAATACTCAGGTCATAGTTTTAGGCGGGGGGGTGCTAGCTTTGCGTTACAATGCGGTCTACCGGTTGATCTTATCAAACTCCAAGGGGACTGGAATAGCAACGCGTATGAGCGTTACCTTCATCCCTCGCTTCAACTTCGTACTCAGGTGGCCACAACAATGGGAAAAGCCACTGCATCTAAATTTACTTTCCCCTCATTGTAACTCGACGGATCGCTGTGTGTATGGATGGGGCCTAAAGGGCCTACCTCCAGTTACTTTTTCCCCTTGTGCATGTATATAATGTGTTTTGTTTTGATATATATATATATTTTTTTTTTTTTTAAATTTTCCACTTTCCTACTCACTACTATCTTTGGGTTTGGGAGGTGTTTTCTTGACACTTCTTCCTGAAATTAAGGCTTTTTGTTGTAACAAATATTTTCATAAGAGCAAAAAAGAAGTGTCAAAGAATACATGGTTTACTGAGCCCAAAGATTGTTGTTGAGCTTTTTCCTTACTCCTTGCATAACCTTTGCAAGAGTCATCATCTCAAAAAGAGATAATTATGATTAATGTAACCAGTCTATAAAATTTGTCGATGCATATTTACTCGAATGGTCGAACCTATGATGGGTCGATTTTATGATGACCAGTCGGCAGCCCAAAATTTTGTCATTTGGAGTTTCACCGTAACCCATTATCCGACCTTCCGAAGAGGTCTATCAATGTACTACCTTGATGGGTTTTTACCCATTAGTCGGTTCTCATGTGTGATTCCAACAGGCGGAAACATATATAAGATCTGACCAGTCACATCACAAGTCTAAATGCACCGTGGAGGTCTGTCAATTTGATAGGCGTTTCCATTGGGCGGCTTCCCACATGGGAGGTCGACTGGTGGAAACATATTCTTGTCAATCGGACATGTATCATCTTTCGAGTGGTTGAATGAGATCAGGCCAAGCTTTGGGTTTCCCTTTAGCAGATGCTATGGTATCTGGTAAATGGGAACCCACTTGTTCGGAATGTTTTTAAATAACAGATTACCTGTAATCTGGTTTTAAATTAGTGAGAACATCGCCGATTTTTTGTCATCTGCACTCCTTTTGTTTACACAGGAAGTTGAAACTGTTAGACTGGTTCAACTTCCGTTTTTCAAGTCAACTGGGACTAGACTGGTA
The DNA here is from genome assembly GCA_963680895.1 of Fragum sueziense. Lineage (NCBI taxonomy): Eukaryota > Metazoa > Mollusca > Bivalvia > Cardiida > Cardiidae > Fragum > Fragum sueziense. Next base: position 57,279,667 of record OY804592.1, read on the forward strand.
CAGTGCGGCGATCTTTGTAATTTTACTTGTGTATTTTTATTAACTCTAAATTCTTTTGGAATTTTTGGAATTGTTTTTCGTACACTAATAGGTCAATAATATTCTTTATAAATTTAAGTCTGTTTTAAAATGTAAATAAAATAATTGCTGGGTCACGTGTTTATCAGTGGCCAATAATTTTCTAGTGTGGTGGTTGGGAAAACAACTTCCGTTGTTTTGATCTATTGTGACCAATGAGAGAGATCAAAACAACTTGGACAACCAATGATTTCAAAGCTTTGAAACAAAGGAAATTTTTGAATTATTGGCGTCAGTTCTTTTAGTATTTTCACGCAGAGCAGTTCTCGAATTTTGTATTCCCGTTTTTTCTGTAATTTAAACAGTGTTTTCGCATTTTAAAGTTCTCCCACCCACCCACTACCTATTTTGTAATTTTCCTTTATTCATGTGTAGTTTAGTTTCATTGCCATGTTTTCTTCTATAGGGGAGGTGTTTTCTTGACACTTCTTCCTGAAATTAAGGCTTTTTGTTGTAACAAATATTTTCATAAGAGCAAAAAAGAAGTGTCAAAGAATACATGGTTTACTGAGCCCAAAGATTGTTGTTGAGCTTTTTCCTTACTCCTTGCATAACCTTTGCAAGAGTCATCATCTCAAAAAGAGATAATTATGATTAATGTAACCAGTCTATAAAATTTGTCGATGCATATTTACTCGAATGGTCGAACCTATGATGGGTCGATTTTATGATGACCAGTCGGCAGCCCAAAATTTTGTCATTTGGAGTTTCACCGTAACCCATTATCCGACCTTCCGAAGAGGTCTATCAATGTACTACCTTGATGGGTTTTTACCCATTAGTCGGTTCTCATGTGTGATTCCAACAGGCGGAAACATATATAAGATCTGACCAGTCACATCACAAGTCTAAATGCACCGTGGAGGTCTGTCAATTTGATAGGCGTTTCCATTGGGCGGCTTCCCACATGGGAGGTCGACTGGTGGAAACATATTCTTGTCAATCGGACATGTATCATCTTTCGAGTGGTTGAATGAGATCAGGCCAAGCTTTGGGTTTCCCTTTAGCAGATGCTATGGTATCTGGTAAATGGGAACCCACTTGTTCGGAATGTTTTTAAAATGTATGAGATATCAAATATAATTAAATGGAATGGAATATGGATTGTAAATTTTTGTTACATATGACAGGTTCCACGAAAAATGAATCAAATTCTGTCCAGAAATATTTTGATCTGATATTTTTAGTAAATACGAATTAGGAACATAATTTTATCTTGCTAAATTTTCTTAAACCCTATGTAATCATCAAAATCAACTAAAATGTTTTTGATGAAAAAATATGTAGGAAATAAAAAAAAATAATATCAAAAATTGTAAAAATCGACGATCGCACTAGACAGCGCTTACGACGGTAAAGGCTTCAGGAGTGTTTTTATGACAGTATTTCTTGTTTTGGTGAAAGGAAAAATAGTTTTACTGTTACAATTATATTGTTGTTTATGGGATATTCACTTATATTTTTCCTGTTCAGCAAAAAATAACGAAAAAATTAAAAAAATGAAAGTAAGAAAGCATTGTTTTTCTTTCTGTCCAGTTTTCTGACGATATCAACTTCGATCAGTTGAGCGATCGGAAAAGAATTGGGGCACAGTCCACAACCACGTTTATGCAAATTTACAAATACATGCGACAAACGCCTGTTTCCAATTAGCCAATCAGTATTCATAATTTCTATGTTGAAGAAATTTATTCCCAAAAACTGCGAATGTCAATTCTGTCTGTTTCGGTGAATGACGTTCGAAAAAATCAAACGAATCAGCCTGATTACATCCCTTGTTGCGACAGCCGCTACCGCCTGGAGGCGCTTCGAAATCTATTTCCGTTTCCCCTAAGATGGCGGTTGTTTGAAAGTAAATAAATAAACAGTGGACGAAAAGGGAATTTCAGGTGTCTGTCAATTGTTTCTGACGTTATACACCCATGACGATCGAAACTACACATTCTGTTTTCTTTGTTCCGACACGCCATTTTATTGCTTACAATGTTTGAAACACTAAGATGAAGCATTTAATACATCATGTACAGTTTACACAACACGATTTTTCTGCATTTTCTAGGTCACCGTGTGTCTAGCGTCAGATGCTTGACAGAAAATTTTGTGTCTTCCGTCAGATCATTGCCGGAAAATTTGGTCTGGTCAGCTTTTATGACATGAGCTGGTGTGAAACTAACAATTCTCACAAATAAATGCATTTTGAGATTCTTAACAAGAAAAAGTACATTTTAAACATTTAAGATCTTATTTACATAGAAAAATTATAAAAATGCTGTTGCTAATGTCATGATTTTCTGTCCAATTTTTCTGTCCAATTTTGACATTAGCTACGGAAAAATTAAAAGTTGAAAAAAAATCATTTTTTTGATATGCCGTGTTAAAGTTTCAGCTGTTTTGCCTATATTTGAATAAGAGTAATCAAATGAAACACTAACTTTCCCAAAATAAAGCACTTTAAATTTTGGTCTCAGAGTTGAGTTTTGGTGTGCTGTTATGTGGACACTGTCATATACGTGTACCTCTGTACATTGGTAAGAAGCATACAGGTAGTTTATTGTTTCGTAGGAAGCAGTAAAAGTCACTATAACTTATTTCCTTAAAAACAGTGGAGGATGTCAATAATACTTAGATTTTCCTGAATCCATCCAAAAATAGTTAATGGGTTAAAAAAAACTCAATTGACATTTCTGGGATGTTTTCAAATAATTTATATATCATAACATGCATTTAACTCCCACAAACTTCAAAATATTCTGATATCCCCAGAAACATGCTATTTTCATACAGATATAAATGGGATGAAAATTGCAGAGATTCTAATTTCGACATTTATCATGAAACTCCCTCCTCTAACATTATTAAAACAGTTTATCATGGTTGTTGATCAGGATGCCTGCTGATCAAGTCGGATGTTACATGTTGCGCAAGGAGATCACAGCAAGCGATATCTAGATCCCAGAAAATCTGCTCCATGTAGTCAAACCTTCGTAAAAAATAAAACCTTGTTGATATGAAACAGGAACACAATGTCAGACCGGTTCCCTAAACATCGTAGTTACAACTTTATGAAGCTGTTGCTACATTATTTTGGAATGTAACCAACAATATGGATTCACTGATTACATTATTATATTCAAAAAGTCTTAAAATTCATTTGTAAAATTCAGTCAATGATTTTTTTGTAGGGATACCATTCATTGTTTCATAAAGGTTGACAATAGAATCCTCATGACGTTCTTTGATGGTGTTGACCACAGCCAAGCTTTTAAGATTCTTCTGTTCAGTTTCTTCATTAGTGTAATACTGTAAGTTCCTATCTGATTGGATTGGTTAATCATATGCTGAGGTCAAGGTCAACAAGAAAGGTCATCCCCAAAATTTGTCATGAATAATTGGGCTATCCCATGGGATCATTGCAGGAGTATTGCCAATCAACTGTAGGGAATCATGAATTAATTATCACTTGTAGCTGATTGAAAAACTTATAACTTGTCAGAGACAGTCAGACAGACAGGAGAAGTTGAAGTTAAAAAAGAAGCTTAACAGCTAGTTGCTGCTGACGAAATAAACTCTTATTTCTGATATTAAGCACTACAAAAGACTGCCATGGTTGCCAATGTCGTTGTATGGTTGTTACATTGTCAATCAGAACTATCAGTAGATAATAAATGCCATTGCTTCTTGTTCAGATAAAGAAGACCTTTCTTGCACTGGAATTGAGTTGCAAGGTCAGGGTCAATAGGCTATGACTGATTAAGCGATGTCCGATGTCGGATGGAATTAATTAAATATAATATGTTCAGAAATGTATCAGTGACTTCAGAAAGAAGCCCTGCTTTTGATGACAATTACAGGATGTTAAATAAGAAATCCATGATGGAATTTAAGATTAAAATACTTAAAAAGAATTTTAATGACTGTTCTTTTTCCGCCACCATTGCTATCAACCTAACTGTTTCATCGGCCAGATTTATAGATGTATTGCCTTACTAGTATTCACTTATTTCCCATTTTTACAGAGCTCATACATAGTAAATGGTATCAGAATTCCTACCGCTGGGTGAAAATTGATGAACTCTGCTGATAGGGAACCTAATATGGCAGACTTTGAATTGAATGATAGACAATAAATATTTGATAAAGTCTGAAAGTACTGGAAACCTAATTACAATGGGATTAATTCGGATTGATAAAAGCAGGGGAAAATACAGTAAACAGCTGATAAGCGTTTTGTGTCAAGTCATTACAAAATGGGGTCTCTAAAAACTTGAAAAAAATATTTTAAACACAAGATTAAATTAATTGCATTTTGATTTGTTTGATAATGAATGAATGAGAATTTGGTTTTAACATGAAAAGTGTGGAATTTGTACAGTCCACCAACTGTGCTGATAATGCAGTCTGACCTGGGTTGAGAGTTTTTATATCCCCACTTATGAAGTAGAGGGGGATATATAATGGTTTACCCATGTCTGTCTATCCATCCTTCTTACCATACATCTATCCTCAAGAGCTGTTTGACCTAGTACCATGAAACTTTACAGAATTGTTGCCTTTGACTTGTGGGAGTGCTCGATTGTTTGGGGTTCATAATAGGTCAAAGATTAAGGTCAAATATGAACTTTGTTAAAAATCTGTTTAAAAATCTGTTTCAATTTCTTGATGAGAGTGACAAGGTGCTTATTTGTCCGCTTGGTGACAGTTCTAGTTGCACTTAAGGTTGTCCAACCCATATCAGATTCACACGACATCTTAATTATTTGGTGGAATATTCCACTGTCGAACGTTTACAATGTCGCCAAAATATGTTTGGATAATTATGAACAATTTGTTAACAACATTGCCTGAGAATTTTCGACGTCGCGGGTGGACTACCTTAGTTCACTAAACACCTTTTTTATTTGACATAACAAGTTTATCAGTCTGGATGACTGGCAGAAAAACTTTGGCTGGTTTTGATAACGCTTAATTGAACAATGTGCCTTGCCAGGGCTTATTTATCAATTGCGTGCAGTTTCTAATGCAATTCTGCTATATAAAAGTACATACATCAAACAGAAGTGACTTTATTGTCCTTAAACCCTTTCCCAAACAATACCAGACTTTTACTTGCTAACAAAGAAAGATTTGAAAAGCATTGAAAGACAAACAGAAAATGTTGATTACCAGCATTAATTAATTTTCTACTATTTTGTATATGATAATTAAGAATTATATTTTTGGTGAGAAGTTTTCTTGTTTGAAAAGGATTCATCTCATTTAGAGTCCAGATGAAATGACTGTAATGTACAAATAGAATAAAAGATTCTTGTGCTTTTTATGCCCCCCCCCCCCCCCCCCCCCCCCGATAGGGAGGCATCATAAATTTGACTTGTCCGTCCGTCTGTCTGTCTGTCTGTCTGTCCGTCTGTCCGTCATTCCGTCCAAAAACTTTAACATTGGCCATAACTTCCTTATTACTTAACATATTCGCTTCATACTTTACCACAACATTCCTTGGTACATTAGCTTTCTGTAGGCACATACTTTGATGACCTTGACCTTGAACATAGATTTGCCATAATTTAAAATCAAAGCGGTGTCGGGGGCATTGTCATCTTACAGTGACAGCTCTTGTTTTTTCTGTCATAAAACAGTAAAAGTGCATCTTATAAGAAAACTGACTGTCTATATAAGCCCCAAACAACATGCACATTGTTGTCTCCAGGAAAAGCAGTCTACAGCAGCTGTCTTCCGTGCATTCTAAGATGTATTCTTTGACTGGATTGTTGTACAATACTCTCCGTCACATTAACAGGATAAAAGAACATCTAGGAAAAAATAGATCAAATACAATTGCTTGTCAACAAAAACCTTGTAACTGCAACTTGCTTCAAGCTGCAGTTACAAGGTTTTTGAAGAAAAGCAACAAAATGTTCCTTTTATAACCCTAGTTGTCTGAAGTTTCGTTAATCGATTTGATTATTCTTTGACATGTCCATGTCATATTCCTTAAATTCTGCAGATAGTTTAGAAAAGACTTAAAGTATTAAGAGAAGGAGTGCAGGTAACTCTGTAGTATTGAAAATCATAATTTTGGGCCTGGGAAACTAGAATCATCTCTCAATGACACATGTATATTCATAAAGATTTGTCATATGATTTAAAACAGGATACAAATATTGCAGCTCAAGCGAATGTTTTGGTAAGGATCATTTAATGCAGTTTGCCATTATGAGATGCAAAAAAACTCATCTTACAAGCCCACCTTAATTGATAAGTAAATTGAATCTGTGTTTAATTTGTCAACTTAAAATCAGAAAAGTGACTCTAATTTTTGCTTGACAGGATGTGAAAGGCAAGATGGATGTGATAAAAATGACATTTTAAAAGTAAAAGTTAATTAAAATAAAAGGAAGAGAGGATCTATGTTAAGACAAAAAACAGAGAAGGGAAATTGAAAATGTCAGCGTCTTATAGATTAACATCACTTGCTTTGATTGAGTTGTTCCCTATATTTATTATAAAGGTGACATCGTTAATTTAGACTTAAATTGACAATTATGTTCAACATAATGCAAGCTTATCACTTTTTAATTGCTAAATGATAAATAGGTATTGATCTTTTGGCTATATTGAAGTTCATAAGGAAACAATGTCAAAATGCATGGAAGCAATGACACTATGGAGAATTATGTGACACAACAACAACAATTGCAGAAAATCTTCAATAAGTCTGCTCATATGTGACCAATTTGAATTTTGTTTGAAGCATAGAATGTGTAAAATTTTAAGCAATTGTTGGATAATGATGTGGGTTTCTAATTTTCTTAAAATTTTCATTCTTTTCTTGCAGTTTCTTACAAGGAAAATCTATAGAATTTCATGTTGGCAGTGACTAATTTGGCTGAAGGGCAGTCTGTTTCAGACTAGACTACAAATTTGATTCAATTTGTGATAAAAGTAAGATCTAAATACCACAGAATTATGTTAATAAGGTCAAATTCAAATATCATTCATTATCTAGCCATTAAATGTTTTCAACCTTTTCCCAAACAATACAAAATTTATATAGACTTCTACATTGAAAGCTGCTAGCACTGCCAGACAAAAAATAAAATAAAATGTTGATAAAGACAGGATTTGTGCACAGAATAGCACAGAAAACATCGAGGCAAAAGAAGAAAATGCTGTTATCAGCATTTTCTTCTTATGCCTCAATGTTTTCCCAGGCCTTTTGTATCATGTGTTGTTTGGGAAAGGGCTAAACATTTTTAACACAGAGTGCTAAAATTCATAAAAGTCATGTAAACAATCAAGTCACAATAAAATATGACATTCAGAACAAGGCTTTGATTTAGGGGAGGGGTCATGATTTATGGCTTACATATTTGCACTGCCCAAATTGTTTTCACTATTATAATGATGTCTCACTATGTTCTTAATTATACCCTCCACCTACGAATTAGATGGGGGTATATTGGTTTCACCATGTCTGTCCGTCCATCCATCTGTAGACTTTTTTGTTTCTGTGCTCTAACTCGAGAATCGTTTGACCTAGAATCATGAAACTTTACACAGTTGTTGCCAATGACCCAAAGAGACGCCCTAATGATTTTGGGTCTCAAAGATCAGGGTCACAATTGGACCGTTTTAGCTCACCTGAGCACGAAGTGCTCAAGGTGAGCTATTGTGGTCACTTTTTGTCCGTCGTCCGTCTGTCCGTCTGTCTGTCCGTCCGTCCGTCCGTCCGTCCACAATTTCGTGTTTACACTCTAGCATCTACAAATATAAGCCAATCTTGACCAAACTTGGTCAAACATGTATGGCCATAAGATCTCGGATGAGTTCGATTATGGGTCAGATCGAACTAGAAAGTCAGGAGTTATCTGCCCTTGAATGCGAAAAATACTTCGTTTTGACATTATTTACACTCTAGCATCTACATTATGGATCAATCAAAACAAATCTTGGACATAACATTGCAGACCATAAGATCTCGGATGAGTTCGATTTTCAGTCTGATCTGACTAGAAAGATGAGAGTTATGTGCCCTTGAATTTGACAAAATTGCCATTTTCGGCTGATTTTGACCTTGTTTACACTCTAGAATCTACAATTATTCATCAATCAAGACAAAACTTTGACACAATGATTGGGACCATGAGATCTCGAAAGAGTATGATTTTCAGTCTGATCTGATCAGAAAGTCGAGAGTTACTTGCCCTTGAATTTGACAAAATTGTCATTTTTGGCTGTTTATGACGATGTTTACACTCTAGAATCTACAATTATTGATCAATCAATCCAAAACTTGGACACAATATTGGGGATTATAAGATCTGGGATGAGTTTGATTTTCAGTCTTATCTGATCAGAAAGTTGAGAGTTATGAGCCCTTGAATTTGACAAAATTGCCGTTTTTTGACTGTTTTCGACCTTATTTACACTCTAGAATCTACAATTTTTGACCAATAAAGACAAGTCTTGGATACAAGGTTGGATACCATAAGATCTCAGATGAGTTTGACTTTCAGTCTGATCTGACCAGAAAGATGAGAGTTATGTGCCCTTGAATTTGATAAAGTTGCCGATTTTGGCTGTTTTTGACATTGTTTACACTCTATAATCTACTATTATTTATCAATTAAGACAAAACTTGAACACAATGTTTGAGACCATAAGATCTTGGATAAGTTTGATTTTCAGTCCGATCTGATCAAAAAGTGGAGAGTTATGTGCCCTTGAATTTGATCAAATTGCCGTTTTCGGCTGCTTTAGACCTTGTTTGCACTCTAGAATCTACAATTATTGACCAATCAAGACAAATCTTGGACACAATGTTGGATATCATAAGATCTCGGATTAGTTTGATTTTCAGCCTTATCTGACTAGAAAGTCGAAAGTTATGTGCCCTTGAATTTGACAAAAGTGCTGTTTTTGGCTGTTTTCGACCTTGTTTATACTCCATAATCTACAATTATTTATCAAACAAGACAAATCTTGGACACAATGTTGGGCACGATGAAATCTTGGATGAGTTCGATTTTCACAATGTTATTGACCATAAGTTTGTTTTCAGTCTTAAAGTCATAAATATTTTTTGAATTGAAGAAAAGTGTTGCTTATATCATTTTGGTTCAGGTGAGCGATATAGGACCATCATGGTCCTCTTGTTTAAAATCTGTTTCCATGGTCTAAGTCAACAACTGGTTGACCTAGGATCATGAAACTTTACTTAGTTGTTGCCCATGACCTAAGGAGGTGCCCTATTGTTTTTGGTTTATAGATGTCAGAAGTCAAGGTCACATTTGGACTTCATTTAAAATCTGTTTAAAATCTGTTTCTGTGCTCTAAGTCAAGAACCAGTTGACCTAGGATCATGAAACTTTACCCAGTTGTAGCCCATGACCCAAGGAGGTACCATTGTTTTTTGGTCACGAAAGTCAAAGGTCAAGTTCACAATTGGAATTTGCTTAAAATCCGTTTCCGTGCTCTTAAGTCAAGAACAGGTTGACCTAGGATCGAGAAACTTTACACAGTTGTTGCCCATGATCCAAGAAGGTGCCCTATTGTTTTTGGGTCACAAAGGTCAAAGGTGAAGATCACAATTGGGCTTTATTTAAAATCTGTTTCCATGCTCCATCTAAAGAACCTTTTGTCCTATAGCACTTTTTCCGTGACAAGGTCTTTTGTCAAGGTCATGTAATGATTTTGAAGGTCAATATTTTCCAAGCTAGGCAATAACTCCATTAGTTTTAATTGATCCTAAGTAATCCCTAGATGTCCACCCAATTTTTTCTTAACAGCAATATCAGAAACACTAATGGCTTAATTCATGAAGCTTACTCTTACTTATTTGAAGTTACCTCAACTAGAATTGCACGAGTTTCTTACATTTTATCGTGTAATCAGCACGATGTTTTTATTAGATTTCGCTCTTGAGGACAGGTTGGTATTCATAGACATGAGGAGGGTTCGAAGCGACTTAACTAAGTAAGGATATCTCGAGGCAAGAAGGTCGGACCTTGAGCTAAACTCATGCTTATTTTCTCCTACATTTTACAGATTTTTGAAAGAAAATTTGCTGGAATTTATTCATTTGAAACAAGTTCTTCCATAAACACAAGTTCTTGTAATATGAAAGTAAATTTTTCGGTTTTTGAAAATGCCAAACGTTCTTCTTTTGTCACCTTTTTATTTTCTATTTTATTTGTTTGATTTTATACAAGTCCTGTTTCAAATGTGCTTTAATTAACCATAACGTAAATGCAGCGAAAATTTTGTGTACACGACGTGCATATAACAATGGTCTGGGCAAACATTGAGAGAAAAAAACTGATATCATCAATTTATCCTTTTCCCCACATATATTTTCAATGGTATATTCATGCACCATAAACATTTTCTGTTTTTCAAATGGAATAATTATTTTGTCGTCTGCAAGAACCATTAATTTGGACTAGGCTGAAATTTTACCATTTGACAAAAGCGGTTTAACCCATTTCCACACGTTGACTCTTTTTGACTCTTTAACAGATAATTTTTGGAAAATTGGATGCTTTCTGTAAGCTATTTCTTCATTTCCCAAATAATTTCTACTCGAAAGGACAAAAATTAAATAAAATATATTCACTTGAAATTGTTGTTTGCAGCATCTTTGAAGTCTAAAATTTTGTCGTCTGGTAATGATTTGGATCAAATCAAACCAACCCATTCGTAACTACATGTTTAATTGACCGATTCCAACGTTATCTACTGAGCTGTGAGGTTCTGATATTTTATTAAAAATAAAACATTTTAAAAAGAGGGGGGAAAGACAAAAAAGACATATTTTAAATACGCACAGAATTTCTTTTCCACCGAAGTTTTCTGAAGCATTCTTAATCAAAATTGGGTACATTAGCTGAACGGGTTTATCCATTATAAAAATGGTATGATGTCAATAAAATTGGTTTCAAGCGACCTTTCGATAAAAAGCATGTGAAGGGTTTTAAAATATTAGATCAGATTACAAAAAGGGTTAAGAAACATTTCCTCGATAGAGAAAAGAACGATTTTGACTATGGATACCACTTTGTCACTGAGTCTTTCTGGTCCGGGGATCTCGTGCTAACCGTGTTAGCAGTAACTTCAGGCGTCCTTTGTTGAGTTTGACTGAAGTGAGAGTCAAGGAACTGTTCTTGAATTAAGCCATAATAGTCTGTATGAGATAAACAACCAGTCTAGCGTAATATTTTATGAAATTTGACAGACCAGTCTAATCAGCAACAGCCATCTTGCTGCGTCTGCACAGCGAGTTCCTGGCTCTTTATAACGGAATTTTAAGCCAGAGAAGTCTGACATTTCAATTACTTGATTGGATATATAATCTGAACCTCTCTAGATAGAATCGGCTGAACCGCTTTTTGGCTGTAATATAGTTATGTTGTGATATAATAATTGAAGTGCTTACAAAATATGGCAACCACAGGTTTACGAAAATGAAGGTTTTGAAGAATAGCACAGAGTATATATATAGTGGCTCTTTTTTATGCGATTGAGTTTTGTCTTTTTCTTGATACGGTGCTGCAAGGGGTACTATTACATTTAGTGATGCTGCCCAAAATTGTTTAGAGTTATAAATGAAATGCAGACTGCAGAGTTGTTGAATTGAAAAAATAATTTGAAAGAAATACATACAAATTAATAAGCATTCCAGTCATTTGACAGAAAAGGTTTTATTTAGAAATTTGTTTTACTTTAGTCCATCTGTCTAGCTGTCGATTTGTCTTTCTGTCCCAAAACTTAACAATGGCCATTAGGGGGCATTGGTGTTTCACAAACACATCATGATCTTCAGTGTTGTCCTATTATGCTACAATACACAATTTTTGCTCTTTTGTTGTCTGAAATACCTTTTCAGTTTTTTGACATGTATGAAAATTAATCATTTGGGAAAGAGTTCATAGCCTTGTCAGATTATAGCAGCATCAGCAGATTTTTTTTTAGCAATTTTTATTAGCAGATTCAAACAAGTTTCTTTGACAACATGTTTTAGTGGTGGTGTAAAAAATCCCCAACTTATCCTGTCGTTTGTCAGAAACAATTAGATTGAATCATCTCTTAATCACCTGCCCATGCTCGCTGCCAAATTGTTAATTTGTATTAAGCTTGTAGTAATTGCTAGATAATGAAGGGGGAATATAAGACAAAATATTAAAAATTCCCAGGAACATCCTAGTTCTGAACCTAATTACATATAGCAAGACACATTAACCCTTTCCCAAACGACAAAAAATTAGGATGGTCCAATTTGAAAGTTGCTGTAGATGACAAAATGGACATTGAAAAAGAAAGGATTTTTGTACAATATAGCTAAGAAAATATTGAGACAAAAGGAGAAACTGCTGATTATTTCTTCTTTTGTTTCAATGTTTTCCCAAGCCTTTTCTATTAGGGACGTCAAAACCAGTTCTTGTTTGGGAAAGGGTTAATGTGCCAAAATGTTTGCTTAGAGTTTGAGAGCTGAAAGTATACAACTTCATAATTTTCAACAAAAACCAGTCTTGTAAATGCACATTTTTTCAAGCTGCAGTTAGGAATTTTTTTGTTGAAAAGGAATAAACTACAAGGATAGTTTTGCATGCATTGACCTACAAATTTTGGGTACTATATGATGTGTCCAAAGTAGTCTTTTGCTGTTCAAGATATTAATTTGATTGCATGTGCTTGACATGAATGCCTTGATGAAAATTAATGTGTCATCCAAAAGACTTACAAATAATGATGAATATGAAATGTTACTGGTTTTGATTATAATTTTGCATACAATACTCACTGGTGGTGAACTCGGCCAAAGCATTGGATGTTTTTTTGCCATCATAGTATTCCGTCGATGTTGTTATAAAATATCGTAACAACGGCTTTTGGTGTTGTTATAAAATATCGTAACTACGGCTTCGATAAAGCCGTTGTTACGATATTTTATAACAACACAGACGATTTGTCAATACATATCGATAAACCCGGTCTATTTTTAGAACAAATTCATTGTTATTAGAAAAACTATCCAATGAGATCTTTCAACTCACATTTAAACGCAAAATATCTGTACCTTGTTGTAGCGAAAAACGTCCCTCACTTTGGCCGAGTTCACCACAAGTGATACTGGTCCAAATGCAAAGGAGGCAAATTCAAAATCTTTAAACCTAAATTCTTGAATGGCAATTAAATGGTCTTATAGTTCAATTTGAATGATCCTACAGACAGCAATGTGGATGTTGATAAAATAGCATTGTGCATAATACTGTACAGAAAATATTGAAGCTGGAGGAGAAAATGCTTGTTTCCTGTATTTCCTTTTGCCTCAATGTTTTCTGTTGAAACTAATTATATAAGAGTTGTCAATATCAACTAATTCTTGTTTTGGAAACGATTTAGTAAAGACAAAGAAAACATTTATTAAAAAGGAAAAAGATGATCATCAGTTTATATGCATTGCAAATAGTTTGATGTTTGATGCACAAGAAATGTTGCATAAACAGCCTGCTACTATATAATTGAGATAACTTAATTTGCAAATTGGTTGATTTGATGTATGATTTTTTAAAGTTTGTATATAGCAAAAAACAAATTAATCATAGATGTAATGTATTTCTGATTCAAATTAAAAGCATTAATACATATTATATTAAATATTGGTAACCCTTCATATTTACCCTTTCCAAAACAAGACCTGACATGTTTTGACATCCCTAAAAAAACATAGCAAAACACATTGACAAATTTAAAAGATGTAAATGCTTAAACCAATATTTGCTTTTTGCTGCCTAAAATAAAAAAAAATATATATATATTCTTGGTTACAGTAATTTTGTTGTCTGTAACTTTAGACTTTCAAATAGAATCACCCTAAGATTTTGTTGTTTTGGAAAGGATTAAAACTAATCCAGCTTGTATTGAGCATGTCATATCTACAATTGCATTTCCACATTGTTTTAGCCCTCTCAAAAAAGACAAAATTATAGACAGTACTTAACCTTTTCCCAAACAGCAAAATTTTAGGCTCATTCAAAAAAAAAAGAGAAAGAGATATGATTTTAAAAGTAGAATATTGATTGAATTTGATTTAAAGAAATTGCTTGTACCGAATTGTAAAATTTATAACAGATAACGATGTTCGAGGTAATTCCTCTAAATTATATCTATGTTATTTAAAACTCTGTCTTCCTTGTTTCTATTTCTTAAGCCATGAATCATAGACTGATCCAATATCCTGTCTATTAAATTATTATTTTAATGTCACGCAACGGCCAGCGTAACATCCCACTTCTGACACCAAATGTTACGCTGGCCGTTGCGTGACATTAAAATAATAATTTAATAGACAGGATATTGGATCAGTCTATGATTCATGGCTTAAGAAATAGAAACAAGGAAGACAGAGTTTTAAATAACATAGATATAATTTAGAGGAATTACCTCGAACATCGTTATCTGTTATAAATTTTACAATTCGGTACAAGCAATTTCTTTAAATCAAATTCAATCAATATTCTACTTTTAAAATCATATCTCTTTCTCTTTTTTTTTTGAATGAGCCGTTGCTCGGCCTTTATATACTAACGGGCATGAGGATCCGAAGAATAACACGTTCCGAGAAACGCTCGCTGATTGGCTGTCGCTAGGCACGTCAGCCAATCAACGTTGAGTATCGGAATAAACAACAACAACCCGGAAAATCCAAAAGGGAGTTCGCGTATTTTAACGAACGTGCACAAAATGACAAAATATCGCACAATATGAGCTGCTGGACCTCATGCCCGCTAGAAACTAATTGTTCAACGTCTAAGCACAGTATCTGAATGATGGCGACTAGCTGCGTACGACGACAAGGCGAAACAACATGCAAATAGGTAAACTCGACGACCAAGCCAAATCGGCCAATGGTACACAGTCCTATTTAACCCATTACTGTACAGTGACGCCTTTTGACTCCCTCACAAGAAAAGGCTTGGGAAAACACTGTGGAAAATGACGAAATTGCTTGTGACAAGCAATTTCTTCATTTACCACAATGTTTTCTAACCCAAAATGGAGAGATTTTCAAAATTTTATCAACTTGAAATTGTCGTCTGCAATACTTTTCAAATTGGAACTGTCCAAAATTTTGTCGTTTGGTAATGGGTTAAATGCTGCTGTAAACGACAAAATTTATGTTAAATGGAAGGTGTTTGAGTACAATATAGCACAGAAAATATTGAGACAAAAGGAGAAACTGCTGATTATCAGCAGTTTCTTCTTTTGTCTCAATGTTTTCCAAAGCCTTTTCTATTAGGGACTTCAAAACCAGGTCTTGTTTGGGAAAGGGTTAAATTCGAAAGCTGCTGCAGGGACAATATGTCTGTTACAGAAATGTCATTTGTTTACAAATCGTATGGAAGAAAAAGCAGAAAATGGATATTGGAAAGAAGGCCCCATTGTTATATTATAAGCCTTTTGAGACCAACAATTATATCCAGATCAGCCTGTCATACCTACCGTCTGATCAAGACTTATGTAGCTTGATATACATTACCTGTAGCAACTTTAATTAAGCAGCATGGATTCCTTAAGGCTTAATTTTGACTACATGCTGACCTTGAAACATGGTATTCTCATGTGCTATAATGACCATAAGTTTTGGCTCTTTTCTCACCACAATCAATGTACAGTGCAGCTATTCTTGTATTTTCAGGACCCGGTACCTACAATGTAAAGAACAGAGACAGGCTGGGTAACATGATTGTGGGAAAAGATCAGAGATTCAGAGACCTGAAGACAGAAAACCCTGGACCAGGGGCATATGAGGTAATGTCACATTTAGCAAGTCTACTTAATTCTTTTCAAAAAATTTGGACAGCTTGTTTTTGAAAGCTGTAGCAGATGGCAAAATTGATGTTGATATGACATATCTATGGGTACGAAATAGCATAGAAAACATTGAGGCAAAAGGAGAAAATGCTGGCCATCAGCATTCTCTTCTTTTGCCTCAATGTTATCCCAAGCCATTTGTTTTAGGGACGTCAAAGCAAGGTCTTGTTTGGGAACGGGTTATAAGCCTTTCCCAAACAAGTCTTTGTATTGACATTCCTAATAGGAACGGCTTTGGAAAACATTGAGACAAAAGAAGAAACTGCTGATAACCAGCAGTTTCTCCTTTTGTCTCAATATTTTCTGTGCTATATTGTACAAAAATTTTACTTGAATAACATAAATTGTGTTGTCTACAGCAGCTTTCAAAGTGGAACTGTCTCAATTTTTGTTGTTTGGGAAAGGGTTAAGCCTAGGCTAAGTCCAAAATAACACCATTTTAGACTGGTCCAATTTGAAAGTTGCTGCTGATGAAAAATTGATTTTGATGAACATACAAATCATGTTCAACATCGCACCATCTGTTAATGATGTAAAAACCAGGTATTGTTTGTGAAAGGGATAAGCCATTACTAAACAATGCCTGACTTTTATGTTTCTATGCAAGAAAACTTTGGAAAGTGCTGGTAGAAAAGATGAAAAACATTTAACCTTTGGTTGGTAGATTAAGGACAGATCCTCCATTTATTTCCTACGGTAAGATTTTTTTTATTTTTTCTGTACTGATATTTAAATATATGAGTAGTAAAAAAATGACTAAAAAACTATAGGTCACCAAGCGAATTAAAAAGTTATTGGATTTCAAGGGAGACTACTCTTGTCTAAAATTGCAAAAATGAGGTGTCACTTAAATACCCACAAAAAAGGTGTTCGAAATGACTAGGATTACATAAATAAGTCTTCATTGTGTTCAATATGTTTTATTCTGTCTAAATGAGTATCAATTTGGGAAAATTTAGTCATGATTTTGAAATTTTTAGTAAAACATTCTTTCAAAAGTAGCTGAAATTACTCTTTTTTCGCAACGTTTCTGATAATAAAAAATATTCCAGCGGTAAGATTTTTTTCTTTTTTGGTATAGACAAAATGCTTGGTCATACCTACATAAACAAAAAAAGAAAAATGTATCAAACCAAGCGTTTTTCTTAGTTATAAGTAAAATTTGGTTTACTTTTTGCAGCTCTGTCCGAAATTGTTTCACGATTTTTATCCATTTCCTTCCTTATTACCAGCTTTAGATAATAAAAAGTGTCATCTGTTGTGTCCATCCGAATCGGACTAGCTCATAAAGACACCACTTTGCTTTTGTTGCTCTGTTTCCTATCGCTAACGCCACATGTTGAACGCGTAACAGAAAGCGAAATGTACCATCCGAGTACTATTACACTTTAATTGGCCAAATAGAGAAAATTGAAATAACCGAAAAGGATCTCGTCATTTATCAACCAAGCATTAACTAAATGTAAAAAAATGCATTTTCTGAAAAGGCCAATTACTGAAACAGCTAAATTTCGTTATTTAGTATATGCGCAGTAAGTTGCGCAGTAACAACTGGAGGATCTGTCCTTAAGACATTGGAAGAATTAACCTTGGTTAATATTGTCAGAAAATTTAAAAATTAAGTGGCTGTCAATTTATTATGGGACACTCCATGGACTAAGCCCGAGTTGACTGGAAATGTTTGTAATATCCTCTGATAACGCAAAGCTACTCAAAGTAGCTGTTTGACTGCATTAGTCCTAGGACTAAGGAGGAAAAACACATCATTTCAAGATGGTTCAGAAAAATATTCAGGGAAGACTGAAAAAAAGTTTCTATAGGCTTTAATCAAGTTAAAAGACCCAGTGAGATGTGTTTTATTCAAATGATTACATATAAGGCATGTGATTTCATCTTTGACATAAAAATAAGAATTTCTGGCTTATGTTATCCATCATAACTGTCTATATATCATATTGCTTCTGGGAATCAGTTTTGGATCTTAACCTTTTTCCAGACAATTTTTTTTTAGACAACATCAAAGTTTGGATTCTGCTGTAGATGACAATTTAACATTCAATTAGAAGGGAATTTTATTACATAATGAGCAGAGAAATTATTGTCATAATATGAAAATATGAAATTGGGGTAAAATGAAAAGGATTCTCAACAATTTTTTGACAATTTTTCTTAGCATGAAAATATGGTTGAAGTCTGATCCCTGGTTGTCTTGAATTTGCATATATAGTTACGTAATATGCATATTATTCATGTATCTATATATTCAAAGAGTATGATTTGCATATTTTTAATTCACACTGACATTTAGAAAGCCTTAAAAATCTTCAAGACTGACATGTTCAAGCAATGTTTCTGACCTTTTGTAACATTGCTAGATTGGATTGACTACGACTATTCATCAAATTTGTCATTGAACAACTAATGTGATGTAACTTCAGCTATTAGCTTCAAGCGAAAGGTTTTGTGAAAAGTGAAAGTGAAAGGTTTTAGCTCCACTTCAGGCCAGTGGGCTATTGTCATGGCGTTGTGTCCGTTCTGCGTCCGTAAACGTTTTCTTTGAAAATCTTCTTCTCAAAAACTACTGTATGAATTTCAACTAAACTTCACAGGAATGATCCTTGGGTGACCCTCTCTCAGATTCCTTCAAAGAATTTGGATTGAAGTAGAAAACCCTAAGTTATCTGCCCTTGAATGTCAAAATAGCTGGTTTTGACTTTGTTTTTACTCTTAAATCTACAAATACAGACCAATCAAGACAAAACTTGTACTATTAGATCCTGCCTGAGTGTAATTTTCAGCTTGATCAGAATCTCAGATCTTGAGTTATGTGCCCTTGAATTTGACGAAATTGCCATATTAGACTATGTTTTCCCTATAGCAACCATAAATATTTACCAATTAAGACAAAACTTGAGCAAAATGTTTACCATAAGATGTTGCTTGTGTTTAATTTCAGCTTGATCAGAAACCCACATCCAGAGTTATGTGCCCTTGAATTTGACAAAATTTTAGTTTTTGACTCTGTTTTCATTCTCCTTTCACTTTCCGCCAATTAAGACAAATTTTGGAGAGAATCATGATGGCCAAAAGATTTTTCCTGAGTGTGATTCTCAGCTTGATCAGAATCTCACATCCTGAATGATATGCCCTTGAATTTGACAAAATTGCAGTTTTCAATTTAATACATGTATTACCAACATAACAGCCCTGAAATATTAGTTAATCATTTACTTCCTTTTTCCCTGGACCACATTGATTTATTTTACTTTGTTTTTGCTCAAAGAACCACAAGTTTTAAAAAAAAAACTTAGATTGGTCTTAGTCAAAACTCAGATTTGTTATAAAAAGAAATTCAGGCCTGTGGAGCGACTCAAACCCTTCATGGCTTTCTAGTTTGAGATTTCTATTGCCCTATCATGAATGTTATAAATGAACTGGGGTCTAGGAAAATGTCCCTTATGACATTTGAGACCAACATGGATCCATATCAGCCTATGCATATGCACAGTCTAATGCAGACCTATTTTGTTTCCAATGGCTAATTTCTTCATAAGCTGTTATTAGTAACTGAAAGTTAGCAGAGTGATCAATCCATATGAGACTGTATTTGGCCACAGGCTGATCTGAAAACTAAGTAAATGTGACCCGTCACGCTAAAAGGGACCTTATCCGAACTCCAAAGATCCAAATTTTGACAAACTTGTCAGACTCAGCACAGGTCAACCAGATCCCGTATGCGAAAAAAGAACATATAGTAATATAGGAAAAACATTACGGATATAGAAAGTTGGATAAAAGTGAAAAGTGTCGGCCCTAGTCTGGCTGCGCGGACTGCGCAGACTGACTAGGGTCGATATTTTTCACACACCCGATAAGGTCCCTTTTAGCGCGACGGGTCACAAATGTTATAAAGACTCTTTGTAGATCAGACTCAATTCTTTAGAGCAGACTTGCTATCTAGCAGAATAAAATTAAAAAGCAGATATGAGCTTTCATGTAACATGTTTTGCAACTAAAATACAAAAAAAGTCAAATTCACTTTTCAGTTACCTGAAATATTGAAATGTAATTCAGGTTTTGATTTCTAATTCTAGGGCAACCAACTTTCACATATTACACTCTTCCTGATACTACAAATTCTATGATTTTTTTTTTCAAATTTAAAGGAGACATGATTTAGAAAGTAAAGGAGGAAAATGTGAAAATCGAACCTTATCTCATGAAATTTGCGTGTGCATCTTCCAAAGACTTAACAATTTAAATAATAATTAAAGCTGAATGGGATGTTTAAACAAGTCTCTAATGAATTAAATCTGAGGCAACTTCAAATATGAGTCTCTACATGCACAAACAAAAAATTGTAGACCAAAAAATATCTTGAAAAACATCCATTGGGAAGTATAAAACATGAGAGACAAAAACACTTAGTCTGGCTCCATGATTAAAGTATGTCTCAATAAAAATGAATCCAGGATCTTGAAAAAGGTCCCTCATGACATTTGAGAACAACATGGATCCAGATCAGCCTGTGTATACACACAGTCTGATCATAAATCATGCTGCTTACTAGTAGCTGTTTCATGACATGTAGCAACTATAAAAGGTTAGTACAGCGTTGACTTTAATGTTCAAACTGCACTGAATTGGGGCACAGCCCCTTGGAAAAGTTCACTGAAGTTCAAGAACTGTTCTAGAACATTATAGAACATTAAATGGCACTTCTAGAACTATTCTAGAACTGGAAATGCGTTCTTGAACTTTTTTTCAGGGGAATGTATGCTAATCTGGCAACATGCTTAAAAATCTCAAATGTCAATAAGCCCTTTTTCCCAGACCTTGGCTCAAATGTAATCCCGTCCCAAAACTATCAATATGAAATGCAAAAATTTGACAGAATGTATTATTTTTAAAGAGACAGCCTGTCGTTTTCCTCGTTCAGACAACAATGCTCTTGTTTTTTGGTCTGTTTTTCAAAATTGATGTTTCAAAATTGAGGTTTGGCAGCCTAAATGTCGTAACTACAGCCTGTTCAAGCTGTAATTGCAACATTTTTGCTGTCAAATGATGAAATGATATGTGCAAATCAATCAATTTTTGTTTCGTGAGAAATATGTAATGTTTAATGATGAAACAAGATATTGCAATTATACTTAAAAGTTACAAACTTAAAGGTTTCGAAATGACTAATAATATATTAAGTGCAAACAGTCAGTTTTTGCTTCTGTCTCTGTGAATTATTTGTTGAAATGAAACAAAATATTACAATTATGAATCATATTTATCTTATTCTTCAGTTTCAAAATAAGCAAAGCTATCAAGATTGCGTTTTTGGTGTCATTTTACTTGATATTACAATATACCTGTCAATAATGCAGCAAATTATTGTTTTAATCCGGATACAGTTTTGGGAATTAAGCTTTTATTTTCAGTGCTGTTGTTATTTAAGTAATTTTGTCAAAAATACTGAATAAATTTGAAGAGGATTTTTGTGTATGGTGCAAATAGAAGTACCGTAATTATTCTAATAAATGCCATATTCTAATAACCGCCCATCCTCCAAACCTCAGCTGAAAATCTGCTTTTTTCAAGCACAATTTTAGCGAAAAAGGTGATTCTAATAAACGCCCATCCCCCAATTCCGGATTAAAATAAAGTAAGTCATAACCAAATATAATTTCCAAAGGCAATGAAAAAGAGGATGTCCAGCCTTCAAACTGTTTGCAATGAAGGAATTTTATCGAAAAATCGTATTTGCAGTCCTTATAACAAAACTTTGCCAAATTCCTCTTGCTGAACTTCAAGTCAATGCATTGATTCTTGATTCACAAAGTTTTGACTAACAAAGTTAGAATACCTCTCATAAACGCCCACCCCCTACTTTTCCATAGACAATGTTTCTATTAAAGGCCCGGGCGTTTATTAGAATAATTTCGGTATCTACGGAAATTTCAATGGGAATTGACTTTTCCTCAATATTTAACCCATTACCACACAGTGATGGCTTTTCACCCCCTCCCCCCACAAAAACAAAGGCTTTAGAAAACATTGCAGAAAATGAAGAAATTATTTGTGACAAGCAATAACTTCTTTTTGCAAAATGTTTTCTACACTGAAAGTCCAGAAAAAGTAACATTCGATTTACTTGAAATTGTCATCTGCAACATCTATGAATTTGAACCATTCTAAAATTTTGCCATCTGGTAATGGGAAATACTATAATATGGTAAGATATAACTTTGTATTAAAAGAAATATCCTACAACCGTCTTGTTGCTTTGAATTCAGATGACTTTGGGATGAATAATTAATTGTTTATTATGAGAAAGAATGAGAGTTGAAGGTCGTAAAGGAGAGAAAAATGATGAATAGGGCTTATGTTAATGTAATAAAGATTCATCACAATGGCAGAAAGTAATTATGAATTATGAAATATGTAATTGAAGCTTGATTCATTACAATTATTGAAAACAAAGGCAATATGTTATTTTAAGTGTCTGATATTTAGACAATATAGCTTTATTTTAAAAACATCTAATGTAGCAGAAAATAAACCTTATCTCTTATCTTAAATTCTGGAAGTTTTCTATCAGCTCCTTGAAAGTCATTCTAAATGGCATTAATGAATTTTATTCGGATTGGACAGACAATGCTTTTTTGCTTGTACTTTAGTAATGCTTGTCTTTGAAGCTGTAGGTTGAAGGTTTGAAACACAAAGGAAGCCACCCAGCAGAAGAACTGAAGTGACCAATTGGTGAACCACCAGCTACTAAAAGAGTAGTGATCGATCAGGGTGTCCACGGTCAGGGAAAAAGTCAGGGAAAAAAATATTTTTTCAAGGTCAGGGAATTGTCAGAGAATTTCAGAATTGGTCAGGGAATTTTACAGTTTAAGCAAAAGTCAGGGAAAAGTCAGGGAATTTCGAAATAACTGGTGTATGAATGATAAAAAGATAGAAAAAATAAAGGCTAAGGCAGTTTCTTCATGATTGGCTATAATGATAATACTGATAATAACAATAACATTAATAATAATGTGATAAGTTGTATTCATTATTCCAAATTGTTCTTTGAGAAGAAATTGAAGGGACTAGCTCACCTTGCCTTGTAAGTTAGAGGTGGAAAGGGTTGGCTGTAGGGGTGGAGGAGGCCAACATTTTCATAAATTAACGTGCAAAATACGGTAAACGTAAGTCAGGGAAATTTGATTTTAGTCAGGGAAAAGTCAGGGAAAAGTCAGGGAATTTAGCTTTGCTCAAACTGTGGACACCCTGTCGATACTTGACCTATCTCTACTAGAATTACCGGTGACAGAAACAACAAGAATCCATGGTTACTCTAGCCAACGCAGTAGGACCATAGCAGTTGAAAGTGGTGTTTAATGTCATTAATCAGTCAAGAGTAGGGAATCTTGATGTACTCTACACTACAAGACACAGCGGCGGATCCAGGATTTCTGTTAGGGGGGTTCGAATATGCAAATGGGGGGGGGGGGGTAATTTTTCTAATAATACACAATTTTGAGTGGGTCCGCCACTGAGACAAAAGTGTGTGTCACATAAACCTACAATAGCTGTGGCTCTGAATATAAGTGACATCAGAATAAAAAAATCCTTTGGGTCAAGCTTATTAGCAGACAGTGATATCCTTTTCTTTTGTTGATGTTTGATAAATTGGTCGACTTAACTTAATCCCATTAAAACCCAGAATCTGTTTAAGGATGTGGTATTGTTTTAGACATCTGGTCCCCCTCCTTCAGTTGAGGATTATGGAGAACACAGGGGAACCATCCATTCATATTTTGTGACAAGGTTACAAAAGCAGTGCTTGTATAATTTATAACTTCAGCTCATCACCAATACTTCAATTTGTGTTTGGTTATTCAGAGAATCCTCAACAGAATAAAAAAAGTTTGATGCTGATATTGTGAATCAAATTATAATTATATCATTGTGGATAAGAATTTCATAAATTTTCACAAATAGAACTTCAAAATATTTGACATAATGTGTTGTTGTTGTAATGGACAACAAAAAACACAAAATTGTATTTATATTATATAAGGCTCTGCAAGGAATAATTCCTAATTACATAAAACTGGCAAAATATTGAAACATTTGTTCAACAAATTTTAACAAGCAAATTACCACAATAGAAGTGACATAAATGCTACTGTAAAAAAACTTTTTAAGAATAAAGAGAAAAAAAAAAAAAAAAATTTGGGTCAGTGAAATTGAGATTTCAGTTTTAAAACTGAAATCTCAATTTCACTAATCCATATCTAAATTTCTGTCTGCTGGCTCTTTCAAATTTAGAGCAGTCTAAAATGTTGTCATCTGGTAATAGTACAATTACAGATCCTTTGTGGTTTGTGTCAAGAATCGTGGATGATATAACCCCTATTTTCACATGATTTCACTCAATGTGACCCAAAAGAGTTATTTCAAGATTAAGTTGGCAGTTGAAAGAAGCTCTTGTAGGGGCATTTCAATTGGTACCAATATTTGGGGCAGCTGGAATATACATGTAACTGTATGAAAATGATATAGAATCTGAGAACTTTACAATAAACATTTTGAGAATCAAACTCAAAATCTGTCAAGTACAATTGATCAAAACCTAGGTCAAACATACATATATGCAAGCCAACTAAATCATTAATTAATACCTTTTAATTTCTTTCCTGAATTTACTTGTAAATAAGGAATTCCAAAACCTTTTGTTGATATGATAGTCTTTGTAAAGAGAAGGTAAACTTTATTAAAAAATATCGTCCCTTATAGAATTTTAAAAAATTGAGTTTGAAGATCAGCCTGTTGTCAAATGCAATTCAGTATGCACCTAAGCTGCTCTCTGTAAGTTACTACAGGTCAAGATGAAGCTATCAGAGAACAACGTGGATCCTGATCAGACTGTGAATTTGCACAGGCTGATCGGGATCTATGTTGGGCGCAAAAGCCTTAAGGGTCGTTTTTCCAGATCCTGTCTCAGATTATTTTAAATTCCAATTTCTATTACATGTGTAAAACATTCCTTTGATCATGAGTAAAAGCTGTATCTTATGTCACCAATAGAATGTTTAAAATTAGTTTCTACGGTTGCACTGCAGATTTTAATTGTCAATCCTGCCTAATTCACCATTTAGATGTAATATAAGCAGCCTACTGCATTTTAAAGCCTTAATTGTCTAACTGAAAATGTAAATCTCTGTCGAACTACAGAAGATCACTTTGAAAGTAGACTAAAGTTGACATACCCAAGATGATTTCTTGGTTAAAGCATCTGCCACAAAATTGAATTTGATTTAAAGTAATTGCATGTATTTAATTTCAAAATCATAGTACTATAATTATGATATTCTGCAAAAGATGAAAATTTCAACCAAGAGTTCAAGGTGGCTATGATCACATTTAAGTTGGTAACACTTTAGCTTTGATTTATCTAGCTTTCATCAACCAAGTTTAGATATAATACATTTATGATATATTCAGGGAGGATTGAAATGAATTAAAATGAATTACCAATTAAAATGTCATATATTTGATTGAATTTTGGCATACACCTATTTAATGTAAGTAAATCATTTAAAAATTATCTAATTTTGTTTAAAGCGAAGATTACGAAATATTTCTTTGATAAAAACAGGTATCCAACTTTTATTGCTTCTTTTGAAGAAGAAAAAACTTTTATTCATAAAATAGTGTAAACAGTTAAGGTTACAAAACACTATAGTTAATCACAGTCATTAAGAGGCTTGCTTTCAATTAAATACATGTATCTGAAAGATGCTGAATCATCATGATTAATCAGCATCTTTTAGATGCATTATTTTGCTCTAGAAATTTGAACTACCAGACCTTGAATCAAATTCATTAGAGTTGTATTATGAAAAATGCATAAAGCCAGTCATTGTTTACAATTCATTTACATGAATGATGTATTGGGATTCTAGTATGTGCATCGTTCCTTATTTTTTATATTTGTACTGATGTTTCAAAGCCTCCAAGATGGCCCTATCTGCACAAGTCATTATTCAAATTGTCTTCTTAGTTCATGAAATACTTTTCACTTGAAAGCAAGCATCATAGCTCAAAATGTCTTGCTTTCCTTTACAAGAACTTGTCATGTTTGTACCCGTTTAGGAAAGGTTAAATTTTTGAGTATCATATATTTTTGTGTGTAAAAATATCCATCAATAAATCTTACAAATAGACAAATTTGTTTGAAATAAGCAAAGCTTGAGAAGACATAAATAAAGATAAGCCCCATTGGTTAGTGACAGGCATCATAAAATTATGAATTGCCTAACAATATTTATTCAGCTTTTATACCTATACCAACTCAATCCATTGACGCTTTTCTTCGAAAACCTCGTAACTGCAGCTTGTTTAAAGCTGCAGTTACGAGGTTTACGTTGAAAAGCAACGCCATACTGCAGTTTGGCTTACTTTGTGCCCACCTTCTGTGGATCTTGCCATATTGATCCATATCTAGTAATTTTTGCAGACCGTGTAGACTGAGATCAGACTGCATGTCTTTGCAGGCTGATCTTAGTCTATACTGCCAACCAAAGCATTAGTCACAAAGGGAATACGACGCGAGCAGCTTGATAGGGTTATTAATGATTTGTTCTATAAATTATGTCAAAGATATGTTTCTGTCCTTTTAACATAACTCCAAGATCTTAAATATGGTTCATAGATAATCTTTGGATCAAACTTCATTTCATCAACTCTGCATTTAAGAAATCCATTTAAAATTTGCAATTTTAAGAAATGTTTAGTCCTGATTTTAGATTAGATATCTTCACTTAAAAGATTTAAGTTAGAAACAAGGTAATGTCATTTAAATTGAGAAATAAAACAAGTATAATCACTTGTATTTTTGAAACCTAAAGCAGTATCCATTTCCTTTTATGCAAACGTTTTGCTGAATTATTACTTTTATGAAAGACTCAGAAATTATAACATGTTCAGTGAAAAAACAATCTGGCCTCTGTTTGGTTTCACCCTTTCTAAAGCATTACTTACAATGTTTTAGATATCGAAGATTTAGGAAAGTAATGTTTGTGTACCAAAAGAAATACAAAGTATCAAGTAACATAAGCATGCATTATCATCTGAGGTTCAACAGACAAAATGCAAGAAACTCATACTTAAACAAGCTTAGTGGCATGTCAACCATCTTTTTGCTGATCTGGAAATGATTTTATGACAGGCAACAAAATGACAATATGTGCAGTCTCATCTTTTCATACTTAGCCTGCTATCTAATACGCCGAAGTAAAAAAAATCATACCAGAATTAAAGGCATAATTATATTGTTTCTGCCAAGACTTGATAATGTAAGTCTTGGCAAAGAAAATGCATATATCGTCATTGTAAATGCAAAACCTCGTATCTCGTTTTCGGAAAATTTTAAATGGGAGGAAAAAAAGTGCAATAACTTTTCCCAAAACTGAAATGTTTTACTTGAGATTTGGACATATTGTTCACAAATGGCTTGTCAGTAATGCTGATCAGTAAAAATATCTAAAAACCTGCAAGACGTGTCTTTAACTGGGCAAAGAAGTTTGTACTTTAAGAATCTCCAGAATCGACATACAAGGTTTTGCATTTACACCGACGATATATTCATGCACTATGTCATTTTAGTGTCATTGTAGCTGTGTTCTCCCCAGTCCATTAAGCCGTATCGGCCCCACTACGGCTCCATGTAAATCAGTGTAATGCCGCTTATAGATTCAAAACTACCCCACAGCTTTATTTCATGAAAAAGGTCACCAAATAAGGGGATTTGTAGATATTACATGTAAAATGTAATCCGAGTCTTCTCTGATGTAAATACGCTCTTTGATATTTTGATTTTTCGCTATTTACATCAGAGAGCGTTGCTCTTTGAAAACAGCGGAAAGTTCGGTAACGTTACAAGTAGTGAAGCTTTGTTTTTGTGTATCATATCGAATCACTCGGTAAAACACTGTAGGGTATAGATCAATAAATCATTTTTTGTCATACCTGACCAAAAATTTCATTTCAAATCGGCCTGCTGGAAGAGTATAACCTTTGGTTTTGAATGGAAGGTCAAGGTAAACAAAGGCTGCTCAGGTGAGGGTTGTTGCAAAACATTGCCTATAAACCTTTTAGAAATACTTTTTGTTCGTAAATTTTTTAACATGTATGACAATAAATGGTTCATTGATCGATATCATCAGGGGTTTTAATGATAGCGTTTAAGATCGGACGGTGAACGATGCGCAACAATTTGTTGAGAACTTCTTGATTTTTTCAAAGAGCAACGCTCTCTGATGTAAATAGCGAAAAATCAAAATATCAAAGAGCGTATTTACATCAGAGAAGACTCGGATTAGTAAAATGGTGATACATTATGCATTCTTATAAAATAAAATGTAATAATTCTGTATAATAACATTATTGGAAAAGAAGAAATTGCTCAAATTGAGCAATTTCCTCTTTTCCCATTATGTTTTTATTCACAATTATTTGCAAGAGCACAATGTGTTTCAAGGTTTACCAATGCCACTACGGCTTCAAATTTTTTTTTCTGAGAACCCTGCTGTAGCTATGCGATACAACATCACATTCTAGAAAAGCATAGACTCTACCTGTTTTCTATCAATATATTATCTTTTGGAGGTAAAGACAGGCAGGGTGAATCTCGTCAATGAGAAATGATTTTGGATAGATTTATGACATGCAGGTAGCTTGTTTATGTGGGATAAATTATATTACTTCTCTTTTGAAGTGACAAGCAGTCTAAAAAAATCACGAAAAATATGCATAATTCCTCTGCAGGTTTATTATTATTTATGTTATATTTACCTGTCTTGCAAACCTAATCAATGTCTTTGTCGGAAAGCCTGACAATTTGTTACTGAATTGATTTCAAAGGGGTGCTTAAAAGTAAACAAAATGAATTACATAAGGAAAAAAGTTTTACTTAATCTCACCTTATCTAAAAAGATGTAACATTAAAAAAAAATATTTGGAGATCTATTTTCAGTGGCTGACCATTTCAATAATGATTTTGTAGCAGGCAAACTTATTTCTTGCAAACTGATTTTGAAATGCTGCAGGAATCATGATACTTGTACTTTCCAAGAAAGCCCCTGGGAAAAGTTCATTTAAGTTCAGTTCTTGTTCTAGAAAATTCAGGAACATTAAATGGCACTTCTAGAACTGTTCTAGAACAGTTCTAGAAGTGCCATATAATGTTCTAGAACAGGTCTAGAAATAGAAATGAGTTCTTGAACTTTTTTAGCAGGGGAGCTTATAAAAGAGAATTTCTTGAAAAAATATCTAGAGGTTCATTATAGCCCATAGACTGGTACCCATTCATGTAAATAACTGAATTTACGACTGGGAACAGGTACTGCATTCTGTCCTTTGATTGGTCAATCGATATAATCGATAGACCAATGAAACGGCTCGGTGTATGGAAAGCTTCACCTGTCCAGGCCGTCTGAGTGACCGTCAGATATTAGCTATTACCGTACTTAAATCCGTAGTAGATTTCAGGTACGGGAACCAGACTATATAGCCCATTGAGACAGTCTGTTACTTATAGAATGAGTTATTACAAACACTCCCTCACAAAGAGTGAAGATAAGCGAAGGTTGTTAACATACTGTTCACTTTGTTTATCAAGTTTTGTTGTGAAGGCAATAAAAATGTCAGTAGGCACACCCAACATCTCACAGAATTGTTGGTTCTTGTGGGAGAACTAGGTATATTTCATGAAAAGTACATAACAACAAGGGGATTCTGAAATGATACTTTCTGACCAAATCACCCGGCTGTACATTTTCCGTGGTTTCCAAGGAAAATGAGCTAGGAAAAACCTAGGAGTATTGGGACCGAGCTTTTTCCTAGCTTTCCCTGGACAGCTAGGAAAAAAAAATTGAGAGACCTCGGAACCAATACTCCGAGGTGTCCACGGAAAGCTGGGAAAATATTCCTTGATAAGCTGGGAAAAAAATCCATGGAAAATTTTCTGAGACCTCGGAACCAATACTCCTAGGTGTCCATGGAAATTGCTAGGAAAGCTTGGAAAATATTCCCTGGTGACCTTGGAATATCTTTTAGAGAAAACCTAGGAATAGTTTCCGAGCAGAGCATGGAATCTTTATCCCAGATAACCAAGGAAAGCAAGGAAACCTTTCCATATCAACATTACCCTATTAAAAATGTGGGTGGGGTGTTATTTGAATTTGAAAGTCAAACGTTTACTCACCTAAATTGAGGTGTTGTCTTACTTGGCCTTTTCAATAAGCAAACTCCTTTATTCTTATTTAATTCACTGATGTACACAGGTTGAAATTATCACAAACATCTCTTAAAAAATTGCAAACAAACAAATTCATGTTCCCTCCATTTTTTGGTGACCTCATTTAGACTAGAAGACTATAACAAAAATAGACTGGAGGTCTGGCCTGCCTTGCTTTCTTTTTGTTGAGGTCTAAAACTCAGAAAGTATCTGAGATATTCTCTTGAAACATGGTGTGTACTTTAGCCAGCATAAGACCTTTCTTTTTTCCATGACCTTTGAATAAATGACATTGACCTTGTGGTTTGACCTAGTTTTGAAAAACTGTAAACTGACTTAGAATCTATATCTTACATATTATTAGGGGTACAGCCTTGAAAAAGACAAAACAATGTAAAATTTTATTCACTTGAAATTATTGTCTGCATCATCTTTGAATTTGGACTAGTCTAAAATTTTGTCATCTGGTAATGGGTTAAAAAGTTTAAGTCTGATTTTCCTTGCATTTTCCTAGCTTGAAAATGACTAAGTTGTATAAAAAAATAATTTCCATGCTAAAATTCAACTAAGTTCTATATTCCAAGCTTTTTCCTTGATGTTTCCGAGGTTTCCAAGATGTTTTCCAACCAATTTCCTAGCTAATCTAGGAAAACACAGATTAATGTCCAAGGTTTCCTTGCTTTCCTAGATATTTCCACAGAAAATCATAAAAACCTGGGAAATGTTGGCATTTTTCCATGCCTACCAAGGAAAATGTACAGCCGGGCCAGTGTTTGTCCTTCAAATTATTTCCAAATAATTTCAGAACTGATTTGTTTAAGGGTTTTTAAGAAGGCCCGAGTTAAACAACAGGATGACTAAAATGTTTTCTAGTTCTCATGTAACTTCCGAAATAATGACCAAAATATGGTATACAATCAAATCTAATTGCAAGATTAAAGGATTTGTATCTGGTAGCCAGTTTAAAAGGCAACAATAATTATTATTTTAATACAAAGAAAATACAGCTATAACAAGACATCCCAGTGATTCAGTATAAATTTAAATTGGTTTAGGTCAATGTGGGGACATCATTAATTAGATCAGGCCCCGGTTTCTCGAAAAAACTTAAGTATATTCTCATGAGTTCATGCTCAACTTCTATTCAATACCAATCAACGTTGATTGGTATTCAATTGAAGTTCACGTGAATTTCGTGCGATTTGGGCATGATGCTCAGATTTGAGCATGAGAACATACTTAAGTTTTTTCGAGAAACCGGGGCCTGATCTATATCTCTAGTATTGAATGTCAGGACAGGGTCCATGGGTCAACTGTCCTCTCTGACAACTTTAATTATTTTACCTTTCATCTTTATTATGATATGGCACAGGAAAAAGAGTTAAATCTTAAGCATGGGCTCATACTATCTGATTGGAGTTGTGGATAACAACATAAATCTAGCCATTGAGAACGTTTACCCGGTATGATATATTTCCATAATAGGACAGAAAATCTATAGAAAAAATACGATGCAGAAATTTTTTACTTTTTTCAGCAATTTCTAATGCATTGTCTACAATGCTAGCATGTACCTTTGATTCTTGGCATCTTGCAGAGATGTGTGTATGGCGACCAATAACCATTCATCTGATTCAGTATGCCATCTTCCACCGCCGGGGTTTCAAAATTCATACCTCAAGCTTCCATTTATGCGATGCCTTGACAGCTTGGCCTCGTGAATGGTATAAGTATTGATGCAGTCTGGCTAAAAATGGCAAATCTGACTTAGGATCTGCAATCAGAGAGAAGTCAGATAGAAATGGTTCAAACTCTAGTTTTTACATGGCCTGGCAGATATAATGATCCTATAGGCTATAGATCATATCATAAATATTAAATAGCAACATTTTCTTATTAAATACAAATTGTATTGTATAGTGAAATACAGTACATGTATTATCATTCTAGATTAGCATTTAATCTTTATGATAGCCTACTCTTTACAATGTTGTATGCCCCTGTTACACCGAATTTTTTACTGGTCATATCCCTCCCCTTTTAAGAATACTGTTCTAGCATAGAAAAAAAACATGTTTATAAACATTTAACCACCTGTCAATTGATCATCAACATTATACATGCTTGTTGTAAGTAAACGGCTTAGTTAATATTGCACTTTTGTTACACTTAAAATGTATGTTCTTTGGCCTTATAAACTTAAGTTGGAACAGTGATACTAATATGGTCTTTTATATCCCTGTAAGGTAAAATATTACTGACACAGATAGAACAGAAATGGAAATATCTGTAGAATATATAGAAAAAGATGGGGTTGTTTTCAAATTAGATCACTGGTGAGAGACAAATTGTTCTTTTCCGATTCACATTCTTTCAAATGTCCCCTAGAACAGGGGAAATATTGGATAAAGTCAGCGAATAAGACAATATCATTTCAGGTACTAGGCCAATTTATTATCTATATAGACTTGTAAAGAGAAAATGGTCGTAGAGGGAGACATTATTGCATACTTTATCAGAGGGTCTAAGTGATTGATGGCCTGACTGGGAAAATTGTGATACCAGGAATCAACAAAATCATTTCTCCCTTCAATTCATCAATTTTACATCAAAAATATTACTTTTACCCTTTCCAAAAATTAATGGCGGAAATTTAGACTGTTACAATTTATAAGCTGTTGCAGAGGACAAAATTGGTATAAATTCAAACTTGGTGTATATCATAGCTCAGAAAGTATTGAGGCAAAAGGAGAAAATACTGATCATCAGCATTTTCTTCCTTTGCCTCAATGTTTTCCCAAGTCCTTTATGATCAGGACATCAAAACAAGGTCTTGTTTGGGAAAGGGTTAACCCTTCATTCCAAAATCTAATACTTAGGACCTGCAGTGGTATTATTAATTAATTCACCAATATTTCTTAATTGATTTTCTGAATATGAATTACACAACAAGTCATTGGTTGTTGTTATTAGCTCACCTGAGCACGAAGTGCTCAAGGTGAGCTATTGTGATCGCTTTTTGTCCGTCGTCCGTCTGTCCGTCTGTATGTCCGTCCGTCCGTACGTCCGTCCGTCCGTCCGTCCGTCTGTCAACAATTTGGTGTTTACACTCTAGCATCTACAAATATAAGCCAATCTTAACCAAACTTAATCAAAACATGTATGACCATGAGCTCTCAGATGAGTTCGAATTTGGGTCAGATCGGACCGGAAAGTCCAGAGTTATCTGCCCTTGAATGTAAAAAATAGCTACTTTTGACATTGTTTACACTCTAGCATCTACAAATATTGACCAATCAATACAAAAGTTGGACACAATGTTGGTGACCATAAGATCTCGGATGAGTTCGATTTTGGGTCAGATCGGACCAGAAAGTCGGGAATTATCTGCCCTCAAATTTGACACAATTGTCGTTTTTACCGTTTTCGACTTTATTTACACTATAGCATCTACAATTATTGACCAATCAAGAGAAAACTTTAACACAATATTAGTGACAGTAAGATCTTGGATGAGTTTGATTTTGGGTGAGATCGGGCCAGAAAGTGAGGAGTTATCTGCCCTTGAATGTAAAAAATATCTACTTTTGACATTGTTTACACTTAGCATCTACAAATATTAACCAATCAATACAAAAGTTGGACACAATGTTGGTGACCATAAGATCTCGGATGAGTTTGATTTTTGCCTTGATCGGACTAGAAAGTCCTGAGTTATCTGCCCTTGAATTTGACAAAATTGTCGTTTTTGACCGTTTTTGACTTTGTTTACACTATAGCATCTACAATTATCGACCAATTAAGACAAAACTTTAAAACAATATTAGTGACCATAAGATCTTGGATGAGTTTGATTATGGGTTAGATCGGACCAGAAAGTCAGGAGTTATCTGCCCTTGAAAGAAAAAAGCTACTTTTGACATTGTTTACACTCTAGCATAGAGTTTTTGTTTTGGTTTGATCGGACCATAATGTCCTGAGTTATCTGCCCTTGAATTTGACAAAATTGCTGTTTTCGACTTTGTTTTTACTCTAACAACCACAAAATTAATGGTGACCAATCAAGACAAAACTTTGATCTTGGATATAATGGTTAATCACCATAAGATCATGGATGCATTTGAACTTCAGCACAATTAGACAAGCAGTTTCTGAGTTATCTGCCCTTGAAATGGACAAAATTCTCGTTTTTGACTTTGTTTTCACTCTTTACAACCAGATACATGTATATTGACCTATAAGGAGGAAACAGGGACATAATGTTGATGACCATGAGTTTGTTCAGTCTTAATGTCACAAATATTAATTGATTCAAACATAACTGTGGCTCATATCATCTTGGTTCAGGTGAGCGATATAGGACCATCATGGTCCTCTTGTTAAGATAAACATGGGAATCAAACTTTTTGCTAAATTGGTTTCAATTAGATGTAGCTTACATTCCCTGCGAAAAAAGTTCAAAAGGGCATTTCTAGTTCTAGAACTGTTCTAGAACATTAAATGACACTTCTAGAATAGTTCTAGAAGTGCCATTTAACATTCTAGAACAGTTCTTGAACTTAAATGAACTTTTCGCAGGGGCAAAAGTTTCAGTATCCCTATAAATTCAACTGAGTTCAGTAAGGTCTAAGCTCCTTCCAAAATAAAAGAATTTATAGGATCATGAACTTAAAGCTACATTATACAACAAAAATAAATGTCATGAAAATGTTTATGCTATTTCATTTGTTTTGCTCTCTGCAATTGCTTTCAATTTGACCAGTTGCGCTGTTATATGGGAAAGTGCAAAGTATTTTTTTCAAGTTTATTACTATAATATACAGTGTAAATAAGAAGCATTTAGAGCGATGATTATATTTGCTTATTCTTGAAATTACATTGAAAATGCCGAGAAAAATATGGTTCTTTTCCAAGAGAAAAAATTAATCAGAGTAAGTTGTCTGTCTACAAAAAGACATTTGGACTGCTGTTTTATGTCTGGGAATAAGTTGATAGGATAACTCTAATTAATCAAACTGACATGAGTTATGGTCCTTGTATCCTCTACAACTCTGAATTCTCAGCATGTCTTGTGAAGTAGAGTTTGGGGACTAACATTACACTTACAGCAATGAAAGCAGGCAATAAATCATCAACTTGGGATACAAATATTATACTTAGGTCTTTCCTCCCTTGAGCTCTTTTTTTTCTAAAATCGACCTGTGCTTTCCTTAGTCTTAGGATCAGAATATTTTCTTAAAGTCTTAATTTTATTTTTATTCTTCACAAACATGAAAGTATTTTATATCATCTTCTCTGTCAGTATTCTATAGGTTCACATCTTAGGACAGATTTGGATAAAAAAAAATCACAAATTTTTCCAAGACTCGATCCTGGTTTGGATTATTATGCTGTAACACACTTAAAGATAGCTTTTCACAAAAAAAGTGGCATAGACTGTTACTTTGGCACTCTTTTCAGCAATAGCGAGCAGCATTTTAAGATTGTACTATTTTTGCATACTGTCAAAAGAATATTAGAAATTCATTAGCTTAATTTTGCAGGGCTATAAACTTGATGGAACAATGATTTCAGTTCTACAAACATGAAAGAACGAATGTGGTTCTCTGAAACCACCAGCACTTGCCAATTTCTAAATAAAACAGTCCCATAAACATTTCTACTGAAAGAAAATTAAAGCATACTTATCTATTTGCCTTGTGATCTTTTTGTGATCTTCGTGGGAAAGTTGTATCAAATCAATGGAATTGCCTGATTATGGCCAATACAACATACATATTCCTTATATATCATGATAGATTTATGTCTATACTGGGAAAAATGGGCCCTGGTGGTAACATAATACCGCTTTCATGAAAAAATATGGTAACAACAGCTTTATAAAGCTGTAGTTACGATGTTTTTAATGAATGTGGCGGTAATACTGTTACTGTCAGTTCAATGGAAGGAGAATATTGAAGTCTGGTGGATTCTTTGACAGTAATTAACTATCGTGTTAACTGCTCATTCATGTGAGGCAACGTACTGCCTGAATAATTCATGCATAAAGCTAACAGAAAACACATAAAAGGAAGAGTTAATGGGCCAGCTACCACTATATTATAAAATTGCTTTTATTATTTTGTTGCTCTTCAATTTTTTTGATTGGAGCAAATTGAGTGCTAAGTGTGAATTTGCAATTTGTTTGAAGATCATTGAAGATACAAAATAGAGAAAGTTTTGTCAGGGTTTCTATACACATTTTTATACGAATTAAAAAGGGTTTTATAAACTCTGATAAAACTTTCTCTATTTTTTCTTCAATGATCATCAAATTAAGTTGCAAATGCACACAAAGCACCCAAGTTGTTGAAAGTGGATGTATATTGGTATCATCTGGTCTACCTGTCTGTCTGTTCGTCCGTCTGTGTCATTGTCTAGCTCTTCATATTTATCATGAGAAACTTCTGATAGTGCTACTGCTGTCATATGGTTGTTGAGTACATTGTGATGAACTACCTGATTGTCATGCTGAATATCCATCAATCCACCCAATTTTCTTTCAGCAATTAAAATTTTTCAAATCATTCTAAGATATGGTTTTAGCTTCATACTTTACTTGCATGTTGCACCTCTTGCTTTTGCAACTTCTTGCGGAAGATTTAGATTCATCAATGACAGAAAAAACTCAGACTGCCATCATTTGTTTGACAATTAACATACTTTATCATGCCGGATAGAGGACAAAAAATTATAAAAAACACATTTCCTGCATCCTTGTCAAACATAAATTGTCATATTTCAGACGAGCTGCAAAGAGCAGACAGATTTTAAACTGCTGGTTCCATTTTCACAGTTTAAATCCGAAGCAGGTGTTGAAACCAGTAAATCATGTTAATTGTGAAATTATGGAAGCACCCAATTCATTTCTGCATCTCATCAAAAACCCTTGCTTCCTTCATGACAATGGCCCTTTCCAAAACAAGTCCCTATTTTGATAAATCTGCTAGAATATTTGGTGTGAATACTTTCTCCTTTTGTCTGTCTAAATATTTTCTGTGATATATGGCACTAACTCCTTTATCAATATCTGTTTTGTCTTCAGCAGCACTCTTTAATTGTATCTGTCTAGTTTCTTGCCATTTTGGAAATGGCATAATGTTGAGGACCTCTCTATGTGCGATAAAAATCCTGTAACTACAGCTGTTCTTGTAGCCTACTTGCAACATTGTTGTCTTACAAAATGTTATTATTCAACTAAATTTAGCTTTATCTTCATTTTCTCAAAGAATGCATAATTTACAAGTTTCGTTGTATTGCAGGATTATAATTCCAGATTAAAATGAATGGTCGCATTTGTGCTTGTGAGCATTTTCTGATATTAATACTGATATTCTTATCCTGCAGGATTATTTCAAAGCTCTCTATTCCTTTATGACTCTCTTCTTTCTTGTCAATTTTAGTGCTTGTTCATTTGTTTAAATGTTACAAAACTAAAATTTGTCTTAATACCTAGTCACAAACAACTCTGTGTCAACATCGTGTCCACATTACATTAAAAATATGCCGAAATATACTGCTAATATGCCATTTAGGTTTGCCTTGGCAGTGATTAGGCAGTGTCAATTAGTGTGTCCATGATTGGGCCTTTACATGAAGGTTGTCATTATGACATCATTAGTGCTTTACAAATACCTTTAGCTTCTGAAAGTGTTAAGTCATATTATTGAAGTTAAAAAGACCACATCTACTGTTTTACCAAATTGCAATGAAAATATTTTGGTGAAAATGATGACAAAAATTCAATTTCTTTGTTAAAAAAACAATTACAGTTACAAATATGAATGAAGCACAATTGAAATTAATGGATTAGTCGTCAGACAGAAAAACCGCAAAGCCACTAGGCGTCCAGCCCAGGGTCATATGACCCCAACACTGTAGACTGGTTTACTGCCTTTGTTGGGAACAGTAAAAAACATTAGGGCATGCTGTCTGTGGTGCATTTTGATAGATTAGTTTTTAATTAAATCGTTTAATTATTAAATATTCATGGGCCTGGGGAAAGATGAGCTGGGTTTTATCAAATGATGGTGTGAATAGTTCAAAGTCACGAATTTATTTATTCAATTAATTTGAAAAGTTTATTGTCATTACTATGCCCCATAGAAATTTTAAGGGATTGTAGAGTTGAAAGGATGTGTGTATGTTCGTTTGTCTGTCTATCTATCCGAGATATGGTTTCATGCTCTGTAATTGAGAGTAATGTTGGACCCTGACAGTGGTTTTTGCGAGCAAAAAATCATAATTTGATATATTTCCATGCTTGTTTTTACCTACTTTTATAAATTCTTTTTATTTGTCACCTTTAGTGGATGATGTATTATGAAAATACACTTTGTTTATTCTCTATAAAATTTGGTTGACAAAATTCAACAGTTGGGAAAACTTTTGTTGAAAAGGTGTTATTTACTCGTCAACGCATCTTTTAAAAGGTGTGGGCTTAATGGATTTTCACAGTTAAGTCAAGGGAATGGTGTAAGGCAAAGTGGTACTACGGCCATTTTACAATATTTATTAAAGCTGCTTTCTCTGAATTGATAGCTTCTAAATGAAAGTGTATAGATCAGCTTTTATTATGATTTCAATGTTTCAGACCCACCATGGTCCAAATTTATCCTAAGATAATTGTATAGACTTTAGTCTACACGTAAATGCATTTGTGGTCTTGCAATCCAGTAAAAACACCTCGGTGCCATTGACCGCTTTGATTCATGTTTTCTCTTAGAAGTTCTGATAACTAGCAAATGTAGGTATTTATTCAGTCTGTAAGATTTTTTAAATGCCCATTGTATGAAAATTTTAACACTGTATCTCATTCTGTGTAAAGATTAAGAAATAAATTCGTTCCAAGCTTTTCAGTTTCTTTGCATTACTCATGAAGTGATTCAGGCATAATTCTATTAGAAGTGTGACAGTAAAACTTGAGTTATTTAATTATTCCTAATCAATGCAGGTAATTTGATGTTAAGTTGCATTGATTCAGAGCAAGTCAGTGGTACGATTCCCATGGTAGAAATAAAATGAAGACAGGTAGAAGTCACATTTTTAAGGCAATCATTCGAATACAAATTCAATGGAAGAAAGTAGATTTAGTTCCATTCTCCAAAATATTGTGATATAATGACCATGTATTCAAAAGACTATAATTTTCAACATTGACCTGTTGATTGGTTTATTAAGCAAATTTTGATTTTGATAGTTATAGCATGAGTCTGAAGGATCCCCCTTCGGATTTAATTTTATTTTTGTACCAATTGATCATTGTTCTAGCAGCTCTACAATATTTGAATAAGTTTTGCAAGACTTAATATCACTGACATCACTGTATCATTCCTACATGACCCCCTAATGAAGGGTATCAACATTAAATGGCATGTGTGCCCTGGAATCTTTGTCAGATGTAAACACATGGAGTGCTTCAGAAACATGTTTATAAACAATGTTTCACTACAGTGACCAGGAATCCAATAACGCTTTGTTCAAAGGGAATCTATTTCCAGTTTGTTTACACGAGAAACATTCATAAATCTTAAAAGAACACATATATCAAAAGAATGTGAATAACTTAACCCCGGCTTGGAATTGCCTCACTTGATCCAATAGCTGTACAAGGCAACTAGAGTGTTTGTTCATTCATAGTCATAGGATGTAAAAGATCCACGAAGATTTAAGAATGACAATAATTTAGTAAATATGAATTGATACTGATATACAATGTATAATTATTGGAATGCTTTCATGACACAAACTATAATTGTTAATCAAAAATACTGGTAAAAGATTAACCCTTTCCCAAACAAGACCTGGTTTTCAAGCCCCTTATAGAAAAGGCTTGGGAAAACATTGGTACAAAAGAAGAAACTGCTGATAACCAGCAGTTTCTCCTTTTGTCTCAATATTTTCTGTGCCATATTTTACATATATCCTATCTTTAATAACATCCATTTGTCATTTGTGGCAGTTTTTGAAGTGGATGACCCTAAAATTTTGTTTGGGAAAGGGTTAAGCAGTGAATTACAAAACATGTAGATAAGCAAGGTATTTGAAAGGAACATGAATGTCAGGAACAGATTCTTTGCCTGATTGGATGTAATTTGGAAGATTTTTGATAAGTTTTAACAAAACATACATGTATGTATGCTAAATGGAAAAATGTAGAATTATTTTAGATAAATGGGTTACAGAGCCGTAAATTTGTAGGGTGTGTGAAGTGACCACGATTTTTACACACGTTAGCTAGAAAGGAAAGAAAATGTAATAAAGTCAACCAGGTAATTCATTTTACATTTCATTTGAAATGCCTGGAATTTGGCGATGTGTGTTTGCCGTATAAATGTTTAAAAATTCTGGGAAAATAGCAAGGCTCCTACCTCACAGATGTTCTTCTGTATTAACGAGCTCTTTGACATTCTTCTGAATCATCTTTTGACATGCTTACTACATAAAGATTTACACAAACATTTTCGCAAACCTTTTGTCGTAAGTTCGTAACATTAGAAATAGTATGCTTGTAAAGTAAGTAAGGTATGTTTGGATAGTTCTGTTTCTTAGCAAACTGTCTAAGCGGGGTTGTCTCATAATCAAATTATACAGTTGGTTCTGGATACATTTCCAGGGCAATACAATCATGCGTGCATATACTGCGACTGGTATCGCTTCACTATCAATAAATGTTTAGACTGGTCAGGTATTAAACGTGTTGCGGACAGCAAAATTTGTTGTTAAATTAGCATAAGAAAATTGCAGCTTATCAGTTATTTCTCTGGCGGAAACACACAATCATCAGAGTTTATTTGGAAAAGAGGTGACATACGGACTTTCATTGGGGCATTTTCTTAAAACATTGATCTTCCCTATTAGAGGGTTCGAAAATTCAGAGTATTGAATGAGAGAACAATTTCGGGTATCACGTAATGCGATCATAGAACCTTCATCAACATGAATGCGTCAAGAATAATGCATGAAGTCGGAAAAGTACTTTAATTATACTCATCAAACAACATAATGATTAAAAAGAAATAATCATTCAAGGCATTCCAACAAATTTGAGAAAGGGTAGAAATGAAATAAGTTTCAACAAGATCGTAAAAAACTTGTTGGGTTAAGATGACATTTAGGTCAGCAATGTTTTCCCAAATC
The DNA here is from genome assembly GCA_963680895.1 of Fragum sueziense. Lineage (NCBI taxonomy): Eukaryota > Metazoa > Mollusca > Bivalvia > Cardiida > Cardiidae > Fragum > Fragum sueziense. The sequence goes on from OY804592.1 coordinate 57,321,074, forward strand.
ATAATCTCATGTTAGACAAAATAACCTTGTTTATCAACACTTAATGCACAAATTTATACGTAAGTCTGGTTCTGAATAATACCTGAGCACCTGGTTTATACAAATGTAAAGCGACCATGTATAAGTGGCCAAACATTGGTAAAACAAGTCGTGAAGGCTGAAATGCTGAAATTCCCAAACATTTTCTTTTTCCTGTTCTAACTTTCCATTGCTAATCAGTACATCTTCCAGTATTTCTACAACAAGCTATTTCAGTTCACTAACTTTGGCAAACTTTATTTGGTCACTATTGACACTCTACATGTTGAACATAATTGTTCGCCCTTTTAACCCTTTCCCAAACGACAAAATTTTAGGGTGATCCACTTCAAAAACTGCCACAAATGACAAAGTGGTTGTTATCAAAGATAAGATTTGTGTAAAATATGGCATAGAAGATATTTAGACTGGTTATCAGCAGTTTCTTCTTTTGTCTCAATGTTTTTCAAGCCTTTTCTACTAGGGACGTCAAAACCAGGTCTTGTTTGGGAAAGGGTTAATATGCCTTAAAAAGAAAGATCTGAAGTAACGTAGGAGGCAAATCTGCAATTGTACGTTCCATAATCAACTGTTCGAATCTGATTTTATGAAAGCCACATTCGATGCGAACTCATCTATTCGTTGATTTCTTGAATGTCTTCGTTTGTTCAAGTATGATTATGATTGGCGTTTGCTTCTATAGAAAGAACAACTTTGTTTTTTAAACGAATACATTCTTCATGTGCCAAATTATAAGGTGTAGTTAACAAATAGATAAGCAACAAATTTATTCATTTCCTTATTCTTTTTCATTTGAAAGTGTAGTAATTTATCTCCTGATTAAACATTGAAATCGCGTGAAAATTGGTCCTTAATCCAGAGTAAACACAAAACACTTGAAACTACAAGATTTATATGACTAATGAATCTCTTTAAGACAAGATAATCTAGTGACAGTGCTTGGGGTATATTGCACAACTTGTGTTTTCTGATGATTTAAGTATGAACGTCGTATATTGAGTGAGATAAAGGCTGCGATTGTTCGAGCGTTGTCGACATTTTTGTCAGATTGCAGTATTCATATTTTATGGGATATTACACGATCACTAATCGAATCTTTCTATGATCTTCAAAAATGATCAAACATTGATACTTATATCAGAGGCAGTGATGTCCACAATGATTTTGTGCTCATTGAGCGCTCCTTTTGTTATGTACAGCTTCATCTTAGTCAAACTCGACTACGACACATTGGTTATCTCGTAGAACTTTTGAAGCATAATATGTTTGTTGTGCGAAATCATTTGGCATATACATATTGAACACTATTTATGGTCTATGCTTATCAAAATTCCGTTTGGTTAATACTTGAAATCAAATTATCAACTGTGAGTGGCCCAGGCGAGTAAACAAACACTGAAATGATCTCTAACTCAGCAAACACTGTATATCTTCTAGTATAACAGTACATTGTTGGCTTAACCCTTTCCAAAACAAGCAATGAGTGTGTTGTTTCTGATTTAAAAAATGCTTTTAAAACACAAATAGAAAATTTCACAAAAACACATCAAGTTCTCACTTTGCGTCATTTCTTAATGCATAACGCCTTACTATAAATCCATTTTGTTGTCTGTAGCATTTTTTAAAGTCCATTTCTAGCGGTAGTAGATCTAGTCGATTTTTTGTCGTTTTAGGGAAGGTAAAATGCCTGAAAAAGATAAAAGTTAAAAGGAATGAGATAAATTTGTAGTCAATCTAAAAGAAATGGTAACTAATTACAGGTTAATAGCATGTCACTGTAGATGTCAGCCTAACCCTCAGACGGGTTAATCCTGCGGATTTTACATTTGTATAAATACATATCATTTGTAAAATACCAGTTGATAACAAATTCAAAGTCCTTGAGACGCTTTTGGAAATGCATTTTAAATGAAACACCTTTTGTTTGCATCAAAATGATATTTATCAAACTGAAATTGCATTCGTGTTTTACTTGTTTCAGAAACAAGCGAGAACTTACAGGAAATCAACCTTTTCTTTTCAGGTCCTCTCGGAATACTAAGGATGTTATTGGCGTTGAATAAGATTAGGTTGCACATACGTACAGTCTGTCAGTTAAAATAGATTGTCATGTAGTCACATGTATACTTGAATCTCCACTAATGAATATTTTTCAAATTGTAGCATTTGACAGCTTGAATATTTCAGTGTTGGCGATTGTCTTGCAACTCTTATGAATGTAGACAAGACCAAGGTCCGGAATGACAATATAATTGATGTCCCTACAGCCATACAAGAGCAACAGATAAGAGAGGGTGAACACACTCTAAATTTGTTGTATAAATTCCAAACCTTATGTTGTGAGTACTCATTTGAATCGTCTCGATGAGACGATTCCAATTAGTACCCACAACGTGGGGTTTGATGAACACTAAGTGAAAAAAATGCATGTTCAAAAGCAAATATCCCCTCTTATCTGAAGAGCAGCTTTCTTCGATGTTGTAGACCAAAACTGTTTGAGGTCGCATCTCTGTGTAAAGTTAGCTTTGTTGTCGAATGTTTAATTGCCTATCTCTCTCGTTTCAGTTCTCGCCGCTTGTACAAGACTCCGTGCTGAAAGGAACATTCAACGCTACCCTGAACAACCCGATCACTCCACAGATCGATGCCGTTCATACCACGGGCACAGCAAAACATGCGTTCTTGCTAGGAGTATAAATAATTGTTGTACTTTCATTTTGGAAACTGATTTTATCAACTATCGACATTTACATTAAACTGGACAGTATTGTTGAAATTATTTTTTTTCTGACTGGCTGTTGAATGTTTGTTAGCATGAAAAAATAATGTCAATCTAATTTATATCATATAATGTCATTTTTTGGTTTCAATATATGACTACGATATTTTCATAATCTTTTAATGTCGTTATTTCAATAAAAGAGAAACAAAATCCAGCCTCGTGTATAATAACAGTAGATTTAATTTGCTAAAAAATAGCAGTATGGATATAATTGTTTTTTTAAACTTGTTTGAAAGAGAGGTATGTGTGTCGACCATGACTTGTTGAGTTTTATCACAAGTTTGTCTATTTTATCTGTTTGTATTTTCCCAAAACTATTCATTCCGTCCCCCTAGCACTCTGTGATAGTGAAAAGTACATGTTATTATGTGATCAGTATTTTCTGTATTATGTTTCTTGATGTCATGATGTAATTTTAACTTCTATCATAAATATTGTCACTATTTATCACAAACCTTATAACTGCAGTTGATTTAAAGCTGTAGTTATGAATTTTGTGAAGAAAAGTGACTTTATGTAAAATTTATAATACTATACGGTCCGGTGTGACGGAACTATCACGAGGTCTCTCGGTAACCTTGAGATAGGTCTTACAATAAAATTTGTCAAAACTAGAGATTGTTTCGGTGAGTATAGCAATGTACCAGATTTTATGTTCATTTTAGAAGTCTATTTCCAGTTTCTTTACATTCTATACTGAGAGGCAAAAATAAGTATACACCCTAGAGCTTTCACGTTTTCCGAAAAGACGATTAATAGTCTATGTGCGATTTTTAAATGCCACCGAATCTAATCGTTTATTGATGTAACCTTCTCCGCCTACCACTTTGTCTGTCCTTCCTTCCGTTGCGAAGTTGTTTTCATATCGCACAGCGCCATCGAAAAAGGGGACTTAATCAATCAATTAATGCAAATATCCACATCGACACAACCCCTACATTTCTGAACGGATTTGGATAGAATTTTCACGGAAAGTGCCCAGTCACCTATGACCATGCGTAAATTGTTAGTGCATTTCCATCTAACGATGCGTCATGGCAAAAGGTGCATTGATGTAAACAAGTTATCCAACATAAGTACTTCTACATTTATAGACGGATTTTGACCAAATTTGCACATAATGTTCCTAGCGACCCGAATAAGGGTTTATAGCGTCACGTTTCTTTCATAGTAAGCTGTGTCATAGAAAAATGAGCCCAATGCCAAAAAGTAGAATATTGATCAATTTCTACCAGCCAACGAGAATTATGTTATAATGTTAGAGAAAATTTAAGCTTGTGATTTGTTGTGATAACGAATAAAGAAATCAAATACGGATGAACAGCAATATTTGATGCTCCACTAACTCGCACGTGCAAAGTTTGCAAAATCAGCATGTAGCAAAAGTATGGATAGTCAAGCAATTTCATGTGAAATTTATCGACACCGTATTATTAGTTAATGGGTAGAAATAAATTTTACAAAATTTTGAGTAGATAAGATGAAAATTAAGAGAGATATTGACAAACAAAAACTGTATACTTTCTTTTGCCTCTCAGTATATATAAATTCAGTTTTAGAGAAAACTATATTTACTTTAACATTCCATATTCAATTGTCGTTAATAAAGCTTGATTTATATTATTTGTTTGTTCTTTATTCACATACCAATATTCTGTCATTTGATAACGGGGATACAGTTGCGGTAAGCCATACAAAGTTTGGGATGTACTGCCAAGGCCAAGAATATTTTCTAGAACAAAGGTGTAAACCCGAGAAATCTTTTAGTTCCTTTCAAACATTTCCCTCACAGAAGTCCTTACACTGGATTAAAAATTGACAAGTCAACTTTTGTCTTGTTGAAAACGTTTTAAATCCAACCTCCTCGTGGATACGAGGATTGCGTTGTTTGAATTTTGTCTAATTCAAAACAAGATAACGAAATCGATGTTTATCAATATTTAATTCTTTTGTATACCCAAATTTATATACAAATATTCTGAATTTGTAACTTGATTACCTAGTTTAGAATTGAAATAATATTGCCTAACGTCCCCTAGACGTTAGGCTAATTGTCATGCGCCCTGGTTAAAATCTGAATACAACAAACCATCCTGAATGCCAGAGGTGTCTGCCCATACGTTAGGCTTCATGTGGATAGTAGATACATATATTCCTGAGGATAACGAACATTTATGCTGATCTCTTTTGAAATATTGTTGATGAAAAAATGCTCACAATAATGTCATTTGTCATGTACTCATTTGTATTTGGATCGATCTAAAATTGTGTTGCCCAAGTCTTCCAATATCGAAAATGCAAAGATTATATAGCCACCAGTCTGGACAGAGTATTGAACCATTTTGCTTTTGACAAACTTTTTGTGTGTATACATGTTATTATTTGCATCAATATTACATCTTTTGTATTGCTTCAAAAAGACACAAAACAAATGCATGCTTTCTCCATGCCACATTGAGGGACATTGGCACGCAGTGGCTGTCTACAAATCCTTGTAAATGCAGTCTGCGACAATGTTTACGGTGAATTTAACATGTGATGATATAAAGTATGACATGTTGATACTTGTTTGTTATATTACGACAAGGTCATGTCCCATGTCATGAGGAGGATTATACCTTTCACAAATACCAATGGTTCTGACGCCACGAAAGAGTTTGAGTTTATTGGGGTTTTACGCCGTTTTCAACTGCCAGGGTCATATCGCGGCGGCTGGAGCACCTACCCATGGATTCCTGTTGTTTCTCAAACCAGTACTACCACAACACCCTTACCGATCCTCCAGCTGCTCGCCCACTTAGGTAAACGCTTTTAAACCCATTGGTGGGTGACAATTTTGTCAGAAAGGGTATTAGCCGCGGCTGGGTATCGAATCCGGGACTTCTCGAACAATAGGCAGATGCGCTAAGGCCGCGGCCGACACCATGAAAGAAGAGTGGCAGATGTTGAAATAGTCTCACATTCTTTCACATAAAACATTTCTATTATTAAATTTTGTATTTGACGAGCATGGTATCCTTTTGTCGCAATTAGCAAAAGCCTTCAATGGTGTGAGGAATGTCAAGAGCAGTGTTACGTCGAAAGAATTTGGCGGTGGAACTTTCGTCCACCGAATGTTTACGACCGCGTCTGAATAAGTTCGGGTACGTAATGACGAAAAAAGTCCGATGTTTTATGAATCTCAAAATGGAGACATAACGTGTATTCTGTAAAGAGTTATAACTCGTGTATTCTACGTTAATAATGAGTTATAACTCGTACATGTACACGTAACCTGTTTTTTGTCAAAGGTGTGTATTGCACGTGCTAAACATGAAAATGTGACACAAGTACATGGACACACTGGACTTTGCGGTTTACCAACTTGGTCGACTTCAACAGAGGGCAGGGGTAAGCATTGCATATGTTTGTTTTTGACCCTACTGTTTACACCGGCAATACTGTAAAAAGAAGATTCTAGTAGGATTTTAACCCATTACCATTCAGTGATTCTTTTTGACTCCCAACAAGAAAACAGCTTTTGATGATAACATTGTGGAAAATGACGAAGTTACATGTAACGAGCAATTTCTTCATTTTCCACAATGTTTTCTAACACAAAGGAAAGATTTTTAAATTCCATCAACTTGAAATTGTCGTCTGCAACACCGTTCAAATTGGAACAGTCCAAAATTTTGCCGTCAGGTAAAGTGTTAACGCCTCGTTCAACAATTTTTAACTAGCTTATATGTGCATACATACAGCCATGTGCTTCTGTCATTTGTCACATTGATAAAAATAGAAAAAAATAATATCAATCAAATTGTCTTCAATTTCTACTGTCAATTTTAATGTCTGAAAGGCCTTTCAATTTGCGCTACTCTATAATGCTGTCATCTTGAAAAGTGCATAGTAACTGTGAAGTCAGAAGGTCCTTAAAGGATTAGATTGCTCACCGCCGTTGGTTATTCCATATTGATGAAGTTATAGTCTAGACAGTGTATTAGACAATTGACTAAAATTAGAATTACAAATTATAACGAGCTTCGACCTATCCAGTTAACAAGCTCTCGAAACACAACCATTATTCACTTGATAGTAGATGCATTCACTTCCGACTTTTGCTTCCATTTGTCAATGCATGGCTTCTGTTCTACAAGAAACATTTTCCTACCATATAAGTTATTATGAAGGTAGAACATCACTAAATTATTCAAGCCCTTATTTTAGAGACTTATTGTTATGGGTCTTATATTTGATATAACTCCGCTATTGATGCCAAAGTCATCATGTTGTTCATCGCAAGGCCGATGTGCAGAAGAATTAAGGTCATATGTTAGAATAGCTAGGGCATCTGTGTCGCCATTTCTACCATTATTCGACCTACAAACATAAGTTTCTTCAATTAGGTGAAACGTATCAGGAATTCAGGTAATATCTTTCCTCAATAAAGTTGTCTTGTTATCCGCCTATCAGGTGCAAATATCCCAGGTATGTCTTGTTGTCTTTATAACCTAGCTCTTCATTAATTGTGGTTATGTTTGTCATTCATCATCATAATCACTTTTTGTCGAGCCCGCTTGCGGTGAGCTCGACATAGTTGTCACAATGGCGGTTCGGTGTATGTGCGTTAGTGCGTGCGTGCGTTAGTGCGTGCGTGCGTGCGTCCGTCCGGATGGAGCTTGTCCGGGCCATAACTTCACCATGGATGGAGGGATTCAGAAATAACTTGGCACAAATGTCAAGCTCAGTAAGGCGGAGTGTCGCGTGCAAGAACCAGATTCCAAGCTCAAAGGTCAAGGTCAAACTTGGAGGTCAAATGTCAAAAATGAGAAGATTTTTGCTTGTCCGGGCCATAACTTCACCATGGATGGAGGGATTCAGAAATAACTTGGCACAAATGTCAAGCTCAGTAAGGCAGAGTGTCGCGTGCAAGAACCAGATTCCAAGCTCAAAGGTCAAGGTCAAACTTGGAGGTCAAATGTCAAAAATGAGATGATTTTTGCTTGTCCGGGCCATAACTTCACCATGGATGGAGGGATTCAGAAATAACTTGGCACAAATGTCAAGCTCAGTAAGGCAGAGTGTCGCGTGCAAGAACCAGATTCCAAGCTCAAAGGTCAAGGTCAAACTTGGAGGTCAAATGTCAAAAATGAGATGATTTTTGCTTGTCCGGGCCATAACTTCACCATGGATGGAGGGATTCAGAAATAACTTGGCACAAATGTCAAGCTCAGTAAGGCGGAGTGTCGCGTGCTAAAACCAGATTCCAAGCTCAAAGGTCAAGGTCAAACTTGGAGGTCAAATGTCAAAAATGAGATGATTTTTGCTTGTCCGGGCCATAACTTCACCATGGATGGAGGGATTCAGAAATAACTTGGCACAAATGTCAAGCTCAGTAAGGCAGAGTGTCGCGTGCAAGAACCAGATTCCAAGCTCAAAGGTCAAGGTCAAACTTGGAGGTCAAATGTCAAAAATGAGATGATTTTTGCTTGTCCGGGCCATAACTTCACCATGGATGGAGGGATTCAGAAATAACTTGGCACAAATGTCAAGCTCAGTAAGGCGGAGTGTCGCGTGCAAAAACCAGATTCCAAGCTCAAAGGTCAAGGTCAAAATAAACTGTCTCACCATGATCCCCATCATTCCAACTTATTTTGTCCCCACTTTTACAACGCCATTGTAATGACAGCTGTAGACATAGGTATGGTCTTCTTTCTTCAAAATGAGCGGGCTCGACATGTTGCCCTTCGGCATCTAGTATTACATTGAATAGGATCTTCCTCTTACTGCATTAATTCCAATTTGTTTTCTCTATCATGTTTCTAATTCGGTAATTTGTAACTTATATTTTTGCCGACTGTATCTTTAAGCAACTCCTGTCCATTAGTAGTACTTGTATACTACATGTATAAATCTTGGTCGTATCTGACGATCTTCTTTTCGAAGACGGGCACTTTATCAAATCACTGGTCTCCTACACGATGGGCCCCACCTAGAATAAATCAAACCAAATACTAAGCTGCAAAATTGAAAAGAGACTTCTGTGTGAACAAAGAAACCGTGCTCACATTTTGACAATGGTTTCTTGAGAGATGAAACTTATAAATTTGCCGACGAATTTTAATTCATTTCGATAGCAAAAAATCCTACTCTAAGGCTGATGTAGTTTATATTGGAGCAATATTTCTACTCGTATACGTCCCTTTTCTCGTGAATGAACAAGGATTCTCGGAATTCATAAAATTCGAGATATGTATGTGATATTTAGGGCGATAGATTTTCTTAATCAATTTCTTATCCTTTATTGAATGAATAAGAAATTAAGGCAAGATGATGCATGGATTTCCTTTCCTGTCATTTCACGTTGAGATAGATTAATTCTCTGCTAAACTAATTAAATGTCAATATAATGTGGCTGGTGTTCATTTTATGACGTTCAATTTGGTAACTTAATTGAATGAAACATACATAGAGCCCCAATAAATGATGATAAGGAAGTTGATTAAATTAAAACCTTCCATCTATCGGTGTTAACCTTTCCATGCAGGTTCCGTAGCTTTCGAAACCAGTTTAAGGTACTGGTTTTATCATTTTGGTAGCCCTGCTTGCTCTTCCCAACCCAGGATGCCTATTAGGAAGATAAATTGTGAAAGTTTGCGAGAACCGTCCAAAGTAAAGAGACACACCATTCCACAAATATGTGTAACAATTGTCCATTACGGCTACCAATCCTATGAATAAATAAGTTCCTTGTTAATAATAAATATTTAAGATGGTTTGTTGACATAAAAGCATCATCGATAAAGATTTTTGTCTTTGAGAACATAGAAACTCGTTGATATTGCAAAGGAAAAAAAACGTCATATCAAGGCTGTCCACCCATAATGAGGTTCACGCGACCAGGAAATTTATCGTGCGACGTCGTACGTATCCAACCCTATTCGGGCGACGCCGTAAACATTCGGCTGTGGAAGCGACGTCGTACGTATCCGACCCTATTCGGGCGACGCCGTAAACATTCGGCGGTGTAACATTCCACCGCCGAATGTTTACAACGTCACCCGATTAATAGCAACGTCGCGTAAATGGACTAGATAAAAGCAATTATGATAGGATAGTTAGGACAATGTTTTGTCTGGAAACCAAAGCAAGAACATCTGAGTTGTACCGTCCTGACCGATGTAGTAATGATTCTGGAGGGACATTCACTTCATTTAGATGAACAATAAAACGTTTTATAATTAGATAATAAGTACAGTTTTGGCAATACAAACGTTATATAGTCATAATTACGTTAAATGAATCATCGACAATGTTACTCATTTTTTCATCATTAAAAAAAAATCCGATAGCAATTTTTGTTTTCGATTGTCAAAAAAAGTATGCCTTATGTATGTAAGTATGTCTTGAAAAACATAGATTTCCGAAAATTTTGAAGTCGATTCAACGGTAAATGAAAGTGTTGTAAGCATTTTAAACGTAGTGATTTTTAACATTTATGGACATTAAGTTAAAGTGACATTTCAGAATTTTTTGTCATAAATTTTACTTTTATTTTTATCTGAAAGAGCATATTTCCTTATGAAAATTCTGAAAATTTCAAGCCAAAATATTGCGCCGTTTACGAGAAATTTATATTTTTGTGTTAAAATTGAACAAATTGTTGTGGACAACAGTTCGGATTTATATGCAATTTATCGATTATGTCTCAACTTTAAATGCGTGTTTCTCGCTTATTGGCTACAACTTAAAAAAACTAATAGTATTTATACTCATAAGAATAACCAATCTTGGCATCAAGACATATACTGAGCAAAAAAAGTTTAGCACGTTTTTTAACACATTATTTTTATGCCCCCGTATCGAGAGATCGGGGGCATATTATTTTACTCGTGTCCGTCTCGAGAGATCGGGGGCATATTATTTTACTCGTGTCCGTCTGTCTGTCTGTCTGTCTGTCCGTCCGTCCGTCTGTCCGTCCGTCTGTCCGAAAACTTAACCTTGGCCTTTTCTCAAAAAGTATTTGACATACAAAGCTCAAATTTGGTATGCAACTTCCTTTTAATGATATCTATCTGTTCCATGCAATTTGACTTTCCTCAAGGTCATCCCTTAACCCTTATCAACCCTTTACTCTACGAAAACTTAACCTTCTACTCCGAAAACTTAACCTTTGCCTTTTGTCCAAAACTATTTGACATACAAAGCTCAAATTTGGTATGCAACTTCCTTTCAATGATATCTATCTGTTCCATGCAATTTGACCTTTCTCAAGGTCATCCGTTAACCCTTATCAACCCTTTACTCTACGAAAACTTAACCTTTTACTCCGAAAACTTAACCTTTGCCTTTTCTCCAAAAGTATTTGACATACAAAGCTCAAATTTGGTATGCAACTTCCCTTTAATGATATCTATCCGTTCCAAGCAATTTGAGCATCCTCAAGGTCATCCCTTAACCCTTAATAACCCTTTACTCCACGAAAACTTAACATTCTAGAAAAATGGCCATTTCGGGGGCATTTGTGTTTCACAAACACATCTTGTTTCAGTTTATGATAATTAAATGAACATCGCTTTGTGCTGTTCAGTTGTCCCGATCGACAACCATTACGCATACAGTGCATATGTAGAGTGAACATTCAGTGCATTGGACAAAGTCCAGATAAGCAAAAGTCACGTGCGGCACGTGTGCAGTGATATAGATAAGGTCTAGCTTGTCCAAAAACACGATTACACAGATCTGTTAGCAGAATCAATTTAACTGTTACAAATTCTTTGAAATTGATTATGGGAAGGCGAGAAATGATGACGTAAGTTCGACGTCAGAGAGCTCTTTGCATGCTCCAAGCAGGTATGTCTGTTAGAGATGTCGCTTTGCATTTCAATTGTCTCCAATTGACAATTACGCGCCTACGGCACTTGGTTTATGCAACTTTAGCCACCAACGACCGAGCTAAATCTTGTAGCCCGTGTAAAACGACGTTCAGGGAGGATCGTTTCACAGCGACGCCTTGACGACGTTTCGAATTCCTGTCTAGTAAGAATTTAGTGCTACTCCTGCAGGACGTCACACGCTATACCGTTAGTGACCAGACTGTCCGGAACAGGCTCCACACAACTTGCATCAAGGTCCTCCGATCTTACGCCAATGACGTTAAGTATCGACAGGCAAGGCGTCAGAGGGTATTGAAACATCGACATTGATTCAGGAGACATTGGACTGATGTCCGGACGAATCTCATTTTACGTGTCATTAACTGACGGCAGGATTTGTGGTTGGAGAAGATGCGTAAGGCTTGATACCAATAACGTCATCATTGAGACTGTTACGTCGAGTGCAGCGTCATTTTTAGGCAGGAATAGATGAAAAGAGTTAAAGAGACCTCATTTCAGTTAATGGCAACCAAACGGTGCAATGGTACTGCATTGAAATTATCCAACCTGTCACTGGACCGTCATACAACGACATAACGTTGTGATATTTCAATAAGATAATCACCACCCACTTACTCCAAGGAACATACAGAATGATCTACGCCTGAACTGCTTAATCACCAGCAAAAGAACACACAAAGAACATTGTTGGACGTCAGGCTAGAGAAAGTAATGACGTCTGTAACGTCAATGGCAACGGGCGTCATCTGCAGTATGAATGGGGAAAATTCCTTTCTGTGTGGTCAGGAAGCTTCTCTGCAACATGGGAAGACATTGAATGGCGGTCCTAGCTGCTTATGCAGGACATTCGCGTCATTGAAAATTGCTTGACTTTCGATATCTGACCCCTGTGCACTTTAACGTAAGATACCTAACTAACGCTTAAGAATTTTGAAACAAAATTTTCAGGAAGCGCCAGAAAATTGAATTTTCAAACACATTAGATTTTTATTTTTATGGATTTTGGAATAGTATTTGACTAGAAAAGGACATTTTCCAAGTGTGCTAAACTTTTTGTGCACAGTATACTTTAAAAAATCTAAATTGGATTGAAATGTTCCTTTAATATTTCAAAATCCTTGCTGCAAGAACATCCAGTGACTTGTTTAGTAGTTTTCGAGAAACCAGTGCGGTACCTATGAAATAAAAAAAATAATAGTGAAAATCTTATGAAACGAAACACAGTGCACAAACAATCCGGTCTTGTGGATATGTATACATTTTGTTTTTGGCATATGCTCACTTTGATAATGTACTTAAATTAAGATAAACACCAAAGTCAAGTTTTTGATAGTGTGACGTTTTAGGTGTAGATATTTTGCACATGAAAAGCATTTTTATGTGTCAGGTTTAAGGGTTACAAACAGATCAAAATGTCAGACGTTCGGAATGCTGACGCATAAGGTTTAATCCATGGCCGAGATATGTTTCTTTAATTTTCTTTAGGCGATAAATTTCAATTTGTATGCATTAACTAGTTGCTAATTGTCGGTTAATACCCGTGCTATCTTGCTATCAGTCCGGACTATTATATACCTTATCGGCCTCGGTTTGTTCTTTGTAAAAAATAAACATCATTAATAAAATATCTGTTGATAAGCTAGACCATTTCATTTTCCCTCTCTCAACTATTCTGGTTGAAACACGATGTCTTAAATCGCCGTTTTCACTTTCAACTTCTGACTTTAACCGCCTCAGTTACATCGTTACCTCAGGAGAAAATGTGCAAACTCACTAAGGACCAAGTTGATCGAAGCTTAACTGTATCAAGTCTTTTTGTCTGTTTTTGTTCGTTCTTATCCACATGCAGCTTTTCTGTTATAGCTATCTGTAAACTTATTATCCGAGGATATTCACCAATTCAAATTCTCTAGTTCAGTGCTTCATGTGAATTCTAGCACAATAAACATACGTAATGCCTTTCGGTCGAGTCTTGAATCCAAGGTCTCGTGAAACAGTGATGTACTTTTCCTCTTGTCTTTAAGGTCTTTAATATACACCATTGCGTTGGTTCCTTGGCAGATTTGCCAGAACCTCAGCCCCCAGCTGTGGAGGGGGATTAGAAATATCCCGGCTGCCCTGTCCTGTAGCAAATGGTAAGACCCCATGCAAAGGACAGTGTGTCCGTTTTAAGTGCGGACCCGCTTGTTGGCCGTGAGTGGACACTCGTAAGCCGGAAAAGGGGATCCTGGTCGGTTGAGGGAAGCCCAGGGCTCTCCAGCTTCCCAACACGCTGGCTTTGGCCTCGGCTTCGGTGTAAACGGGAGCTTAGATGGGCCCGGTCTAAGCAAACGGCTGGTCGCTTTAGACTGAGCATAGATCAATGTTATACATACCTTATCCATGTTTTATTACAATGTTATTTGTGCATTTGTCACTCTTTGCATTGTCATTTTAGTATCGTAATGTTGCTCAAGTCTATATAGGCTCATGGGTTAATTGGGTTGATTAAATGTCTATATCGGAATTGATTTGCATGATGAATTTCTGTTCGCAGAATTATATCATGTATCTCTGTGTCGAATTGGTTAGTTGGTCGGCTTGAGTATACCATCTGAGTACCCCTGGCATGGGGAGCTGGATATCCGCTCCATTTCCATGTCCCCTTGTTGGACTCCGTGGTGGGTTGGGGGACTCAGATGATGAACCTTAAATAAACAAACATGGATTCCCAAAACAAAAAACGTACACGCACTCAATTGGACTCTGACTCGGAAAATACTAGCTCATCACACTTTCCCAGGTTTCTTCTAATAGAACCAACAGATCAAGAAAAACCTTTGGTAAAATTGTCACCCTTCGTGATTAACAAATGTTTGCTGTCTTATGCAGGCGAACCAAAGTCTGTTAAAAAGCTAAGATCTGGTGCTTTATTAGTTGAAGTGGACAAGAAATCCCATGCAGACAATTTAATGAAAGTAACAAAATTTTTCAATGTTCCCGTTAAATGTACTGAGCACGTCGCTCTCAACACATCAAAGGGCCTCATTCGCTGTCCTGATCTTCAGGGAGTGTCTGAGGAGGAAATTGTTGAAGAGCTCGAATCGCAATTAGTAACGGCTGCGAGAAGAATTCACATTTACCAAAACGGCATCAAAAAACCAACAAACACCATTGTCCTCACTTTCAAAACGTCTCTCCTTCCAAAATCATTAAAAGTAGGTTACCTGAGGGTAAATGTCGATTTATATATTCCTAACCCTCTCCAGTGCTACAACTGCTTTAAGTATGGGCACCATGAGAAAAATTGCAAAGAGGGTGTTGCACGTTGTCGACGTTGTGGTGATTCAGATGAATCACACGACTTTGACGGGTGCTCTAATGCCCTGAGGTGTGTTAACTGCGGTGAAACACACTTTGCGACCTCTCATGCTTGTTCGCACTGGAAGAGAGAAAAGGAAATTGTAACCGTCAAGTACAGGGAAGGTCTTTCTTTTTTTGAGGCGAGAAAAATAGTGGAAACCAGGAACAACCTCCAGTCATATGCTCAAACTACAAAAGTCAACTCTAATTCTAACAATGAATGCGAAAACTGCAAAGGGCTCTATGGAAAATTATGTATTCTTTTTCCAGAGAAGAAAGAAGAGATAGCAAAATTATTCTCTTCTAACAAAACTGCACCATCCGTCTCTTCTTCTAACACTGACATGACCGTATCAGCGAAAAAAACTGAATTACCAGCAAATTCAACTACTCACCAAACCCCTGTCGCAAACATAAGCAAACCAGATTCTAAGTCTGAGCCAAAGTCTACAACCAGTCAATCTTCCAGTCACGAATCAAGCAATGAAAATCGAAGGCCTAAGCCTTCTAAACCGGTGGTCTCTGACCGCCAACCAAAGGGATCCCAGGATCCCATTAAACAATACAATCGGTATCATAGTCTTGAAGAAGACATGATAACCGATGACCTCGCAGATTCCAAAAAGAATAAGCAAGGTAGCAGCATTATAAAACTTAATAAAAGATGATTAATTTCAAACTTCCAATACTCTGTGGTTTAATTTTAATCCTAATATCCCTCATGGCGAACACTATTATTCAATGGAATTGTAGAAGTATGAAATCCAATTTTGAGGAACTTAGTCTTTTAGTCTCTAAAGAAAAACCAGTAGCAGTTTGTTTACAAGAAACCTTCCTTAAAGATACAGACAAGTTTACCTTTAAATATCATTCTTGTTACTTTAAAAACTTTACGGGAAGTGAAATAGCATCAGGAGGTGTTGGTATCATTGTGAATAACAATGTTCCACATCGCCCTGTTCAGCTTGACACTACTTTACAGGCAGTTGCCGTAAGTGTTTCTCTCAACAAAACAGTAACCCTTTGTTCGATTTATCTTCCTCCTAGTTCTCCTGTTGACAACAGGAAACTAGATCGTCTTGTTGAACAGCTACCCAAGCCTTTTATTTTAATGGGAGATTTTAATTCCCACCATACGCTGTGGGGATGTTCAAACACAGACAACAAGGGCCATATTGTTGAAGACTTTATTTCAAGGCACGATCTTTCTCTTTTAAATGACAAGTCATCTACTTATCTACATCCTGCTACTGGTTCTTATTCATCATTAGACTTGACAGTTTGCAGTCCTCAAGTTTTTCCAGATTTTAACTGGAAAGTTGATGACGACCTGCATGGCAGTGACCATTTTCCGATTCTTATTTCGGAAATTGGGCCATCTGTACAGGAGCGACCACAAAGGTGGAAACTCCATAAGGCAAACTGGGGCTTGTTCAAAACTGTATGTGAACAGTCCATTACACCTCAAGCTTTTGAAGATTGTGAGAATCCTGCAGAATTATTTACTTCTCTGTTATATTCATCTGCAGAAAAAGCAATTCCAAGAACATCTAAAAACCCTAAACACCCAAATAAGCCATGGTTTAACGATGATTGCAAGAAGGCTGTTGCAAAGCAAAAGTCGGTTCTTAGAGAGTTTGATCTAAGGCCGACTAAGGAAAATCTTATAAAGTTTAAAGTTGCACGTGCGAGAGCACGGCGCACTATTAAACGCAGTAAACGTACGTCTTGGAGACAGTATGTATCTAGATTAAATTCTAGATCGTCTGTCAAAAAGACTTGGGATATGGTGCGGAAAATTAGTGGCAAGAACTCCTCGCTCAGTGTTGGACATTTGAATACTGATAACGGCGTTGTTTCATCTAAGCCTGACATAGCAAATGTTTTGGCAGATACTTTTGCCAAAAAATCCTCCTCTTCTAATTATTCACCTGAATTTCAAAAACATCAAGAACAAAAAGAAAAAGTTAACTTGAATTTTAAATCCAAAAATACAGAGCATTATAATAAAGAATTTACCCTTAAGGAGCTAAAAACCGCCCTCAAGAAATGCCACGATACTGCAGTTGGATGCGATGATATCCACTACCAGTTCTTGAAGCATTTACCGCACGAATCCCTTCAATGTTTACTCGATATCTTTAACAGTGTTTGGAAAACGGGAATACTTCCAGCCTCGTGGCGGGAAGCTATTGTCATTCCAGTACCCAAACCTGGTAAAGATTCAGATAATCCTTCGAATTACCGGCCTATAGCCTTAACAAGTTGTGTTTGTAAAACCATGGAAAGAATGGTCAATGACCGTCTTGTATGGTTTCTTGAGAAAAACAAACTTATTACACAAGCCCAAAGTGGCTTTCGTAAACAAAGAAGCACTCTTGATCATTTAGTTCGCTTCGAAACTTTTATCAGAGAAGCTTTTATCAAAAAAGAACACGTTGTTTCAGTCTTTTTTGATTTGGAGAGTGCATATGATACCACATGGAAGTATGGAATCATGAATGACCTCCATGATTTCGGTATTCGAGGTCGCCTTGCTTATTTCATTTCTGCGTTTTTGGATGAACGGCAATTTAGAGTCAGGGTTGGAGATACGCTCTCTGATCCTCATGAACAGGAGATGGGTGTTCCCCAGGGCTCTATTCTTTCTGTTACACTCTTTAGTATTAAAATCAATAACATTATAAAGGCAACTTGCCCTGGTATTGAATATTTCCTTTACGTTGATGACTTCTGTATTTGCTACCGATCAAAACACATGCATACCATTGAAAGACAGTTGCAACAGGTTTTAAACAACCTGAGTAAATGGTCTAATGAAAATGGTTTTAAATTTTCTAAAACCAAGACAAAATGTATGCATTTCTGTAAATCCAGAAAACTCCATCCCGATCCAGAACTCACTTTGGACGGGATCCGAATCGAAGTTGTCCCAGAATTTAAGTTCCTGGGTCTTTTATTTGACTCTAAATTATCGTTCATTCCGCACATTGAATATTTGAGCAATAAATGCAAGAAAGCTCTAAATCTTTTACGTGTTGTCTCCAGTATGGACTGGGGAGCAGACAAACAAGAGGACCATGATGGTCCTAAATCGCTCACCTGAACTGCTATTGTATATTCAAATTTTAATATTTCCACTCCTTTCTGATTCCTCAGAGATAGGTTTCTACCAGAGTGTAGTCGGCACAAAACCCAGCAAATTTGTGTAGTTCTTACATATCACACAACCTCGACAACAACAACTGCAGGAGAGCGGACTGACACACACATACCAGAGACACACTGTCATGACAATAATCTTCAGGCCATATAGCAAGTGGAACTAATAATATCCAACCAAAGCCACCAGTTGCTGTTCATCCAACAAAGTCAAATCAGACATACACATTCGTACAGATAATTATAACACGTTTCCGTAAAATCCATATATAGCGAAAGAAGAACTGCATCGGGTTTTATTTTACCAATAAAGACTCTATGTAATTATGCTTTGTGTATGCGCCAAAACGTCATGTGGCGTCAAGGTAACATCAAATGACGTCATCAATGACGTCACTTAACCGCCAATGCGTTTCCTATACTAAAAACTAGATCATGACAGAATTTCCACAAAACAAGAGCTGTCACTGTAAGATGACAATGCCCCCGACACCACTTTGATTTTAAATTATGGCCAATCTATGTTCAAGGTCAAGGTCATCCAGGCGTCAAGGTCACCAAAGTATGTGCCTACAGAAAGGTAATGTACCAAGGAATGTTGTGGTAAAGTATGAAGCGAATATGTTAAGTAATAAGGAAGTTATGGCCAATGTTAAAGTTTTTGGACGGAATGACAGACGGACGGACGGACGGACGGACAGACGGACGGACGGACGGACAAGTCAAATTTATGATGCCTCCCTATCGGGGGCATAAAAACACATTTAGAATGTGCGTTTTGTTATTTAGAGTGTTATAATGGTGATAAAAACAAGTTTAGAGATCTTCATTAGCCAAATAAAAACCTCTGTGCGTTAAGGCAAATACCTCGGCACTGTGCCCCTCGGTTTTTACCTACACATGTAGTCTGTCACACATCGGTTTCTATTTGGCAAATAAAGACCTCTAAACTTGTTATTATTTCATAATTGGTTCTTGCATATAGCTGGATGGAAGTTGGCCAAGCCAGGATTTAAATGCATTGGGATCAAGATTCCTAGATCAAGACTTCAATATATCATTCAAGCTATCAAAGCTTGCCTAGGTTAGCCCTTCCCTAAACAAGACCTGACGTCTCTAAAAGAAATAGTTTGGGAAAGCATTGAGAGAAAATAAGAAATTGCTGATAATCAACAGTTTCTGCTTTTCCATAAATATTTTTTATGCTAAAACATTACTATGCTTTCTATGCTTGACCAGCCTTTATTTTGACATTTAGGAAAATGTTAATAGAGAAGGCCTAGGAAATTATAAAGGTAAAAGAAGTAAATGCTAATCATCATTATTTGCTTCTTTTGCCTTAATATTTCTGTATTATATTGCAGACAAATCCTATCTTTATAAACATCTTTCTATCATTTGTTGCAGGCGTACAGCTGTTAACTTGGACCAGTCTACAAATGAATTATTAAGGAATGCATTGCCAAAGAGCTGGATATGAAAGAAAACAAAATCATAATAACAATTTTACACATGAAACTTTAATTGTTGTTAACTGAAATTACATATAAATCAAACACAAAATGAATATGGTTATTAAACAAAGAAATAATCTAAGACTCTTAAAGTCTATTAACCACAAATTGTGTAGTGATAAACAATGACATTGCAGTCAATAAGACTATGGAATTATATTTTCACAACTGAACATACTTTTTCTAGAAAACTGATTGGTCTTATTCTTGTATGTAATTGTATTGTGACAACAAGGATTGTGTAATTTTTGCTTTGATATTTCTTTTATGATTATGAAATATCATCTCTGTCTACATTACAATATAAATGGTCTAGCTTTAGCTGATAGTTATGTATACATCTTTAACCACTTTGTTGCATTTTATTGTATGTGTATTTTACACAAATTGCACCTGAAAAGATCAGCCATCTTTAAGATTTGCCTCGATCTGTCATTGGTGACAATTTCATTTATGATTGCAACAAGTAAATCATTAGATGTTTGTAACCAGACCTTGTTTGAAGTTGTTTAGTAGTACAGAGTAAGAAAACAATCCAAGTCTGAGCACTGAAGAAACTGAATTTTGAACAAATAATCAAATGATTTAGAAAAAGGCTTATTGATTGCAATGTCACATTAATTTTATAATATTCAATATGTTAAATTTATGTTTAAATATATACTGTTCAATGCTTCAATATAGATCAATATTTATACCATGAAATCATTTATTACACAAGTACAAAGCAAAAGTATGGCTTGAATCTGTCTATGCTTTAGCGTGTTACACTAGGAAAATATGAATGACATGATTCAAACATGATTAACATTTGTAAAAATGAAATATTACAAAGAAACCACACTAGAAAGAATAGGCCAAAATTATGCATATTTATGAAAATTGGTTAGATTATTTGCCATGCTGACCAGTGACCCCGGTATTTTCTGATCTAAGAACAAGATTAGCCTGCACTTGGGGGTATTCTGCATTTAACTTGCACATCTTGAATTGTTTACGAGTCATGATCTGGAAAAGGGTCCTTTAATGTATATGACCCATCATTAAAAACACCACTTTTTAGCCATGGGACATGCATCAATTACGCACACTTGTAAATACACTTCAAATAAGTTGATCCACCATGCCGGATTTCAAGATTATGCTTCAAGGAAAAAAATAATTTACAAATATCTTTCTACTCTATATTCATATGCAAGGGAGTTAATTCATAACATTTATGTCAAATATTTCCATTAGTATGCACTATTAATTTAAAATTCTAAACCGTTCAAAATGCTTATGTTTGTATTTGGAATGGAAATATAACAAAATTTAGGATTTACTGGCACTTTTCAAATCTCGCATCTGGCTCTTTGGTGCTAAATGATGGGTTGTATATGTTAAATTATTTTAGAAAACTGAGTATCAAGATATGCTAAAGGTCTAAATTACAGTCTTAAAGATACATTCTTCTAACTTACAGTTAGTTACTACAGGTTATGAAGAAGCTATCAGAGAACTATGGATCTTGATCAGACTCTGTGTTCTCAATGTTATAAAGGACCATTTTCCAGATCTGGCTCATTTTGTATGTTTTATATTCCTTATGAAAAGGTTTAACCCTTTCCCAAACAATGCTTAATTTTGACTTCTCTAAAAATACTTGTCATTATAAAACATTGAGAAAAAAGAAGAAAATTGTTGATAACCAACATTTGCAGATATCATTTACATATTTTCTTTGCTATTACAGCTAACAGATTTTTATTCATAACATTGTCATTGTCTGAATTAAGTTCAAAATTGAAGCAGAACTTTCAGCAGAACAAAAACTTTCTTTTTTCAGTAATAGGTTACATTATGTCTATTAAGTTTAGGACAACATTAAGTGAAAAGAAGAACATTTTGAAAATCTTATTTTCTCTTTTTCCTCATTGTTTTCTGACAAAGCATACAAATCTTTTAATTTAGCAACATTATATTTTGATTGTCTATATCTTCTATATATTTACAATACTTTTAGTGTCTTTATTGGTAAGATGTTAATTCTTTCTCACACAAGACCTAATTTTGACTAGCAGAGAAAATGTATTGAAGAGCAATGAGGGAAAGGGACATTCACATATTCTCCTCTTCCCTTAATGCTTTCCAAGCTGTGATGTTTAGTTATCCTGATTTTCATAACATTTATTTTGTCACTTGCAACTTATTTGAAGTTGGACCATCCTGGAATTACGTCATACGGGAAAGGGTTAAAGCAAGTTTGTGTTCTATGAAGTCTGTACAAAGACACTGTGGGGAACCATGTGACACAACAATTGCAGACAATTTTCAACTATTAAATACTTGACTGATATATTTGAATATGGTTTGAAGCAGAAAAGGAGGAATTATATCAAAGATTAGATGGTTGTGGTAGATTTTTTTTTTTAAATCAGTTGTTGAAAGGGTTATTGATGACCAAGTGAAATTTTACTTGGTCATCAATAACTTTTTATCAGCTGATTTTTAAAAAATAAATACAACATTCAGCAAAATCCTGGCATCTTTCCACTTACTCTGCCTCAAATAAAATTCAAATTGGTCACATATTAATAAAATTATCGATGATTTTCTGAAATATGTGTGTTACATGATTCCCTGTCATGAAAGAGGATGGTGGCCACCCCTACAAGCAGAACCACCTTATACCTAATATAACTTTTGTACAAGAATGTATTTTCTTGTACAAAAATGAAACTAGGTAAGAAAACATCATGCAGGTGACACGATGGTAGGAAACTGTCTGACACTGATAAATTACTAAATAACACTTTTTCTATAAGTTGAAAGATTACACAATATGAATATTCATTTGTTTTCACATGTATAAAAGTAGACCAGTTTATGATCAGACCAATATGTTTCTATAGTCCCAGCTGCACTATCAGTGTAATTTGAAAACACCAGATCCAATGTTGATCCTTGGTCAGTAGTGGGTTCATGTATCATTTGGTGGCTATGAAATGCTTCAAACATATACTGTTCAAGGCTACTTTTCTTTCGAGACATGTCTATATTGAAATCTCCCAAGATCAATAAAGGTTTTATTGGGTCCAGGTGTTGTTCAAGTTCTCTTTTCAATGCTGAAATGAATTTTTGAAAGGATAAACCTGGAGACTTATAAACAACTACAACTTGAATTTCAAGTAATCTATGAATGCCATTTATGACTGTAAACTCAAATTGAGTTGTACTATAGTGGTGACATTTTGAGACAGTGACATCATCTCTAACATACAATGCTAAACCATGAGGAGGTCTGACTGTTTGTGTAGTTTGATTCTGGTCATTTCTGATAAGATGATAGCCAGCAATTGAATAGTCAGAACTGAGGTCTCTTTGTACTAATCTGGTTTCAGCAAAACCAATAATATGTGCTGACAAAATGTTCTGCTCTACAGCTACATCTCTGAAGTGTTTGTGCAAAGACCTACAATTGTTATACACTATTTTCAAATGGTTATCAGAGTTTACTGTATCCAGAGGAGTATAGCATAGTTGAAGCTTTGCCTCAGAACATAATCTTTCTGTTTCTTGCACTACCCTTTCGTCTAATGATAGAGCCTCCTCATTCAAGTTTAAAATATGAAGATTTTCAATAGACCTTACTCTGCTTAAAGCCACATAATGGATATGGGGATTCTTCCTGATCCTTCTCTGAGACAAATCTATGACAACCTTATTAAGGGTAGTTCCTTGAGCCCGATGAACAGTGCGACCAGCAGATGGTTGTAATGGAAATTGAATTCTTTGAACTGTATTATGTCGCACTATAAATGATCTTTCAATGTCGAATATTGGAGTCCAATTATTGTCTATCAAACTGTGATAAAAACCTCGACTGAAGTATTTCTTTCTTCTGTCACTTCCAATTTGTTTATCATCAAACTGAACCCAAATTATGCTAGGCCTGTTCGTCTCTGCCTGCTTATATTCTACAAACTTCACAGTACAAGAGGCTCCATTTGTAAGTCCATCTTCTGTATCTATGTTAACTGTCAAGTCATATATCATACCAATAACAACAGTAAGTGAATAGTGCAAACCCATGGTACTAGATGCATCCTTCTGCAATTGATTTAGAATTTTCTCTTGTTTTTCATGTGATATGTTTGCTGCCAATATGGAATCATGACAAAGAATTTCAACCTTTTGAGCATTGATAGTGCTAATGATTTTTTCATTAAATAATTGCATAAATGAATTTTCAGCAAATATATGAGGAGCATTTTGTGGATAGTTCTCTGAATTTGGATCTATCATACACTGTTCAAGCTGTTTCTTATCATGCTCTGTCATTTCATTGTGCCTCAGCCTATTTAGTAAATCTGCAAATGCACTATCATCCTTTTGTCGCATTATCTCTGACAATTCAAACATGGTGAAATGCTCTTTCCATAAATTCGCAGCTAATGATGCAGCATCACTTGTAAGGTCTTGAAATATCCAAGATCCAGCAACTGGTTTTAACTGAAACAGATCTCCTACTGCTATAATGCTCTTGCCACCAAAGGGCAGTCTTGTGCCTGTTAACTCTTGAAGTCTTTGGTCAATAAACCTTAGCATTGTATTGCTCACCATTGATATTTCGTCAATTATGACAACAGACAGATTTCTATATTTTGACCTAAAGGTGTTAAGTTTGTCGCAAGTTAATGTTTGTTCTTTCTGCATGAATTTTTGACAGAATGCTGTTGATATGGTTGAACCATTAATATTAAAAGCTGCTTTACCAGTGTATGCACACAATAAAACCCTCTTCTCATCTGCATTTTGACCTTCACTAAGATTCAGATATCTATACAAGGTCTGATACAATGCCTTGATTACAACACTTTTACCAACACCTGCTCCACCAGTTAGAAAAGCATAGAGAGGGGCATCTTTTGTTTTAATCCAATGAATAACATGGTTATAGAAATGCCTTTGTTTTGTGTTCAAACATCTAAGAAGGTCTCTATACTGGTCATCTTGCAAAACATTTTCATTTATTTCAATTGAAGTTGTAGCCACACTGCTGCCTAATTCAATCCCAATGTCATACTCCTTGTGTTCTAAAACTCTATCTGGATTGAAATATACAAATGTTTCTGATTCAGCTGAATCCTCCAAAGCTGTTTCTGCTTCTACTTGTTGCGTTCCTGAAGCTATTTCATCAAATGCATTTGATTCATTTTCTGCAGCTTCTCTTGCCATCTCTAATTCCTCAATATGGTGTTCATACTCTTTTGTTTTGTAATCAACCTGGTGTTTTTTTGCCTCATAATGTTGTTTATAAGTTTCATAATTCATAAGTAGGTCAGTGTGTTCATTTCTCCATGGAAAAAACAACAAAAGTTTCTCACGAAAATGATTCTCTTCATCAGATTTGCGATTAAACCGTACATAACGGATAACTTTGGCATTTTTTCTCTTTCTTATTTTCATCCCATTTTTTAAAACAACAAGGGTTTTAGAATCATTGAATAAGTCTTCAGAGTTGATATCATCATCATCATCATTTACTTCTTCATCCATTGGATTTGCTTCACCATCTTTAGGATACACAACCTCTAGCTGTGATACGTAATCGGCAAGGCACCAATTTTCAAGACATTTCGGTCTTTTTGAATATCTTTTGACTACATTATCTGCAACTATGTCTGTGGAAGAATCAGGCAACTCCTCTAGTTCATGTTTTGCCTTTAGAAGTTGAACTCTATCATTTGGCTGTGAAGTATTGATGAAGACTACATCTCTAGTACCCTTAGACAATGGCATCTGAAGGACTAAGTAAACGGCTTCTTGGGCACTCACTTCAACACTATTTGAGAAAACATTTCCAATATGTCGAACCTGTCGTTTAATATCAAAATTGCCATTCCTTGCTTCTTTTGCTGCAGCATGTAATAAAGCACTCATTCCACGCTGTGATTTACTGATATAGGATACAATGTACATGGCACAAGCATATGGGTCTAATACAAATTGTATATCAATGTTTGCCTTCCAACCCTTCAAGACTGTTTCATTGTACAAATTTACACGTACATCTTTGGGTTCTCTTTTCAAAAATACCTTTGATGCCTTCAAAGAGCTTCTTATACATTTTATGTAGTCATCTTCACTCAGTTCCACAACATCGGTTAAGAACTTTTCATAAGACATGTCATAGCCTTCTTTTTCCTCATTCATTTTCTTTTGTATTTTCTCATACATTTTCTTGTACTTTTCAGCATCTGCTTCAAGCGGTTCAAGAATCATTGTTTTTTTCAGTGGTGGCAATGGATATCCAAAGCGACATATTTTGTCTTCTTTTTTATGACAAGTTCTGCTATGCTTGTGCATTTGCAACTGAAGCAGTTCTTGTAGCTGTTCATTTTCTGCACTGCATTTCAAGTATTTATCAACAAATTCAACTATTTCATCATTTGAGCTGTTTTTGTACTTTGGTGAATCTTTCACCCAAACAAGCATGTGGATATGAGGTGAACCTCTTTGTTGGAATTCAACACGATAAAAATAATCTGTCACTTGACCAAGGCAATCATGCGAACTTTTTAGGACAATATTAATGAACTGCTGAACTCTATGATCAAAATAACGAGAGCAAGTTACAGGATCCTTCTGAACTAATTTGATTTTCTGCTCCCATGTTAAATTCCTTATTTCATCTTCCGAATATGTGAAACCTTGATTCAGACTGGATAACATATTGATTAGGTCTGACCAGCGAGTATCTGCAGATGAAAGTGACATGAACCATGTTGGCAGACCAAGTTGTCGAATCATAGCAAACACATCTTTCTTCTTTGTTTCCAGGTAAGCTGGAGAATTTCTTAATTGTTTGAAAATATAATAACCTTCATCTTTACGTACTATGTTCTCCATATAGCTCATGTCTTTAGCCTGACCTGCAGTCATTTTGTTTTCAAACTGACCTCTTCGTACAGCAAGATTCACTTTGTCATGAAGTTGCTTCATCTGAATCTTTTTCAATTTGAAAAATATATTAGGCACACTGTTGGCTGCTCGCCTATCACTGCTTCTAAGTTCCCATTTTGCAATGTCAGTATAGGTTACATGAACTAACCTGTCTTCATTTTGAGTCCTCCTTTGTCCACAATATATTGTTGGAAAGCAGAGAAATTCCGAATCAGAATCTTGATATATACTTAATGGTCTCTGACCCTCTCCTGGTGCAAAAGTAAAAGTATCAGTTCTATTTTCAAGATCTGCATCATCAATCAGTGTATCTATGTTTCCAACATTCTCTTGCAAATTTTCTTCTGTGTCTGAGTCATGCGTGTTTTCCTGTTCACTGTTACCTTGTTCATTACAAGTTCCTGTTTGCTCCTCTGATGAGTTTTGCGTTGATGAAAAGAACTCTTGCACAGTCTCTTGACATTCCCTTGTTATACGTGAAGCCCATTCCTCATCAATTGTTACCGATGAATTCGCATACAGAGAACTGTTTTTCATTAACCAGTGTAATGCTATCAAAACACGTAATGGTCTCACATTTTCTGTAAAAGCACAAGATTTGTTTGACAACCTTTTTTTCAGCTTGACTGCTACAGTTACATTTTCATCAAATGGTCTGGGAAGTGCATTAACAACTGGCTGAATATCAACAGGAACATTCACAACATTGCCTTTTACAGAATACTGACGACCACGTGGTAATTCTCTGATTTGCATAAAAGGTATGCGTAAAGCAATCAGTCTTTCTTCTAATGGGTATAATTGCAAGACTTCTGGTTTCTCAGGCCACTTCATACCATTTGCTTCAGATAATCTTGGAACCTTTCTGTTCATCAGATTTGTTTTACATGTAATACATATCCATTCTGAACCGTCTACTGATAATGTACCAGTTACAAATTTTGAATCAATTACGCCTTTCATACTTGTGATACTACACATACTTTGCTTGAACCAAGTTTGCTTACAACAGGTGCAGATATATTGAGGTCCAACCTTAATACACTCATGAAATAATGCTATACATTCGTCTACATCATCACCATGTTTTCTTCTTTTAGTACTTGAGCTTTCATTTTGTTTGAAGTCTGTTGATTTCCTTTTCATGCATTTTCTGTCTTTATCACCCCTTCTCTCTTTTTCTTTGAAATCATCTTTTGATCGACAAACCTGTTTGACGATTCTTTCTTTCTCCAGATTGTAAGGATTTGACCGTGATTTCTTTTTTGAAGCATTTTGAATTTCTTTCTCTCGCTCTTTAAAGACCATATCAGTTCTTACATTTCGCCTATATGTAGACTGACTTTTTCTTTCTTTTTCTTTAAAGACCATATCACTTCTTGCTTTACGCTTTGATGAAGTCTGAATTTCTTTTTCTTTTACTTTAAAGTCCATATCACTTCTTACATTTCGCCTATATGTAGACTGACTCTCTCTTTCTTTTTCTTTAAAGGCCATATCACTTCTTGCTTTACGCTTTGATGAAGTCTGAATTTCTTTTTCTTTTACTTTAAAGTCCATATCACTTCTTACATTTCGCCTATATGTAGACTGACTCTCTCTTTCTTTTTCTTTAAAGGCCATATCACTTCTTGCTTTACGCTTTGATGAAGTCTGAATTTCTTTTTCTTTTACTTTAAAGTCCATATCACTTCTTACATTTCGCCTATATGTACACTGACTCTCTCTTTCTTTTTCTTTAAAGACCATATCACTTCTTGCTTTACGCTTTGATGAAGTCTGAATTTCTTTTTCATATTCTTTAAAGACCTTATCACTTCTTGCTTTACGCTTTGATGTACTCTGAATTTGTTTTTCTTTCTCTTTAAAGACCATTTGACTTCTTGCTTTTCGTTTTGATGTAGTCTGAATTTCTTTCTCTTTCTCCTTGAACAAAGAATCAGAACGTTTAGCTTGTTTATATTTTCTAAAATATGCCTTTCTGCCAACATCGCTATCTTTGACTGAAGCTTTTTCAGGATTTTGTGATTTCTTTGCAGATTTTATCTCAGATTTAATTCTTTGATCCTCAAAGTATTTTCTTAACAAATTAGAATAAGCACCATCTCTGTCATGTGAGCATGTAAATGCCAAAGGCAAAACTTCATACGGAGAAGATAATTCAATCCCCATGCTTTCATACATAGCATACAAAAAGGTTACAATTTCATCAAGAGAAGCGAAAGAAATCAACAGTGATTTACCATCAGTACTGGACAATCCATTGTTTCCATGTGAATGTGAATCAAAAAGCCAGTATGTGTCCTCTTTAACAAACACTGCAGAGCATATAGCACCTATCATCACTAAAACATAATGCGCATTTACAAAGGCAGTTTGTAAGGATTTGTGCAAAGATGGAAAAGCAGAATCATCAAGCTGGTCAACAGCATTGCCTGATATAATATTGTTCTTTTGAACTATAACCTCTCTTGATAATACATTGACTTTTTCTGGAATTTCATCTAGAGAAAGATGTCTGTGCTTAAATTTACCTTGTTGCTTCAAAGTTTGCAAAATATTTTGATACAACTGATCACCAACTATCAAAACTTCATCTATTTTTGATGACACACTTGAAAAATGTGCATATATCAAAGCACACAATGCATTCATTGTACACTGACTCCCTCTTGAATACACAGAAAATCTTCTATCATATTGACTGTATGAACCTAACATTAATGCTGTACAGTTAAATGGATTGTTGTTTTTGTATCTACTAGCAACATGTAAATCTTGATCAATGGAAGAGCTTAATGACTCGTATATGGCAGATGTACTTGTTTCAGATTTTGTACATTGAGATTCAGTATCATTTGATTTGTTTTCAAGAGGTATTCTGTTGGCTATTTCATCACTTGATTCAATGATCACTTCCTTCAGTATCTCATTTTGCGAATCACAAGGCAAACTTTCAGATACACTACTATGTAGACTTTCATATAAAGAACTTGGTAGGTTTCCTGATATACAACTTGGTAGATTTTCTGATAAACAACTAGATAGATTTTCTGACAAGCTACTGAGCAAATTATCTGACAAGCTACTGAGCAAATTATCTGACACAGACGTTTCACTGAGGCGGGAATTAACCTCCGTCTGACAACTGATTCCCTGCACAGATGGCCCACTTATGGATGGACCACAAGTGGGCTTAAAGAGGCGGGCTTCGACCTCCATCTGCTTACATTGCACCCTTTGAACAGATGGCCTAACTGCCGAAACAGTTGTAACAGGCACAGACCGTATAAGACCTGTAGGGTCATCTCGACCCTCATCTGCTTTCCTGGATCCATCACCAGGGCCGGAACCATCACCACAACCATCACCATCTCTCACAGTGCGTCTGGACCTCATCAGAGACCGTATTGCAGCATTCCTCTGCGAAACAGACTTTCGCTTTAACCTTGGCATTCCTGAAATAGAAAATATAAAATAAATAATACCCCCCCCCCATCCCTATCAACCTTAACCATTACCCCAAACAATCTATGGACTGAGAACACTATGGAAACAAGAAGGGAAATAAGAAAATGCTGATAAGCAGAACTTTCTTCTTTACCCTGACCTGTCCCTTTCTGTTGTAAAGAAATCTGTTTCTTGTACCAATCAATTCAAATGTGTTTTGTCTCAAATTTTGTAGTTTGGAAAGGGTTAAGATACAATAGGGTTCACTGCTGCAATAAACAATTATTTCCAAATACTAATCGTCAAATCCTCGTAATTTATTTTTTGGAAAATTTTAAGGTGGAGAGAATTTTTTTTAATAACTTTGCTAAACTGATATGTTTAAGTTGAAATTTGGGCATACAGTTCACATATGTGTCATTAATTCTGATAAATCAAAATAGCCTAAAATCTGCAAAAATTGTCTAAACTAGACATGCAAGATTTTACTTTGAAAATCGAAAAAATCGACATACAAGGTTTTGCATTTACACCAACGAAATGTATAGGTAAGAGACTATATTGCACCAACACTAACCCAGGAAATCTGAATTATATATAATGACCCTACTTTAACAATGTTTTCTTAAGACACTCAACTATAAATCAAAATGGAGATATCCAGGATTGAAAGGATTGATATTGGTGCGCTTTAAGCATTTGCTCCAACTTAAACGCTTTGTCCGAAATCTATGTCAAAAGGCATATAAAAGACATTACTCTGACTTCCTCCTTTTACAAAGTATACCTGGGCATGGCCGTAAAGCAAATTCCATTTAAGTCTGTATAAATTTGGTGTTTGATAAGAATAAATACTGTTATGACCTCAACATTACTGCTTTCTCAAAATACTTACTGAATGATTACAGGTTTTCCTCAAGAAAAGACCTTTCTTCACACAGTTTCCTCAAAAAGTAGTTTCTGGCAATCACTCTGCTGTCAATTTAGATTTACTATATCCAATATCTTTTTTGTAGTCCATCTATCTACAAAATCACTTTATTTATACACTGTTTATACACAATATACACTAAGTCCACAGTAAATAATCCTTATATAGTCTAATGTCACTTTGTTTAAGTCCAATGAAGAATTAATATCCTATAAAAAAAGAAAGTAAATATTATACATTTGGGCAAATTGTGATCCATCAAGCAAAAAAGGACTTTCTGAGATCAAATATAGATTAACATAAATGAGAACTTTTCAACTGTGCATTCAAAAGACACTTTCCTGTGCCTGATAATGAATAGTTATTCTACGTGGGCCCTATTTTGCTTGTCATTTGCTTGATTCCTATGTGTTTGTGAAACACAAATGCCCCCAAAATGGCCAATATTAAGTTTTTCGGACAGACAGACACCGATATTTTGATACAGAGGCATAAAAATGCTACAGATGAAGACTTAAAGGAAACTTCAAAGTACTACATAACTGTATCACTCTTGCAAACAACAAAATTACCCTCTAAATAACCAATATAAAAGGGTAGCTGATGAGAAAATGATTATATTCAAGGATGAATCCAGGATTTTTTCCTGGAGGGTTAGGGGGCAAGCCCAACTGATGACTTAAATGTGTCAAATATGTAACGTTGTATAGTCAAAATTCAATTTTCGGCTTTCGGGATTATTGCATTTGTGTACATTATAACCCAGCCAATATTGAGGCGGAAGGAGAAAATCCTGGTTATCAGCATTTTCTTCTTTTGTCAAAATGTTTTCTCAAACCAGGTATTGTTTGGAAAAGGGTTTAGAAAGTTGAAGGAAACCCACAAGGAACAGAAAAATTGACAAATTCTCACAAAGTCTTTGTTTGGTGACAGATCACATATAGAATTTGTTCTTTTTAAAAGAACTTATAACATGTAGATACAATACAGCAGTGATCAGCAAGGCCGTTGACCCAATCTGAAACCCTTCCGATCAATGGTGATAGTGTATATGCATTTCATTATTCATAAATTCATACATTCTCTATTACCTTACTCCTATAGTAACCAATT
Source organism: Fragum sueziense (assembly GCA_963680895.1). NCBI lineage: Eukaryota > Metazoa > Mollusca > Bivalvia > Cardiida > Cardiidae > Fragum > Fragum sueziense. Next base: position 57,353,234 of record OY804592.1, read on the forward strand.
ACAAATGCAATATCCTCTTTTTCTCTAAATGTTTCTACTAAACTGAATAAATTTCTCCGATAGTAACCAATTAGAAATACAATTTCCTCTTTTTCTCTAAATGTTTCTACTTAACTGAATAAATTTCAAAATTTGGAAATTCTTAAATTGTTTTGTGTCAAAAATCTAGTTTTTTGCAAAACACATTCAACTATCACCAACAGCATGTTCGGTTAATACCAAATACCTGGTACTGGGTTGACGCCTTAGGGTACCCAAACCTATACTCTAATTAAAACAGAACGTAAATGCCTATAATTCTAACTACATTTTTTTTTAAATTGCACACTAATAGGAACCTTCTGGGAAGTGTGAAAACTATTGACCCAAGTCAATTTGCCAAACCCCCCTAGAATGGCAAGTATCAAAACTTTTCACTGTAAGGTAATGCTCTGGATCTAAAATATTTCCTATGTTTTGTAGCAATAATGCTCCTTTCCTATACACATGATCTGGTTTACTTCTGAAGTCTGATTTGTTCTCAAATTTTGGTTTTATTGACCTCCCAGAAGGTCCCTTTTAGCCTGCTAGTCACATTAATAACAAGAGCTTCGCAGAGCGGCGCATAGACGCCCGAGAGGGGCTTGTCAGTAAAATTGGCCATTTTTTCAATTCAAGGGCAAATAATTCAAACATGAAATGTTATCAAAATTTTGTTTGCCCAACCAGACACCATAAAGATTCATTGTGGCTAGTATGATTAAATTCTGGTTGGAACTGTAGGAGTTGCGCACACGAGAAAATGGGCATTTTTGAGAAAATAAGTATTTTTCCTGAAATTCAAGGGCAGATTATTCAAAACGAAAACAATTATCTGAATTCTGTAAGCGGTATGCACAACTACACACCAAGGAGATTCATAGTGTCAAGTTTGATAAAATTCTGATTAAAACTATAGGAGGAGTTGCACACTCAAGAAAATGGGATTTTTTTTAAATTCAAGGGCAGATAATTCAAGAACGAAGAGTTATCTGAATTGACCAAACGCAATCGACAGATCGCTCTGCCCAACATAGAATTTTATACAAACAATGGATATGTGTTTGTTTATAGGGAACGATTTTATCCAGAGTTAATCATTGAGTAAATTCGGACAAACAAAATAGTATTTCATAGGTGTTGTTATAAAATTTACGAGATTTTATAACAACACCGACGGTTTATCAAAACATACGTTAACCTATTCTATTGTTAGCACAAAATTCTTTGCAATTGGCAAGTCGATTGTTTTGATTGTCAGTCAATAAATCGATACAATAACACGTGCAATGTAGAACAATTGGGCATGACATTTTTCTGATCGCCCATTGGCTAATCGATGTTTTTGATTGACAGTCGGCGTTTGGTCAATTCCGAAAGTGGTGCGCACAACTACACACCATGGAGAATCATTGTGGCAAGTTTGATCAATTTGGATCAAAACTGTAGGAAGAGTTGCCCACACAAGAAACTGCTAACGGATGACTGGTGCCTTAACATAATACGACCCTTCGGGCGTATATAAATCATAGTTTTTTCCATTCTACTGGTGATAATTTTTATGTCTCTTTCCAGATTTGAAAATGAATATGAAATGAAAATTATCTTACTTGACAGTTGTGGATAACAAGAAATATTATTGTACTGAAAATATTCCAATCGGAAAGCATTTGAATATCCATGTATTGAAATTAAGTTCTGGCTCTAAGCATTTCCTTCTTTTCTGTCAATGTTCCCTAAATTGTTTGAGAAATGGTTAATGATAAATTACTCCAAGAGACTTGTTGTGATGTCTGACATAATTTTGTCATTATGGTTTGGAAAAATGGTGAAAAATTTATGGTGCTTGATCATTTAGCACAGAATTGCTTCTTTCCCATATTCAATATTGATTCAAATCGACCATGGGCACTGTTGATATTGACTGATCCAAGCTAGGTTGTCATCAAATCTGTGCCTGAAAAATAAAATGATAATTTATCACTATGTTACAAACTCATCCTTGCATCATCTTAACCCACAATCAAACGACAAAATATTCGGGTGGTCCAAATTGAAAGAAGCAGCAGGCAATATTTTGAAGGTAACAAAACTTTGAACTTATAAGACTTTTCGGGTAGAAAACACGGGAAATGAAAAAATTGCTTGTCACAAGCAAGTGACAAGCAATTTCTTCATTTTCCACTATGTTATCCAAAGCCATTACCTTGTGGGGAGTCAAAAAGAGTCATTTTGTGGTAATGGGTTAAGGTAGTCCACCCCTTATGAGATTCATGGGATGTTAGAATTGTTTGTGCGATGTCTTGAACATTTTGGTGGTGGAATGTTCCACCGCCAAATGTCTACAATGTCGCCCTTCAAATCCAATCAAACTGAAAATCAAACTAATCCAAGATTATATTGTCACAAAAATTGGGTCCAAGTTTTGTTTTTATTTGTCTATAATTGTAGATGAAAGAGTGTAAATTGAAAGTCGAAAACAGAAAAAACTACAATTTTGTCAAATTCCAGGGCACATAACTCAAAACTTTCTGATCCAATCAGACCAAAATTCAAACTAATCAGTGATCTTATAGTCACTAATATTGTGTTCAAGTTTTGTCTTCATTGGCCAATAATTATTGTATATGCTAAAGTGTAAACAAAGTCGAAAACAGTCGAAAACAGCAATTTTGTCAAATTCAAGGGCAAATAACTCAGGACTTTTTAATCCGATCAATCTGAAAATCAAACTCATGTGAGATCTTATGGTCCCCAAAATTGTGTCAAAGGTTTCTTCTGATTAGTAAATAATTGAAGATGCTAGAGTGTAAAAAAAGTTGAAAACAATCGGAAACGGCAATTTTATCAAATTCAAGGGCATATAACTCATGACTTTTAAACCCAATTAATCTGAAAATCAAACTCATCTGAGATCTTATAGTACCAAACATTGTCTCCAAGTTTTGTCTTAATTGGTTAATAATTGTAGATGCTAGAGTGTAAACAAAGTCAAAAACAGTCGAAAATGGCAATTTTGTCCTTTTCAAGGGCACATAACTCTAGACTTTTTGGTCTGATCAAACTGAAAATAATACTCATTCAAGATCTTATAATCGCCAACATTGTGTCAAAGTTTTGTCCTGATTGATTGATATTTGTAGATACTAGAGTGTAAACAATGTTAAAACTAGCTATATTTCACACTCAAGGGCAGATAACTCCGGACTTTCTTATACGATCTGACCCATAATCGAACTCATTCGAGACCTTAAGGTCATACATGTTTTGACCAAGTTTGGTCAAGATTGCCTTATATTTGTAGATGCTAGAGCGTTAACACGAAATTGTGGACGGACGGACGGACAGACGGACAGACGGACAGACGGACGACGGACAAAAAGTGACCACAATAGCTCACCTTGAGCACTTCGTGCTCAGGTGAGCTAAAAAGTTTTATTACGTCTTTATAGATCTCTTGTGAGATCAAAATTAGACTATGGTTGTGTTGTTTACGGATCCGCCCGTCAATCCTACTTGCGCAAGCTTGATTCTATTCATAATCAAGGTTTGCGCATTGCGCTGGGCGCATTTAAAACATCGCCAATTAACAGTCTTTATGCGGAAGCAAATGAGCCATCTTTGAATTTACGTAGAAAGAAATTATCAATGGATTATTATTTAAAACTTAAATCAAATCCAGATAATCCTACACATGACGTTGTATTCGAACCTCTTTATGAAGAGGAATTTAATAAGAAGGAATCAGTTATACCCCCTTTCAGTTTACGTTGTAAGGCAGATGTAAATTCTCTAGATTTCGATCTAGATGACGTGGCGGAACATAAAGTTCCAAACGTACCTTTGTGGACGTGTAAAAATCCCACCTTTATTTATGATCTTGCTTCAACGAAAAAGTCGGAAACTGATCCTTTAGTATTTAAAAATAAATTCCTTGAAGTACAAGAAAAACACATGCTTCATTTACAAATTTATACCGATGGTTCTAAAAGCGAAGAAAAAGTTGCTTCTGCTGCCATTTTAGATGGCTTCAAATATCAGTATCGTTTGCCCGATAACTCGTCCATTTTCTCTGCCGAGCTCAAGGCTATTGACCTTGCGCTCGAGCACATCGTTGAAAATGGCTATTGGCGCTACATTATTTTTACAGACTCTCTGTCCTGTATGCAAGCGCTCGAGCACGAAAAAACGGACAACCCTATTATTGTGAAACTTCTTGAGAAGCTTTCTCGTTTATATGCTTCTGATGAAGATACTGATATTGTCTTTTGCTGGCTTCCAAGCCATTGCGGTCTACGTGGCAACGAAGAGGCAGACAAGGCTGCCAAGGAGGCGTTGTCACTAGATATTTTACCTTTTAGAGTCCCTTTTACTGATTTTAAACCACTGATAAATAGTTTTATTCTAAATGTATGGCAAAATTGTTGGAGCGACGAGGCTAATCACCAAAACAAATTGTTTAGTATTAAACCAGCACTTGGTGAATGGCTGCCAGGTCTTCGATCTGACCGCCGCGAGGAGTTAGTTTTGGCACGACTGCGGATCGGGCACACACATTTGACCCATTCGCACCTACTAAAGAACGAGGAAAAACCTCAATGTATTCCTTGTAACGAGGAGCTGACTGTCCAGCATCTCCTCATTGATTGTGTGGATTTAGCCATCATTAGAAACAGGCATTTCAACGCTAGCAGTTTAAAGACATTATTTGATACTGTTAGGCCTGAATCAATTTTTAACTTTCTTAAAGAGTGTAATCTCTTTAAAAAGATTTAGTTATGATATTTACTCTGTGATATTTTATATGTTCTATGGATTTTCCGGTCGGGTGGACTCGGACATGGGTGTTCTCTGATCTGGGAGGAGCCCATGTCTATTGGTGCTCACGTCGGATTATTCATGGTACATTGTTATACAATATTTCGTATATTTTTAATCATTTATACTTCAATTATTTTTAATAGGTTATATGCCCTATGAATTTTCCGGTCGGGTGGACTCGGACATGGGTGACCTCTGATCTGGGAGGAGCCCATGTCCATTCGTGCTCACGTCGGATTATTCGACGAGGTGCATTGGTATTGATATGATTTTCCGGTCGGATGGATTTCGGACATGGGTGTTCTCTGATCTGGGAGAAGCCCATGTCTATTCGTGCTCACGTCGGATTATTCATAGCTCGTTGTTATTCTATCTTCTGTATGGCATTTTTATCTGTTTTACTTCAGTTTTGTTTAATATATTTATATGATCTGTGGATTTTCCGGTCGGGTGGGCTCGGGCATGGGTATTCTCTGATCTTGGAGGAGCCCATGTCCTTTCGTGCTCACGTCGGATTATTCATGGTGTGTTGTTATTTTGCTTAAAATTTTATCTGTTGTATAGAATATCGTATTTTAATCATACCCCCTCTAGATGTTTATGTAACTAATACATATCCTAATACATCTTGTAGTGAGGCAAGGTGAGTGCGCCCAATATGACCTTAGCAGTCGACGGGCCTTAAAACTCCATTCATTCATTGCCAGAACCTCACTTCGTTGACTCTAAGAGAAGTAAGGAATTGATTGATTCGAAAAAGCGTTTCTTTGATAAATAGTTGATAGGGGAAGTTAAGATTGAATGGTTTGAATTTTCAGTCAGTGACTTTACAACTCCAACAATTAATCTGTCTTGGTAGCATGAATCAGTTTATCTCAATGAAACAGCAAAACGTCACTTTTCAACAAAAAAATCGTAAATGCAGCTTGTTTGAAGCTGTGGTTACGAGTTTTTTTGTTGAAAAGCAGCGTAATATTTCAAATATAAAAGACACCGAATTTCAGAATTGTTCGATTTGAACGCATTTCTTGGTGTTGTTTTGGTCCATTCTCGCTCAACAGATTATGTTACATCTTTGCGATGTTTAAACGTTTTGCACGTTTTGGCCCACTTTTCATAGACACAGAGAACAATTACGTAATAGTATCATCGGTAAAATGGCAGCCATTGAATATCTATGTTATCTAGGTTATTGTCCTGACATTGTAGGATTGTCTTTCCTCAATCTGTCGAAGCTATAATTCTTGTCAGACGTAGACATGTGATTATCATTTTCCCAAACAGAAATAATTAAGACGAATTAAGAATTGCTTTAAAAGGCGACAAACTGGATGTTGAGAAGGATATTAAAATACGCAATAAAGCACAGAAAATACGCGTTTTTCTCTGTTGCATCAATGTTTTCCGTAGCTTTATCTCGTTTGGGACGTTAAACCTATGGTTTGTTTGGGATAAGATTATACAGGCCCCAAATCCTCTAATCACTTCTATTGAATATTCCTGTAATTACGTAGTCTTGTCCTAGTGCTTTTCTTCTAGACATAATCAACTAGAAGTAGAACATTTCTCTTTGTCATAAAATGGGTTAAAATGATTACATTAGAACGGATTGTTACCATTTGTATCTATAGTCTTTGCCTTTTTCCGCTCAAATCATCAAACCTTGGGTAACATAAACGTAGTTTGATGGAGAGTTTATTGACTCATTCATTCATTTCTTTTTTATTTCATTTCCAATCCTGTAATTTTTGAGCTGGTTGATCACAAACCAAACCGACGAGAAAGCTGTGTGTGGTCAGAAGCCAACTTTAAAATCATGATACTTTTAGCAATGACAACAGACAGGCTGTGCTGTTGTTGTTATTGTAAAATGTTTTCCACTGTTTCCGAACAGTTCATAGAGTTTTATCAATCACATAATTGTTTGCCAAACTTTAGAAAGAAATTCTAAAAGAAGGTTCATACATTGCAACAACTGTACGGTTTGAGGATTTAGGTTTCAAAAGATAAAATACGAAAATGTTGCATTGTATTATAGAATCCAGCTTTTCCCACCAACTGATGACAACAGAAATTGTTTCAATCGTACATATTGTTAGACCAGACAGAATACAAACACACACAGTTACCAGAGAAGAAAATATTCCTGGAAATTGCATATTTATGAAGCGATGCGTCTAGACAATATTCTCACAATACAAAGACAGATATAATCCTCTATCTCAGATAAACATGAGCTTTAATAATAGAACAACTCATTAACCCGCTATATCTACTACATCATCTATTGCGTCGGGATATTTTAGTCGCTTTTCTACGAAAATCTCGTAACTGCAGCATAAGACAAGCTGCAGTTACGAGGTTTTTGAAGAAAGGGGATGCCATATTACTGCTTTTTGCAATATCCATGTATTCAACTACACGAAGTTGTTATCCTCCAGGTCGTGATTTAAATGTCAAAATGTTCGTAAAACTGAAAACCAAAAAAGTCATAGCGAGAGGCCAAATGAAATGTAACAGTTCATGAACTCAGATCATTTTCATAACTCTTCTATTACCAAGCGTCTTTTTGTTTTGCTTCTCCATTCGTGTTGTCTTTCACGTTCAGAACGTTTAATTGTATTGTCCATAGCCATATCCATAACAATCGTTTATCGATCTACATGTTTCGAATTTATCAATTCTGACAACTTGCAAATGGACAAATCTTCAATTTAGGGTGACCAGTTTATGGCGTGTACTGGTACAAGAGATATGTCTAATAGCATACCCAACATAGAGTAACTGCATAATCGTTGAACGTTACGTTATGTCCCATTCTCTCAATCATTGTCTACCAAAATCGTCATTGAACGACGAAAAATCGTATTCTGATTTTTTCTGCTGTAGATTTGAAATTGGAAACTTCTTATATGAACATTTGCTGTATATAATTACGCTTGCATCGTACATATGTCCTAAGGTTACAACAAAACCCCTTCAAGAAGGCTAGACCACGTACTGAAAGAATACCAGTTGTCTATAAAGACTTCACTTTGTTGTTCAACAGTCTAACCAAGCTTGGTTCTCACAATTAAAGGGCGACGGTAACTGATGGTCTAATTGCAAAAAATGAATTTTTTTGAAAAAATATGCAAAACTTTTGTGTTGACCACCTCGGGATGGTTAATAATATGCGATTCAGACAGAGAATGAGCCGAAATTACAAGACAGATAGCTGAATTTAGGGAGAATCCAAGCCTAAAATCAACCCCATCACTGATGGGGTTAGATATTATTTTCAAATTGTTGCGCATGCGCATACAGCGCGGACCATGATTCAAACGAGATTCATACTTTTAAATTTCAATATGACGTCATCATGTATGTTGTGACGTCATTTAAGAAAGTCGCATGTCCTACTGTTTTGACCTACTTTCGACATCGCTTCATGAATTTGGTATCAAATTGCGAAAAAATGAGTCGTTGCTTCAATAGTTTCTCGTAATCATTTAATCAGGTCATATAAAGCTTAAAAAGTGTACATTTCGTTTGTATTTGACAATTTTTGCGTCCAAATCTGGGAAATAGTAGCTTTAACATTGACTATTTCGGTAGCAGTAGCTGTATGTCATTCGTCCTTTACAGTTATGTTAAAGAACTATGGACACAAATTAAGTTAGTGTTAGTGATGTAATTTCATCAACTGTTTTCGTATTTAAACTTCACGTAAGTCTCTCTACCCACTTTATACGTTTGTTAAATTCTCTACCAAATGTCAATTATAATATGGGTTAAAAGTCCTAATTTGCTATCTCTCTCATCAATAGTATATTTGTCCACAAGTCCATTTGTCCGGTTTTCACGGTGCATTAAGTTAAGTTTTATTTATTTGACAATCCCATCAGGAATTGAATTAGGATAAAATGAATAGAGTTTATATTTTGTTTTAAAATTTATTTTAAAAGGCAAAAAATGAGTTATATTAGACGTGATTCAACCTAAACAAGGTTATGAAATCTAATGATGGAGAAAATGACTAGTTTTACAATCGGCGCGAGACATCCCTCGTCTCCAGGGCCTCGTAAATACAGTCTACGACAATGTTTCATTGCCAACTAACCCTTTCACAAGCAAGTCCGGTTTAAGCATTATAAGAAAGGACAATTGGGAAATCATAGAGGAAAGGCAATGCTGAAGCAAATCATTCTCTCGTTTTCCTTAACTTTTTTCTTTGCTATTGTTTTTAAATAGAATTAAGCTGTTTTATTGGCATTTGGCTTACACTATGCAACTTCTTCGAATTTGGACACGCATGAAATTGTATCGTTTTTATAAAAAGGGTAAACCATCATTATTTCTAATTTACCCTGTCAAATTTAGGAATAAACATTTAACTAAATGGTCAAAATTATGTAATATGGTTCATAATTTGTTTTCCGGTTGTATTTGCAATTTTAAGGCTTTGCTGGCTAAAAGTTGGGTTTATATTCAAAATATTATTGCGTGACTACCAAAATAAAAAAAACTTATCAATGTTTCTAGTCGGTCGTTGAAACGATTATCCCTTAAAGTGACATTTCAGAATTTTTTGTCATATATTTTACTTTTATTCTTATCTGAAAGAACATATTTCCTTATGAAAATTCTGAAAATTTCGAGCCAAAATATTGCGCCGTTTACGAGAAATTTATATTTTTGTGTTAAAGTTGAACAAATTGTTGTGGACAACAGTTCGGATTTATATGCAATTTATCGATTATGTCTCAACTTTAAATGCGTGTTTCTCGCTTATTGGCAACAACTTCAAAAAACCAATAGTATTTATGCTCATTAGAATAACCAATCTTGGCATCAAGACATACTTTAAAAATTTGAAATTGGAATGAAATGTCCCTTTAAATGCATTATGATGATGACGACAAAGACGATTCTTGGGGCTGTTCAGAAATTAATAGGATTCAAAGAGTCGTCATTATCATCATGATCACGGTGTTGTCATTTCGACTGTTTCTTTATTTTTTTACAATTTTCAAAAATAAGTGAAACGATTATTCAAACAGTGTATAAAGCCCACTTTTCTAAGGTCTAATGGAGCAATAATTTCACGTTCTTAGAGTCATTTTCATACTAACGGCACAGAAAGTTTCTATATCTGGCTATTTCACGTACACGCAGAACTGTAACCAGCAAGACTGGACAGGCTATTGTTAACTCCTTTAATATATATATAAACTACTATAAAGATGTCACTCGGTTAGTATTAGCAGTATATAATGTCATCATTATCTATTCTAAATGTACCAGGTTTAACAACAATCTTGTCTGAGCACTATCTTATGTATACATCACAAGCCATAAACTCTATATATAATCCTACAATAACAAATAGTTTTATGACTTAAACTGTGACGTACCTGGGAAAGTTTTTGTTAACATTGACAATTTTGAATGCTCATTCATGAATGATCATTTCATCCCTTTCAGTCTTTAAAGCGCGAACAAGTAGTATTGCAATGAGCTTCCATTTCGTTTTTTGGCTAACAACAAATTCGTAGCATATTAACCCTGGTTTTGACGTTCCTAGTAGAAATGGCTTGGGAAAATATTGAGACAAAGGATAACCAGCAGTTTCTCCTTTTGCCTCAATATTTACTGTGCTATATTTTACACTAAACCAACCTGTATTTATCTAAATTTTGTTGTCTCCAGCAGCTTTCGAATTAGATAAGTCTAAATTTTGCCGTTTGGGATAAGGTTAAGTTCAGTTCTGTGTCGACAATAAGGATATCGTGACTGTCTACAGCATGTAATTCAATTGATACTGTTAGAACTAATTCTATTGTCTCGCTATGTCTCCGTGCCTTGTCTACCTCTAGCCTAGAACAATGAATTAACAAGATAACTGTGTGAACTCTATATGTAGCCAAATCTCGTTCTAGAGTAAATTTGTCTGTCTTCGTATGTATTCAAGACAAATATCCTCTCCTCCCACCAATGGTTTGATAATCGCTAACCCGTGTGGGCGAGCACCCCGAGGCTAGGTAAGAGTGTCGTTGTAGCACTGGTATGAGAAAAGACAAGAATCCATGGTTAGGTGCTCAAGCCGCCATGACATGCCGTTATAAGTTCAAAGAGGCATTAATCCACAATCAATCAATCAATCAATCAACCAATCAATAAATCAATCAATCGACTGATCAATTAATCAACCAATCAATCAACCACTCAATCAATTAATCAATCAATCAAGATAGTCTGGCTGTAAATACCGATATTCGTGCACTACCATTTGTATTAGTTACTAGTCTTTTTGGTGCTTAGATCACAGGGTTGGAGATGTTACCAGCGACGATGAATGCATCGGTATAGGCAAAGCTCTAGTTGCGCTCTGGAAATAAGGCAACATGGTTATCTTTTAACAATGCTATGTTTGTAAAATTGAACAGTTTGCATAAAAAATATCCACTTTAAATGTCCCCGTCAACAGATTTTTTGACAAAAGTTATAAATTAGGGTACATTCCTTTTGCAACGGTATCTCTCCACAAAGTGATTAACAGCAAATGACTTGGAAAGAATCTTTCTAGTAGTTTCGTCGTCCAGTAATGGATTGTACATTTATAATTTCGTGAGTTTGCGCAATATTTGCATATCTAGGCTTTTAGCTAATTAATTGTATCAATTGATGAGTCTGGTTCCCACTTTATGATGGTAACGCCAAAAGACAATACCAATAAGCCACACATAACCTTCTTCATGCCCGGGGTCTTACTTTCGAGTTTCGTTAACTTTAGCTTCATCACGTGCCAGACAATCCATCTAATTAACGAACAAGTTCTATGTGTTAAACCATTCTGATATGTACATGTAAAACTGTATAAAACTTCGTCCGTTGTTTCTGGAAAGTTCATATTGAAACCCATAGATTACGTGGTTTGGTGCTTATATTTTTGTGACCATGATAGAAATAAGCAAGAAAAACAGTTCTAGTACGCAGATCATACTTTCTTACATTTAGTTTAGGACAATGCAGTTTGCCCTAATCACCACTAATTCTAATATTATGCTTTTTGCCCGAACTACGTAAACCAAGTCGTGTTGAAGCGATTTTCATTTTTTCGCGATATTAGATTGTTTATCTTAATTATCTATATGTGAGTTTTATTGAATTTGGAGTATTTGGTTTGGGACACTTCAAACAACACTTTTATAACCTAGTTATCGCTAACACTGCTAATGATATTAAGCATTAACGGTATTTAGAACATGTTCAAGCTAAAACGGACTTACGAGGACAACGTCTGAAGCAGACGTGTTCGGTAATAAATGGTTCTCTATCCCTCATTAACATTTAAAAGGCAACGGGTTGGAACGTAAACGCAACGAAGCTTAAAGAATACATCTCTTCTGTAAGATCATACACAATTCTACAGCTTTTTTTTTTTTTTTTTTTTTTTTTTTTTAATTCTAACCAATATCGCACATGTGACGTTATATCTGATGCCGCAGCAGACAAATATGATATTATAGCCCCTGGTCACAGGCATTAAAACTTTATGGGGCTATAAGTGGGAGAAACTCTATTGATTTAGCATAAACACCAACAAGATAAAAAGAATATTGCCTCTCAGTTCGATATATATATCCAGAGTGTTTGTATCGCGCTATGTTATGCGAAGAGAAGTCGAAAATGCTTTCACTGAAAACACACAATCTAATAGTTCTATCAATTTAAGAAATGTTTGCCAATCTATGATTGGATAGAAAGCATGTATGATGTACTTCGTATTTTATGTCCCCGATTCGGTAGCCGTATTGACTCTTTATTTCTTAGATTAGAACAAATATTAATACCATGTACAAATTTGTCAATGTATACTGTGCACAAAAAGTTTAGCAAACTTGGAAAATGTCCTTTCCTAGTCAAAAACTATTCCAAAATCAATAAAAATAAAACTCTAATGTGTTTGAAAATTCAATTTTCTGGCGCTTCCTGAAAATTTTGTTTCAAAATCCTTAAGCGTTAGTTATGTATCTTACGGTAAAGTGCACAGGGGTCAGATATCGAAAGTCAAGCAAATTTCAATGACGCGAATGTCCAGCATAAGCAGCTAGGACCGCCATTCAATGTCTTCCCATGTTGCAGAGAAGATTCCTGACCACACAGAAAGGAATTTTGCCCATTCATACTGCAGATGACGCTTATTGCCATTGACAATACAGACGTCATTACTTTCTCTAGCCTGACGTCCAACAATGTTCTTTGTGTGTTCTTTTGCTGGTGATTAAGCAGTTCAGTCGTAGATCATTCTGTATGTTCCTTGGAGTAAGTGGGTTGTGATTATCTTATTGAAATATCACAATGTTGTGTCGTTGTTAGACGGTCCTGTGACAGGTTGGATAATTTCATTGCAGTGCCCTTGCACCGTTTGGTTGCCATTAACTGAAATGAGGTCTGTTTAAACGTTTTCATCTATTCCTGCCTAAAAATGACGCTGCACTCGACGTAACAGTCTCAATGATGACGTTATTGGTATCAAGCCTTACGCATCTTCTCCAACCACAAATCCTGCCGTCAGTTAATGACACGTAAAATGAGATTCGTCCGGACATCAGTCCAATGTCTCCTGAATCAATATCCATGTGTCAATACCCACTGACGCCTTGCCCGTCGATGATTAACGTCATTGGCGTAAGATCGGAGGACCCTGATGCAAGTTGTGTGGAGCCCGTTCCGGACAGTCTGGTCACTAACGGTATACCTTGTGACGTCCTGGAGGAGTAGCACTAAATTCTTACTAGACAGGAATTCGAAACGTCGTCAAGACGTCGCTGTGAAACGATCCTCCCTGAACGTCGTTTTACATGGTCTACAAGATTTAGGTCGGTCTTTGGTGGCTAAAGTTGCATAAACCAAGTGCCGTAGGCGCGTAATTGTCAATTGGAGACAATTGAAATGCAAAGCGACATCTCTAACAGACATGCCTGCTTGGAGCATGCAAAGAGCTCTCTGACGTCGAACTTACGTCATCATTTCTCGCCTTCCCATAATCAATTTCAAAGAATTAGTACCAGTTAAATTGATTCTGCTAACAGATCTGTGTAATCGTGTGTTTTTGGACAAGCTAGACATTATCGATGTCACTGCACACGTGCCGCACGTGACATTTGCTTATCTGGACTTTGTCCAATACACTGAATGTTCACTCTACACATGCACTGTATGCGTAATGGTTGTCTATCGGGACAATTGAACAGCACAAATCAATGTTCATTTAATTATCATAAACTGAAAAAATAATGTGTTAAAAAACGTGCTAAACTTTTTTTTGCTCAGTATATAAATAAGAAGACATAGATAGTGATAGATAATGATTGTTTATGACCACCACCAAGGATAATACAAAATATCAGAAAAAAACACATCGTTCCACTGCTTCTGTGATCTCTGATAGGTTGTAAGTAGAAGAGTGCACAGGTTGTTTGATTTTCTTTGCACACGTCTTTCTGTCTAACAAATTACATAATTAAATATACACACAAGTCATGTACTAGTATTTCATGTCTAGAACCATATAACAACACAATAGCATCAAAGTGACGTTGGTGCACATCGATTGCAATTACAATTTGATTTTTGAGGTGAAACAATGTGTTCTACGGTATTCAAATCAAAAATAAGAAAGTGGCGCTGGGCGGACACCGTTGATTGACATGCAAATTTTGTTTGGGTAGGTCCGTTTACACAGATTCACCAAAAAAACATGTCGTATTTTTTATTAACTTATTACATGCTGTACATATTTCGTGTTCAGGACGATTTCAAAATAAGAAGGCATCAATGTGGTGTCAACGTACATAGGATTACCCTTTCCTACACGTCCAAGATACATTCGAACTAAATGAACTCAAACTGGGAACTCGATGTCTAATGATGTTGACTTTTGAGTAAATAAAATGCATTTTTGTTAGAATTGATGCAAAAACAGAAAAGGCGTATCATCAGTATTTTTTTCTTTCCTTTGCATTTCTTAAAGTGATATTTAAGAGACATGAACACCAGAGGTTGTTTTAGAGAGGATTGCAGTTTAATTTTGTAGGAGGAACAATTCCACATAGACCAAGTTAGAATTAGCCTGTCGTCAAACGGGTTTTGACATTTATTTTCTGGTCTATGGTGTGTTCAGTGTGATATGTTATTTTGGCATGATTTTTCATGCGTCCAGGAATTGATTTGTAATTCTAATTATGTTCTCTTTTCCATACCTTTTCAAACACGTTTGTGTAATGGATTTATCGGGAATTGGTTTAGAAATAAGCACAAATCAAGCAATACTGACCTGAGCAGAATTTTCCAAATGTTCAACATATGCTTCATGTTGTGTCAAAACTTCCATTGCTCGTATATATTGTCGTCTGATCTTGCAATGTATGTACTCTTACTTTTTACAGATTTGTCCATATATGCTGTGGTGGTGACGCCCTAGACCTATAACGCAGTGGCCACTGTGTTCGATAACTGCTACTCTGATCTGTATTTATATTGGCTGTAAAATGGAAGATAACGCTTATCTCATTGTTTTGTTATTATTATTGATAATCAATCAGTTAATCAAATAAAAAAAAATAATATAAAAAACTAGAGACTATATGTGTGTTTGTAGATTATGGGTTAAAAGCACTTCTCCATAAATTTCGCAGAAAGCAATAATACATTTGAGACTATAAACCACCTTTTACTTTACTTTAAATATATATTCAAGACCTTGAGAGGCGGATTTTATAAATTGTTTGTACTATTACATATGATTCATCATCTTGGATATTTTATCAAATGTCACAAATGCATTTACTTGGAACTATGCCCATTTTTGCACACACGACATTACGGCATTAAACGATCTTGGTGTAAAAATTGCTTTGAAAATGCTTCCTTGTGCATTCCATGCAGTCGGAGGACAATGACATACTAAAAATAGTAACCGTGTTATTAAAGTCGTCAGACACCGCCCTTTTGTACAATGCACTTCAAAGTGTGCCAGCCGGAGATATCTACTTGGAATTCTCTCTTTCGCAGTTTCTGGCCTCCAAAAAGCATGTTTACCCTTTCTCAGATAACACGACCTTTAATTCACATATTTCTAATTTTTTCTCTAAGTCATGGTGATATTACTTCGGAGTTTTGTCTCCAACTAACTTGTTTAACAAACGACAAAAACAGATAATTTTTCAAAATTAAGTACATATCAGACATCAAACATGGTTTCATTAAAAACAGAAAAGAAATTCTTGTACAAAAAGATGAAAACATCCAAAATGTTTTCTACCAAAGTAGCAACGTGTGGTACAATATTAGAAACTCAATTCAACTTCAATTAAGGGTGCAATTTGAAGCACAGAACAAAATTTAATGTCGAATTAACACCATAGCAAATCGAGCTTACAATAAATGATCAAAACTTCTTTTAAACTCATCCATTATTTTGATTTATAGGCTATATTTCATCTTTACACTTTAAAAGCGTTTTGCACCTAATTTCAAATCGTCAATGCTCGGAGAGAAATTGAGTATAAAATTAAATCAATTAAATTCCAATTCGACTATATCGTGACATCATCATAGCTGAAGAGTAATCAATTATCTGGTTAATTTTGACTTGAAATAATGTTTTATTCCTTATGAATGTACTTTATTACCTTAATCAATTCTTTCTCAATTGACAAATTTCAATACTAGTTCGAATACACATTGAATGTGATGCAGGTGACAAAGTCAATGTCAGCTATCTTGAAACTATCTTGAAACTGTGTATGTTATCATTTCAGCTTCTGTTTGGCCTCTGGTTGCAATGCTTTTCAAAACCAAATTGATTATGGACAACAGGGCCATTTTTTTGCTTTTGAAAAATGTTAAGCACGCATTTAAAATCAAGCAGAGTCATTAGCAGATCATGGCATACACCGTCAGTGTTCAGGTCTCAGGAAATTCTGGGTGTTGCCAAGGATTATCTCAAAGTGTATGAGACTTTCGAATTCTTCGAATAAAGTACGGGTACTAGTTAATCACTGCACGTTGCTTTTACTAAATAAAATCTATCTACTCTAACTTAGATTATTCTACTTGTTACATTTCGTCACTCGATCTACAGACATTTTGACACATTGTAGGAGATAAACGTTCTAGACAGATTGGGAGGTTATCAGTTAAATACTGACATGTTTTGACGTCCCAAACAAAGTTGATGCTACTCTTGCTGTACACAACTAACTACATTATTGACAACATTACAGACAGTTTACTTGATTAGGGAAACAAAATTCTTTACAGCTAGTATAACCGTTTTTCTGGGGAATATTCTATCGATGAAAGTCTAATACCGCCGTCAGTGCAGCTTAGATAAGCTGCAGTGACGGTGGTTTTAGACGTTCATCGACGTTTCTTCTAGTGTATTGATCGCCCATCTTTCATTTATGTACCGTTTCTAAAGACGTCATGTGGTCGTTTTAGACATTTTTGGTCCTCAATTCACCATATGGTCGATATTTCAATTGCGATCGGCCATTACTCTGACGCTTCAGCCCTTTTACAATATGCCTGCTTGTTCAAAGGGGGGTCAGATGAAATACTAAACTTGACACATTGTAGTAGATAAACGTTCCAGACAGTTGGGAGGTTATCAGTTATACTGACGTGTTATGACATCCTAAACAAAGATTCTGCTACACTTGTTGTACACAACTGACAACATTATTGACAACGTTACAGACAGATTACTTGATTAGCTAAACACTACAAGTCTAGTTTCTCTTTTATACCGTACAGGAGTACGCAGAACTCCAAAATACAGATGCATACGACAATATAAGGGTGGCTTTGTTTGTTATTGCAAGCATGTATTTTTTACTTTTACACGTACTTCAAAGCAATCTTTATCAATGTCGTCCAAGTAGTTATTGTTATTTTATTTGATGAACCTTTCACAAAAGTTGAACGACTTAGCATGTAAAGAATGTTTTCCCATCTGTCTCTGTCTGAGACTTTAAAGTCAGGCGTTGTTTGAGAGAGCTGTGAATGTCAATGTATTGAGACGTCGAATTTTGAAGCACATCTAGGATTTCTCGTTTATCATTTTCAAAACACAAATATTGTGTAATTAATTACAAATACTTCATACTCTAATTCTTATGGGAAATTCGAAGGGAATCTTATGTATACTGATTTCAGACGAAAGCTCTAAAATTGTATAGCTTCGAAGATGTTCATGATAAAAACATTTTTGGAATAAACATTTGGTAGAGTGTGCAAGTATTTAGATACAAAATGAGACAAAATCTGGGAAAAGGGGTCCTGGAGGCATCTGAGAACAACATGGATCCAGATAAGCCTTCGTATAAACAAATTCTTTTCATTACCTATATCAAACTGTAAGATAACGATATAGATCCTGATTTAACAGCACCAAGACACAGCCTGACCTGTAATCACTGTATTGCAATATGCCATGGTGACCCTTTTAGAGATCTCTGCTTATTTGTTAAACAAATTTTGTTGGAATTGTACGGTAAATGTTGAAACACAGGTTTTGTCTCGGAACAGACAAAAAGATGCAATATTGACAAATTGGATCAAGGATTATTCTTTGGCACATTAGTTTATGTATTCAGCGATAATTTCGTCTGTTGCGGCTACACCCGTCTTAAATTCGTCAATAATTACAGTAATCAATGCAAACGGATTGGAACAATTCTCATAGGGATTGTGTGTTCATAACTTAGTCACGGTACTCTTAAATATTTCTGTGTGGGAAAAAAAAGGAAATTTCATGAAACAAAAATGTTCATAAAAATGTGGGGAATTTTGATAAATAAGACTAAATAAGATTAGTGACATGATCTTGCTTATGCCACGACCATTAACTTACTATAATTTGCAAATGAGCATCGCTTTTTCTAGTCGAATGTCGTCAGTCGTAAAGGCTGAAGTTACACGAGGCGAAAATGCTTTCGAGTTAACGCAAACACGGCGGAGAACTATGTGACATATTTTGCGATAGTTTTCAATAATTCTAGAATATAGAGGGCCGCGGCCTTAGCACAGGTTGTAGCGCATCTGACCCTCATTCGAGAGGTGCCGGGTTCGATACCCGGCCCCGGCTAATACCCTTTCTGACAAATTGTCACCCACCAATGGGTTTGAAATCGTTAACCTAAGTGGGCGAGCAGCTGGAGGCTCGGTAATTGTGTTGTGGTAGTACTGGTTTAAGAAACGACAGGAATCCATGGGTAGGTGCTCCAGCCGCCGCGATATGACCCTGGTAGTTGAAAACGGCGTAAAACCCCAATAAACTCAAACTCTCTAATATAGATCTATTTCCGATTTAAAAAAAAATGAAAGCGGGAAAACGGCAATGGCTTGCTGAACGATAGAAATAAAAACAGTTGTCTAGCTTATTCATGGCGTTTCTGCATGTTCTGATTTAAACCGAATTATAAATTGTTCAAGTAATTACAAAATCATTGACGATTTCATGAAATTGTTGTATCACGTGGTTCCCCGCCATGGCCAGTTAAACCCGGTATCGTTAATTTTAAATCCAATTTGCAACGACGAATATGGTCCCCAGCGCATTGTCCACTCGTGCTGTCCGAACCTATTCTTTACTCCTCTCCGAAGCGATCTAAATACCATATATAAGTCAAGAATATACTTAATGCTACGGTCAGGTCACAATGTGAAACTGCCACCGCGCGATTTTTTTTACTTCGGCGAATTCCTAAACTCGAATGCCACCGGGCGATTTTTTACGAATCGCTGCGAGTGGTCATAAATAACTGCCACTAAAATGCCGCCTGACGGGGCCCGGGCGGCGGAATGCGGTTTCAAAAGTACAAGGTGCGCGTGTCGTCATCAGGATGTCTGCCGGTGGCAGTCAGGTGGCAGGCCGCCGGGCGACCTTCAATATTTCACGTGCCACCGGCCGGCAATCGCGCGTTCTAACTGCCACCGCCCGGCGCCCACCCGATAATCTGACGGCGGCAGGCTAGTTTCCGAGGAATTTAAAGTCTAGACTGCTCTCAAAAGTTAACATTGTTCTCAAAATATCTAAAGCTTACAGTAGGAATTGTGAAAATGTCGCCTAATAAATGCAACGGAAAGGGCAAAAACAAGGCGCCAGCCCAAAAGCGCCCTAGACAAGATCCCCACGAACACAGTAATAGCAGTGAGGACGAGGATATAGAGGATGAAAGCAAGGGGGCCCAGCAGATAAACGAGCAGATTTGTGATTTCTTTGAAAGAAACAGTTATTTCTATGATCTGACCCACGAATCTTATAAGGATAAAAAGAGGAGGGACAGCACCCTAGCCGAATTTGCTTCGACGCTGATCTCAGGCTGGACGGGAGACAAGCTATTGAGTAGATTCAAAAGCTTGCAGACCGATTACGATAAGATTAAAGCTCAACTCAAGAAAGGGAAAAGCGGATCCAGGGTCAAGAAACTGACACAGAAACAACAGTGGAAGTTGAGGGTTTTCCAGTTCCTTGATCCGTACAGCCACAAAGGAGCCTGCGACACCCAAGACTCGGAGCTCGGACAGGTAAGCATCGGCCAGGTCAAGTTTGTTATAGATATATATGTTACCCATAGGAACTTATACGCCGCGTCAACAAGCCCCAGCAGCACGATAGGAAAAAGCCCTTGTAGTTGTAATAGAGGCTGCCCGACTTCCTTGGCTTCCGGATGCGGATATGTTTCCCGTCCAAAGCCCCGCAGGCATGATGGAAGTTCCATCTGGCGCTGAACTTCTCGGCAACTTCCTGCCATTCCTCTTCGGTGTTAGGAGTGGTCCACTGTTAGTCCTTGAACTCTTCAATTATTGTCTGACACACCTGCGGCTCAAACAGCGAAATGGTGTTGTGTGCTACCCGAAGGTCAAATTCTAGGGCTCGATATGAGATTCCTGTAGCCAAGTACCTGGACTTAGCGGTTCTCGGTTCTTCTGACACTTCGTGATGCGGGGCTTCACCCTCTCGAGTATATGGAAGGAAATATCAGAATCCATCCGTAGGAATGATTTAAAGCCTCCACGGTCTTCCATCTGCAGTTCATTCATGAGCGTGTCGTACTGGCCGAGTAGCACTCTTCGCTGCAACCATGGTCGCACCCAACAAGTCCGTCGTCGTCGCTGCTGTTCTTCTTCCACCAGCAGGAAAGTCAACAGCAACTGTTGTCTGCGCTCGATTCTCCAGAGTCGCCATTTGAATTCGGCGATTCGAAGGTCTCTAAGTCTTGGAGCTACTACAACCGCCATGTCTGTAATATTGTGTATCGGATGAATGTTTCCTAATTTATATTCAGGGTCCGAGTCTGCACTTGGTAGATCGCCGTCATGCCACCTACCAATACCAACGGCCGCCTCCCTGTTGCCTTTCGATCTCCGCCCTGCCACCGTCAGATATTTAGAAATCGGACGGTGGCATGTCAATGGCATAACGGCGGCAGGCCGGGTGAAGGAAAGTGGCAGTTACGATTTTCGAAGACCTTCAAGCACCAAGACCGAGTAAAAATCGCGCTGCGGCCCGCCTGCCACTTGACAGCCACCGCGCGACTTGCACCCGGCCGGTGGCAGGGCGACTTCCAAAATTGGAAAAAATCGGGTGGTGGCAGTTAGAATTTTAACTTTTAGTTAAAATTCGAACAGCCACCTAGCGGGGTCCTAAATGCCAACGGCCGCCTGCCGATGTTGCCTTCCGCAGGGCGGCCGCACAGCTGCCACCGGCCGAATTTATACAAAAACTGGCAGTTATCACGCCGGGCGGTGGCATCTAGTGATTTGTAACCGTAGTATAAGTCAAGAATAGAATTTATAAAGATTGGCTGTCTGATAATTCCAAGAAGATGATTGAGGAAAAGAGAATAATCAGGCATAGATTTTTCGAGCCAATTCCAGAATGCAGAAACAGACCATACATACAGAGTACAATACCAAGCATAAAAGAGTGAAAAGAAGCACAACAAAAAACAAGAACGAGCGAGTCAACCAAGTGGCCACAGAAGCCCAACAAACATTAAACAGTTAAAGGAGACGTGAAGAACTTACATAGGAAAATAAAGGCACCATCTGGAAAGAGAGGTACTGCAGACAATACCAATCAAGTCTAAGGATGGTAGAACTCTAACAAAGCCAGAAGAACAACTTGAGAAGTGGAACGAGCGCTTCAGCGAACTCCTCAGCTGCACACCAGTTGACACCCCTCCTGACATACCAGAGGGCGATCAACATTAGACCTATCACCAAGGAGGAGATCATGGAAGCAGGGTGAAGCTCAAGACTGTAAAAGCATCCGGCCTAGATGAAATCCCATCGGAAGCCCTAAAAGCAGATCGCCAAACTACAGCTGATCTTCTTATAGATCTACTACAAGACAGTTGGGACAAAGAAGAGGTTCCAACAGAATGGTAAACAAGGCGGTCCGTCAAACTACGAAAATCAGGAGACATTTGAGACTGCCAGAATTAGAGTAGAATTCAACTTCTATCACTTCCAAGCCAGGTCCTGACCGGAATAATTTGACATCCTTAGACCACATAATGAGGGACGAACAAGCTGGGTTTCGCCGAGGTAGATGATGCACAGACCAAATAGTTGCGCTGAGGATTATTGTTGCACAGTTACTGGAATGGCAATTACCACTATACATCAACTTTATAGATTTTCGAAAAGCTTAAAATTGACACCATAGACAGAGTCACCATTTCAAAAATCATGAAGCACTATGGCATTCCAGAAAAGATCATCAACATAATCTGAAGCTTCTATCAAGATACGATCTGCCACGTGATACACGACCAGGACCTATCCCCTCCCTTCAAGGTTTCAACAGGTGTTCCACCCGGTTGTTTGCTATCTTCGCTGATTTTCTCGCTTATGCTTGATTGGATCATGACGACTGTGACCAGAACCGAGGGGACTACAGTGGACCTTCGCAAAAAGCTGGAAGATCTTGACTTTGCTGTCGACATTGCTCTTCCGTCCCATACACAACAGCATATCCAGGAATAAAACTGAATGTCTGAATGAAGTCGCAAAAATACTGGAATCCACATCACCAACAAGAAAACAAAGAACATGAGAATAAACAGCAAAAGAGAATCTCAGGTTACGCTGAACATTCAGCCGATTGATGCAGTGGGTAGCTTCAATTGCCTTGGTAGTGTAGTGAATAAGACAGGAAGCTCAGATCGAGATATGTTGACTAGGATCGTGAAAGCCAGAGGTGCCTTTTTTCCATCAAGAATATCTGAAACAGCACAGGTAAAAGGCTAAATTAGAAATGAAGCTTTACAACTCAAATGTATGGTATGTCGTGCTTTATGGCTCAGAAACCTGAAAACACTCCAAGACCATGGAAACCAAACTACAGGTCTTCATTAACAACTACCTTCGCAAGATCCTGGAGATAAGGTGGCCCAAAATGATTTGCAATGGAGAGCACTGGAGGAGGACTAAACAAAAACACATAATGCAGACCATCAAGGAAACGTGACATCGGATTTGGTATATTCTGTGAAGAGACAGAACACACATCACCAAGCAGGGGATTGATTGTGAACCCTCAGGGAAAGAGAAAGAGAGATTGACCGGCACTGACTTGGAGAAGAATCCTTGATGCCGAGCTTCGAAAGATCGGACTGTCATGGAGTGAGGCAAAAAAGAAATCAGAAGACAGAACAGATAGAAGAACAATAGTGAAGGTCCTATGCCCAACCATCGGCGAATAGGAGTAATTAAGTTGGCAAGTAACAAAACAAGGGTTAACATTTATCTACAACTTTAATATGCTTTGAGGAAAACAATTTCAAATAAAGATCATCCTTTGATAATTGAAAAATTGCATTTTAATAACTAATGCACCTATGGGCGACCTTGTTTACAGCAGTATTTTGTTACGATTTGACATTCAAATATTAAAAGGTTTCTTAAAATAGTCGAGACGTTAATTGCACGGTATCCATCAAGATATAAACTTCGACATTAAAGTTACATTCACTTTATCATACGGCTATAAAACATGATTGGCTGATTAGTAATGAAAAAATATGTGACGTGACATCTATAAAGGGACGTGCCCGTAGGATGAATAGTGCAGTCTGGCCATAGTTTGGTTTAGGGTATCTACACGGTGGGGATTGTGCATGCTGGGATGTGTAAATCTACGGACATTTTGCCTCGCTTCAGGTAAGACATTTTGCAATAACTTCCTTATTTCTGTGTCAATCAAAAAACGGTTTGTTGCATGTACCCTGCCTTACTGAGCTCTTTCCTCCGATGTATGCTTTACACGAAACCTTTTCGTACTTTTTGCAAAAAGTGATCCCAACCGACCAGAAAAACGACAAAAAATCTGGTCGTTTTTCAGGTCAGTTGGGATCAATTTTTGGGAAAAAATATGGGGAGTTTTCAAATAAGTAATACACCTGAGGAAAGCGATCAGTAGGGCGGGGTACATGCAACAAACCGCTTGAAAATTGACACAGAAATAAGAAAATTATTGCACAATTTCCTACCTGAAGCGTGGCTTATTTTGCCGTAGTCGTTATCATTTCGTTTTCTGGTCAGTTGGGATCAATTTTTGGAAAAATTAAAAGTATACTACAAATAATCCATGTATTCGAGGAAAGGGATTTTCAAGGCGGGGTGCATGCAACAGACCTTTTGAAAATCGACAAAGAAATAAAGGAGTTATTGCAAAATATTTGACAAGATTCGAGATTATTTTTGTCCGTATTCGTTATCCATCCCAGCATGCACAATCCCCACCGTGATCTATGAATTATCCAAAAAGCAAATTGATACAGTCGACGACTTGAAGGTTACTTTTACTACTTCATACAAATATGAAACCTATTTGGCTGATTAGTGATTAAAAATATGTGACGTGACGTCGTAAGAGAGGGCATGGCCGTAGGATGAATAGCCCGGCCAGAGTTAGTGTTGTGGCTATTTGTAAAATACCGGTATACTAAACTGACACGATTTAAAAACGCAAAGCACGTTTTAATTAACCATTCCATTTCTATTGCCTCGATCGGCAACATATTTGGGGACACGTATAAGGTAATGTATACACTTTACAGGGTTCTCCGCAGAATATTTTGAAGCCGTAGTGGCAAATTATAGGACAGGTTCATCTATAATAGACTATTGGAGACCTTGAAACGCAATGTGTTCATGCAAATAATTGTGAATAAAAACATAATAGGAAAAGAAGAAATTGCTCAATTTGAGCAATTTCTTCTTTTCCCATAATGTTTTTATACAGAATTATTACATTTTAATTGATAACAATGCATTATTTATCAGTTTCTGGCATGAAATACCTCTGACTGTCTCTATTTGATGACCGCTTTGAAGATATTAAGCTGTAGGGGTAATTTTGAAGCTGTAGTGGCATTGCCCTAATTTACATGAAGCTGTAGTGGGGCCGATACAGCTTATTGGGCTGGGGAGAACACTGCTTTACGCCCTGACAATTTTGTCGTATTTTCTTTAGCATATTCGGACATGGGAACCGCCCATCACAAAATGCTCGTGTGGCTCGTGCATTCAGACCACGTGTTAAATCACTAAGATTTTTTGTGTACAAATTGTCACTTTGATTTACTTATTGAAAATATACGAGAACTACGAAAAAGGTTGGTGTACAAAATGCTCAGGCTTACTTTGGGAAAAAGAAACTGAGTTTGGGGGCTTTTTTTGGCGGTGTTTCGCAAATGAAGGTAGCTAGACGCTTTAATGTAGACGAATCGAAAGTTCCACGGTTAATGAGACGTGTAAACAACACTGGGACATTTACAGACCGCCCACGTCCCGGTCAGCAGCGTGTAACAACTGTACGTCAACACAATTGTATACGTCAACGTCACTAACGCAACAGATTTTTGACGGCTCAGTGTACAGCAAATTCCATTGTTAAGTAATCGCGGGCGGCCTATACATCGCGACACGGTGAAGAATCGCCTGTGAAAACACGGGGTTCGCTGTCGTTGTCCTGTTCGATTCAGGCTCTTGACTCAACGTGCATTTTGGCATAATCTGACGTCATTTTATGCATTATTTGTGGCTTTAAAGGTCATATTCTGTCCTGTTATGTTAACAATTGTAACATTTGCAATTATACATGGCTATACATCGGTTTTGTAGACTGTAGTAGATACCATCTGTAAAAGTACCTTTTTGCGTTTTTAAATCGTGTCAATTTATGTATGTTCAAAATTGATATAGCCGAGCCTCGAAAGCTTCGACTTTTCATCGGAAAATTTAACCAAAAATTATTTACCATTTGGTTAACGCCAACCAGCGTATATACAATCGGGTGCCTGTAGAAAACTGTAAAAATTTCAAGTATGCAGTCTTACAAAGTTATCTTTCCTTTACTTCAAACCCTTTGCCAACATACATATGGAGTAAATGGGCCGTATGAAATGATGTAGGTCTCCTTTTTATCGCGATATTTTCATTCAAGACATTTATCCGCCGTGAAACGAGGTTTAGTGATCATTAAAATTGACTGACAGTGATTTGAAAGGCTATAAAACTTAGGTTTAACCCTTTCTAATGTTTAAGGCGCCATGGTTTACATTTAACTATGGATTGGAATGTGATCAGATTCCACTATAATGTTTTGTCTTATCTCTGCTTACCTTGATTCCAACATTTAGTTACTTTGAAATTGAAGAAAATACAGAAGAGAATCAGTGTCTTGCAAGACATTCGTTAGAGTTATTCAACTTTTCATTCAAAGTTTACCAATGCGATATGAATACAATATTCATGTACATAATAGTTATATTTGGTAGTAAAGATTATGATCAAGCTGTCGTTAGTGAGTTAGTCTCATCATATAATTCTATCAGTCAGAGATCAGTTCGAACTTTCAACCTCTAAATCTTAAAATAATTCGTGTTTTATCGAAGATGAATCTTTTAAAATGAACAAGTATTTGTACTTTTAAAACTCGTACTTTGGTAATTTTCCCCTTAACTTTTGCAGACTGAGATACCATGTTCATGTTGTATCAAAGGGTAGTATAATCATCTTCTCTTTCTTTTCGCTATGAGATTAAAGTTGGCCAATGTATAAATGTAACAAAATAGATGTTAATACTTTCCGAAACAACACCTGCTTTTAACGTCAATAATAGAACATGCTTAGATAAATATAGAGTCAAAAGAAGGCAATGCTGATACCAGATCGTAGTGCGCGTGTTATATTGTACAAAAAGCGTACCCTTATCACAATCATTTGGTCGTTTACAGCAGCTCTAAAATTGGACCAGTCCATTTTTGTTTGCAGTTTGGGAAAGGATAAATTCGTGTTTCACCTGTACTAATCACGGCTAATTTTGCTTTTAACGAAAGAGTCAGACAGACAGTCAGTCGCTATGTTTCATTACGACTGTCGTTAACTTTTACCTGCCCTTAAAAATGACAGACGACAATTTTAAACACATGTACATAGCAGACGAAAAGTTATGTGATAAAATATTGTACCAAAAACTATGATTATTTTATTGCTTTGATGAATATGAAGTTAGTTAACGTGTTTTAAATGCTCAAATACAGGTGGAAATGAGGAGTTTTTTTCTGTTATTTGAAAATCAACAAACATGGTAATGAAAAGGCACATAATTCTAGTCGATATCTTTGCTATATAATTATGCTAAATGAAATGAAAACAATGACTACAAGGCAAGTCGAGGTTGTTTTCTTCTTGATTGATTTATACATCTATTTATAATATATTAAGATGCTATATCTAGCATTAGATACCAAACAAACCGTGCAACTTCGGTGTCATCCGTGGTACCCAGCGGAATGGCAAAGAATTTTGTGCTAACAATAGACCAGGTTTAACGTTATGTTTTGATAAACCGTCGGTGTTGTTATAAAATCTCGTAACTACGGCTTAAATCAAGCCGTAGTTACGAGATTTTATAGCAACACCTATGAAATACTATTTTGTTTGTCCGAATTTACGTCACGATTAACTGAATAAAATCGTTCCCTATTTGCCTTTGATATACCCTTGTCAATTTCCGGGCGTTATACGTGGCAACAGATATCCTCGTCAATTTTCGTCGCCACGGATAACGCCCGAAAATGCATGAAGTGTTTTGTACTGATGGTCAGAATACCTTTTAAAAATACAAAGCCGAGATGAGGCATTTCTTATCCGAGCCAAGGGTTTGTTTACCGGAAAGCGGAAACGGTTATTTCATTAATTTAAAAGGCGCGTTTCGTAAGAGTTATATGGACAGAAACATGATTTTCCTCTATGAACATAATCACATCCATGCATTAAATTGAATTGTACCGATATCAACTTGTACCGTAACATGTATGTCTCCTCCCTCATTCAATTTGGACGCATCGTTTGTGTAACTCGGTAACCTTGTGTTTATTTCGGTAGAAGCTCCTATAGCCCCCAACAACTATAGGGGTATTTTTTACTAAAAAACAAAACAAACAGAAATCAAGTAAAACAAGGTATTTTCTTCTATATTTTCCCATACTTTCCCAATTAAGATCCGTAGTCTGAAGGAAGGCAGAATGTCATTTGTAGCTTAGAAAGTAGTTTCCGGTTGCCACTACTCTCTACACTGAGTTTGTCCCCCATATTCATATTAGTGTTCGACCTAGTTTTTGGACCAATGAAATTGCAGCATATTTTTACATTTCGCCGCTATATTTCGCATAAACTCTCTGCCGGCTAGTTTATGTGACGTCTATACATGGCCACGCCCCATCTCCAATGAACCGCTAGCGAACACTAAGTCAGATAGAGTCTGTATAGTAGATTCTACGCCTCTATCTAATTACTCTCCATGCCGAGCTCTATTGATTAAACCATCAAATATGACCTCTGCAGTTTTCGGTACGCCAACAGCCTATTTGGTCGTCATAATCTAATTATAGCACACCATTTGAATTATCGAATCAAAATCATTCAGTTTTATCTTGCATGATCATTACGTATACATTACGTCGCTTCTATTTTTGGCTGAAGCCGGTAACATTTGAATTATCGAATCAAAATCTTTCAGTTTGATCTGGTTTGATTACGTATACATTACGTCGCTTCTATTTTTGGCGGAAGCTGGTAATTTGAAGCGTTAGCCAATCATTTCTTGTATCAGAAATTTCGATTGTTTATGAGTATATTGGCGACGATTGGATACCGAAATCCCGCCAAGGCCCCGAGATTAGACGTGAAACGACCCCGCGAGAACAGAGAGTATTCTATCGAAATGGAATGTAGGGAAAATACGCTCTGTTCGTAAGAGAGTACTATCTAATACGTATTGATCGATTCAATTCTGTCGAAAGTTCGAAATGCTGTTATTAAAATTTCATTGTTTGCTATATTGTGACGTCAAATACTGCGTCACTGTTGTTGTATTTCATCATTATCCAATAAAAGTGTGCGCATGGAGTGATCACGCACTAAGTCACTCATCCAAACAATGACAATCATCCAATGAAATCGAAATCGATTCTATTTTCGGTCAATGACGTTACATTGAGGTTTCAGCCAATCAGAACGTATATCAGATTTTTGAATTGTTATGCCACTTACAGCCAATAATAATTGCATAATGATATCCCGCCAAGACCCCGAGATTAGACGAGCTTCGCTCTCGTAATGACAGAGCTCAAACGTTTCGTAGTAATACGCTGAGGGATGGAAAGAAAGTAGTTTGTCACTAAAAAAAGAACTAATCTTCGCTGTCAATCAAAATATAGATTGAAAAATCAAACGATTTATTCACTTACGTGTTACTTTACACCAATCTGTACGAAAATATTTATTTTACTCGTTTGATCAAATTGAATGTCGCTTCTGGAGACATTAATTTTTGATATTAATGTAGAGCAAGAACGATTCACTTTCACCACAATAGTTGGTTGCATTTGTCATAAAAACCTTTATCAATTTTGATTTACGCTGATTGTTCTATGCATCAATATGGAAGATACTCACGTATACTTGCAAATTACAGAATTTGATCATGCGAAACATACTATTTGGGAGTTATAAAATCACCCAGTTAAATCATTAAATAATTATTTATTCTGATATTTGAGTATAATGCGCTCGTATATAGACGATTTATGATTTATTGTAATGATACGACGCGTCGTTATCCGGCGAATGAAACGTCGTGGGAAAAGGAAACTAAAAATAATTGCTAAAGTACAATTATTCTGTTAACCATATTGATGCTTGAAATGCGTTGAGAGAATTATTTACACTTCATGTGACTTGTTTCTTGATAAAAATTTGAAAGTTACATTCTTTCGCTGTTCAACAATTAACATAATCAAGAAGATTGTTTAGTAACCAAAAAATCGACAATTTTACATGTCAATCAAAACATCTGCTTACCAATCAATTGATACAATTGCATAGGAATAAATCGTTGCGTTTATACAAAAATCTCGAAAATGCAGCGTGTTCTAAGCTGCAGTTACAAAGTTTTGTTGAAAAGCAGCGAAATTACCATACACTTTCTTCACCAGCAACAAAAACAGCCATTTTATATTTTCGAAGAGGTCTTATTCGCGTTTCTTTTGTCGTTCAATCTTTCACAAGGAGTATGTTCTTTGGGGTATTTGTCTTTTCTGGTAATGTTGTCTTCAATTTTCACTCTCGAATGCGTCGAAAATGGAGATTGATCGGTAAAGGGTAAATTAAAAGGTGAATGATTTGTAGGTTAATCAACTTACGTAATATAATGATAATTTATTCAAATGCAAACCGTTGTCATAATCCGCAACTTTAAAATCATTATTGAAGGCCTAACCATATTAGAGGTTTTGGTGTTGTTTCATATGCTCTTCTGGTATCCTTTAAACCTTTCCCAAACAAGACCTGGTTTCCACGTGCTCAATATAAAAGGCTTGGGAAAACATTGAGGCAGAAAAGAAAATGCTGATTATCAGCATTTCCTTCTTTTGCCTCAATGTTTTTAGCTCACCTGAGCACGAAGTGCTCAATGTGAGCTATTGTGGTCACTTTTTGTCCGTCTGTCCATCCGTCTGTCCACATTTTGGTGTTACCGCTCTAGCACCCACAAATATTGATCAATCTTAACTAAACTTGGTTTAAACATTTATGACCATAAGTTCTCGGATGCATTCGTTTTTGAGTCAGATCCGGAGTCCGGAGTTATGTGCCATTGAACGTCAAAAATGGCTAGTTTTGATTTTGTTACCACTTTAGTATCTACAAATAATGACCAATCTTAACCAAACTTGATCAAAACATGTATGACCACCAATTCTCGGATGAGTACGATTTCGAGTCAGATCGGACAAGGAAGTCCAGAGTTATATGTGCTCTTGAACGTCAAAAATGGCAAGTTTTGACTTTGTTACCACTCTAGTATCTACAAATATTGACTAATCTTAATCAAACTTGGTCAAAACATGTATGACCATAAGATCTCGGATGAATCCTATTTTGAGTCAGATCGGACAAGGAAGTCCGGAGTTATGTGCCCTTGAACGTCAAAAATGGATAGTTTTGACTTTGTTACCACCCTATCATCTACAAATATTGACGGATCAAGACAAAATTTTGCCATAGTATTGGTAACCATAAGATCTTGGATGAGTTCGATTTTCAGTGTGTTCGGAGCAGGAAGTCTGGAGTTATGTGGCATATGTGCCCTTGAATTTGACAAAATTGCTGTTTTCGACTTTGTTTACACTGTAGCATCTATATTCATTGACCAATCAAGACCAAACTTGGCCACAATGTTGGTGACCATAAGCTCCTAGATGAGTTAAATTTTCAGCTTGAATTGGCCAGAAAAAAACAGAGTTATTGGCCCTTGAATTTCACAAAATTACCGTTTTCGACTTTATTTTCACTCTAACAAACGCAAATATGGACCAATCAAGACACAACTTGGTCGCAATGTTGGTGACCATAAGATCTTAAAGGGACATTTCATTCCAATTTCATTTTTTTAAAGTATGTCTTGATGCCAAGATTGGTTATTCTAATGAGTATAAATACTATTGGTTTTTTGAAGTTGTTGCCAATAAGCGAGAAACACGCATTTAAAGTTGAGACATAATCGATAAATTGCATATAAATCCGAACTGTTGTCCACAACAATTTGTTCAATTTTAACACAAAAATATTAATTTCTCGTAAACGGCGCAATATTTTGGCTCGAAATTTTCAGAATTTTCATAAGGAAATATGCTCTTTCAGATAAAAATAAAAGTAAAATTTATGACAAAAAATTCTGAAATGTCACTTTAAATATTTTAATTTGTCAGATTGATCGGAATTGTGTGCACTTGACGGTGATAGAATTGCCTTTTCGACTTTGTTTTCTCTCAAACAGCAATAAATATTAACAAATCAAAAACAAACTTGGACATATTGTTGGTGAGAATATCTTTATCAGAAAACAGAAAAGAGTTATGTGCCTTTTACTGTGACAAAATTGTTGTTTTCTTCAACTTTGTTTTTACTGTAATAGCTACAAATATTGATCATTCAAGATTATGAAAGCAGTTTTCAGCTGGATCAAAATCTCGCATCTTAAATTATGTACTCCTGAACTTGACAACATTGTGACTTTCATTCTATCTAGGTGCAGGTGAGCGATTAAGGACCATCATGGTCCTCTTATTTATGCTATATAGTACTAAATGTCCATTTTTCAACATCAATTTTTAGTCTGCAGCAGCTTTCAAAGTAGACAACCCTAAAATTTTGTTATTTGGGAAAGGGTTAACCCTTTTCAAGCAAAAAACGCGAATTGGATTTTTCGAGATTTAATTTACTTGAAGTTAACTTTATAGGAAACAACAAATAGATCTACTAGTCACAATGACAGCCTTGTGCCCCCTCCCTTGATTAGGACCAGCCATTAAGTATACATGTATGTTGTTTGAAATAAGGTCCAAGAATCTTTCGTACAGAGTTCAAGAACTAGAATCTTCTCAATAATTATTTATTCAAAATGGTCAACGCCTCATCATCTTACAACTATTTACAATGATTGAGTACTTACTAATGATGTGAATTGCCTTCTGCAATCACATTTATACTTCTCCAAGCATAACAATTATATTTCAGTCCGAATTTAGAAGAACTTCATACGACAAAACAAACGTTACCGAAAAAATACAGTTTAATGTATAGAAATCCAAAAGCGAAATCGGGAAATGCTGCTTATCAGCAGTTTTCTTCTTTTCGCAGGTGGGGTTTCTAGAATAACAGTCTGTACGATTGTTAAAACCATGTCTTATTCCAGAAAGGATTAATTGTACGTAAATAACATCATGAATTGTGTCATTATCATTTCTAAGCAAATCATGACATTTTCTTACTCATAAACTGTGTGCATAATTGTTTGACTATTTAACAGATGTAACAGTAAGATAAAGAAATTCAGTAAATCATTCCCATGCATGTTTGACAACATTAAACAGTTCCTTGATGATCTTTAGCAGAAGCAATATTTAAGGATACAGACTACCAACATCGACTTAACAAGTTTAGACTTATTATATGACCCTTTACAAGTGTCGGTCGGTCTGTCTGTCGGTCGGTCGGTCGGTTGGCCTGTCGGCAAGTCGGTCCGTAGATCAAACCTTGTCAGGAACTTAACTCGAAAAGTATTAAAGGCTTCATAGGTCATATCGCCAAAACAACGAAAACTCTGATTTTGTTAATTATAAAACAAGTAAAAATCATTTTAAAGCATTATGTCGAAAAAGAAAAATAGCACTACAAGTAACTAAAAGGAACAATTTATCTTCCGCATGTAATAATCCAAAGACCTTTTGGTCAATGCTTAAAGCATCTACAAGAAAATCTAATATAAGACCGTTGAACCCAATACCTGATACAGAATGGGTCGAATATTTTGAAAATTTACTTCAAGATGTACTGAAGTCGACAACTATAACTATACAAGATAATCCTGCATACTACAATAAAGATATGGATCTACTTTTGAATTCAAGAATTACCTTACAAGAAGTTCGAAAATGCATTTTAAAGTTAAAAAATGGTAAGTCACACGGTTTAGATGGCGTACCAGCAGAATTTTATAAAGTTACCATTGACTATATCTCACCCATCCTGGTTGAGCCGTTTAATAAAATTTTAGATTCTGGTGAAGTTCCACATACATGGCTCCAAAGTATTTTGATTCCTATTCACAAGTCAAACTCTAAAACTGATCCGGGTAATTATAGGGGAATTTCATTGCTGAATGTTGTTTATAAAGTATTCTCAACTCTATTAAATGGTCGTTTGGTTATGTGGACAAACCAATTTCACATTATTGATGAAATGCAATCAGGATTTAGAAGTGGATATTCGGCTATAGATAATGTATTCTGTCTCCAAAGCATGATTCAAAAATATCTTTGTAAAACCGGAGGTAGATTCTATGTCCTATATGTGGACTTTAAAAAGGCTTTTGATTCCTTAGACCACCACAAAGTATTCACATGTCTCAATAAAAAAGGTATTCAAGGTAAAATGTTTAAGGTATTATCCTCGATGTATTCGAATTTGAAAGCCTATATTAAAATAGATGAACACTTAACCGAGCCAGTTTTGTGTAACATCGGGTTGAAACAAGGAGACTCTTGTTCACCTACAATTTTTAACATCTATATAAATGATCTGTATTCCGTTCTAAAGTCAAGATGTCAAAGAGGTATATTCATTACCAATGATATCGAAGATGTTATTTGTTTAATGTTTGCAGATGATGTAGCTAACTGTTCTGATACTGTCGTTAACTTGCAAAACCAAATTAATATTATTGATGAATTTTGTACTGAAACAGGCATGAACGTTAACCTAGATAAGACAGAAGTAATAGTTTTTCGAAATGGGGGGCCCTTACGTGATTCAGAAAAATGGAACTTTAGGGGTAATGCAATTAAGATTACGTCATTTTATAAGTATATGGGTTTGATTCTTACACCAAAATTATCATGGTATTTAGCAAAAAGAAAATTAGCAGCACAAGCAAGGAAAGCAATTTTCAACATTTATAAATTCCAGAAACCATTTGGAAAGTTCAACTACAATGAGTATTTTAAAATTTTTGATTCTATGGTTTCTCCTATTCTAACATATGGTTCAGAAATATGGGGCTTTGAGTATTCTGAACCCATCGAACAAATACATATAAAATATTGCAAAGACTTTTTAGGCTTAAACACTTCGTCAAATAATCAAATGGCTCTAGGTGAATGCGGACGATACCCGTTATCAGTTCAGTACAATACTAAATTTATAAAATACTGGATAAGACTTATAGAAATGGAAAACTCTAGGTATCCCAAAAATTGTTACATTATGCTAAAAAGGGACGATGATCGCGGTAAACTGAATTGGGTCTCTAAAGTACGACAATTTCTATTTAAGTTTGGATTTGGTATTGTATGGATATCCCAAGAACTGGGCGATTCTCAATTCTTTATTAAAACACTAAAACAAAGGCTAAAGGACTGTTCTTTTCAAGATTGGCATAGTAGTATACAAGATTCAACTAGATGTGATTTTTATAAGGGATTCAAAAGTTTATTAAATGTAGAAAAATATTTAACCTTAAACATGCCATTTCAACAAAAGCGGTTCCGCTGTTCAAGCCATAAACTAAACATCGAATATGGTCGTCATTTTAATGTTTTCAGAGAAGACAGAGTATGCACATATTGTTTCATTAATAAAAACGAACTTATTTTAGAAGACGAGTACCATGCATTTTATATATGTGATAAATTCAAAACTATTCGAGACAATGGGGAGAATCACGTGATTGACAATGGTATTTAACACGAAAAAATGGCGACGAAATGACCGCTTCGGCGTGAAAATTCAAACTTTAGAAAGGTATGTATTAAATCTACGTAGTCTTTCAGACAAGCCACCTATCCTAAAGTACCCGCTATTGTCTAAGGTTTCCACAGATACCAAGTTCTCCCTTATCCGTTTGCTGTATTTAGAGAACACTCAAAGAATGTTTCGGAAATTGCTAAAATTTTGGATGTGTGTTAAGCACGTAGCATCATATTTACAGCTTTATTTCTTACACAAAGAGCTCTCTTTTCACACCGTATATTTCTAGATCTCTTTTTATCGAAGACATTTCATTCTAGCCCATTTACAAGGTCCGTGTTGACTTTGTTAAGCGTTTTTACGAAAAAGATGTTAAACACACGTACAATGCTGTAGTGTTTGGCACGCCGAGTTCTTGTGAGTGTGGTGTTAAACACGCAAGTGTACATAGTTGTGTAGAATGTGCTGACTTATTTGTGCTTTGTGCTTTTAATACAGTTAATACAGTTATAGTCCCAGATGTGATCGTCTGATCACATTTAGCATTTCTATGCTTCTTATGCCCTTTTTTATACGTTTTCCCCATTAATTAGTGTTTATTTTTGAGGACTTCCGGTTTCATTTTCGGTCAATAGTTCCTCACAAGTTTATCACACAATATCTTATCAACATATATGTTCACTTTACCTTGCTTACACTTTTCGCACAACACTCTTTATTACGTTACTAATTGAAAGCTAACTTGTACACTTATTTTTGTAAGCATTTTCTTATAATGACTCAATTATAATAACAATTTATATTTTTTAACTTTAATTTGGTAAAAGATGGTTTTGATTTTAAAAGACAGAAACTTGCAATATGTACAATAAAAAATATAAACTTTTAAAACTTTTAATGTTTACCAAAAATGGTAATCATTTACTTTATATGCCCTGTTTTTGCCCTATGATTATGAATATTACTTAGGAAATCATTGATTGAATTGAATATAGTGACATATTATTATTATCAATTATTCATTCGTATTTTGGCCCTGCCTATAGTAATAATAACAACTGTAACTTTTCTCTTATTCATTCTTGCATGCATGAAAATACATAATTACTTTTATTATTATTACTATTCTTATAAATCTGTTATGGCTTTAATTTTACATTTGAATGGTTTGAATTAGGAAATGTGGCAGTCCATCACTTTCCTGTCCTCCCCTTTATTTTTATTAAGTTGTCAGGATTATAATTATATAGTAATGGTTATAGTTAAATGCTTCTTATGTTTCATAGTTAAAGTAAAATGCTTCTTATGTTTCATATTGCACTGCTCTGTCTTGTAGTCATTTTACTTAGTTACGTTTATAGCATTTGGCTTCAAATTTATTGATTGTTATCCATATATTATAAAGCCTAGCTTTAAATGCATTGATGGAGGGTGCCTGTACCACCTCATTTGGAAGATCATTCCAATTTTTTGTAGCCCTTACATTGAAAGCATTTTTCCTACAGTCTGTTCTAGGCCTTGTTTCGAATAGTTTTAAATTGTTTCCCATAGTGAAACTTTCTTTTCTTTGTGTTTTTGTTTGTCTTATCTATTTCGTTAATAAGCCAATACATCTGGATTAGGTCTGCTCTTTCTCTCCTGTAATCTAGATTAGGGAGTCCAAGTATTGAAGCCTTTCAGTATATGATTTGTTTTTCAGTTCTTTGGCCATTCTCGTAGCCCGTCTTTGGACATTTTCTATTGCGATTGCATCCTTTTTGTATCTAGGACTCAAAATTACTGAGCCATACTCTAAGTGTGGACGTACCATTGACTTGTATAATTGCAAAAACATCTTCTTATCCATATTAGTGAAATATTTAATTACGTTTCCCATAGAGTTCTATTTGCAACGTTTACTTTTGTATTACGAGGGGCGTTCATTAAAGATTTCCCCTAACCTACTTCCAATAAGTATAGAGAATTGAAACTTGGCACAAATATTAATCTTTCTCTACATGGCCTCTAGTCAGAGAGACACACTTCTCCCATCGTTAAATGTAATTTTGGAGACCTGGTCTGTAGAACACCGTAGATTGTGCCTGAAACCTTGCATTGACTTTATGGTGGCATCATCAATGACAGACTGTGGGCGCCCAGGATTCGGGCTGTTTCCACAGACTTACGTCCACACTTGAACAAAGTATACCAGTGTTTGACAAAGGCATATGATGGGACATCATCCCCACAAACTTCTTTCATGTCATCAAATTCCTCCTTTAGAGTGCGACCTTTCAAATACAGGAATCTGATGACTGCTTGCTCCATCACGCTACCTTACTTAACTTCAGCACATGGAAATGAGAAACAAATTACATTTCAGAGCTGCATTTTTTCATGTGACCTATAGAGGTATATGGTAATGTATGTGTACAATTTCAACTTCCTACCTCAACTGAAAGTAGGTCAGGGGAAATCTTTAATGAACGCCCCTCGTAACATGACTCTGAAAAGTAAGTTTGGAGTCAAAAATGATACCCAGATCTTTTTCTTTGTCAACATTTTGAATCTCATTAATGGAACCGTCTGTGCTTTTTATGAAGTATTGGTTTTGGCTTTCATTTCCAAAATATAGGGTTTTGCATTTAGTAGTATTGAACGACATATCCCTTTTTTGCCAAGTCACAAGCATTAATGATGTTGCCTTGTAGAAGGTTTTCATCATCTGACTTACGGAGGTATATTTTGTGGATTGAAATTTTTTGAACATCTGAACAATGCACACTTAAAATCTGGCACATTATTGGGCAAATGCACATCTGATAGTGACAAAATTCAGTTTCAGCAAGGTTTGATGCACTTTACTCTGTCGATATAAGAATGGGTCAATTGCACATGGAATACAATGATATGATAGAAATGATTCAATTCTATCCAATTAACCGTGACGTTATTACTTACAAATAAAGGTAATTCGTCGCTGTTATTGTAAAATCTTATAGATCCACATCTCCAAATCCTTCCATTAACCCCGGTTTATTTTTTTTTTTTCCGTCGAACGTCAGAAACACTGATTTCCCTTGAAGATTTTCTGCCAAACCTGACATAATGTCTCCATCTCTACCTGGTTTTCTTTCTCCGGTGATATCATACGGATTGAATGATCGGAGAATCTTTGGATTTGAAACAGCAAAATTAATATCTGCAGATCTGGCAGAGTACTGACCACATCCACAAACCTTCATGACAGTATCACCCTGACTCTTCGGACCACTCATATTTTTTTATAAACCTTTCACCAAAGAGTCTATATCCCGGTTTCCAGAAGGGTTAACGAGGACATCACATTTCTGTTCAGAATTACTGTGTCTGCGTGAATTTGTCATGGAATTGCACGAATTTGTCATGGAAATTATATATAACAAATGACTGATTAGTTAGAGCAATCATAGCCGATTTAGTTTTACCAAGTTCGTAAAAGATTACCCCTTGTGATGTCTTTCATATGTTACTGTAAGTTAACACCAGATAATCAATCAGATTGGGTCATGTATAAACGACCAATTTGTCCAATATCCGTGGCTTTCCTAGTACACGAGTAACTATGTGCGTGTTTAACATCCCACTCACAAGAACTCGGCGTGCCAAACACTACAACATTGAACGTATGTTTAACACCTTTTTCGTAAAAACGCTTAACAAAGACAACACGGACCATGTAAATGGGCTACAATGAAATGCCTTCGATAAAAAAGGGTCTGGAAATATACGATGTGAAAGGAGAGATCTTTGGTTAGGAAATAAAGCTGTAAATATGATGCGACGTGCTTAACACACATCCAAAGATTTTCGCAATTTCTGAAATATTCTTTGAGTGTTCTCTAAGTACAGCAAACGGATAGGGGAAAGTTGGGTATCTGTGGAAACCTTAGACAATAGCGGGTACTTTAGGATAGGTGGCTTGTCTGAAAGACTACGTAGATTTAATACATACCTTTCTAAAGTTTGAATTTTCACGCCGAAGCGGTCATTTCGTCGCCATTTTTTCGTGTTAAATACCATTGTCAATCACGTGATTCTCCCCATTGCGAGAACTCTATCTATCTTCCTGGTCAGCAGTACTACCAAATAGACAAAACTTAAATAACATGTTTCAAAGCGAAAATCCAGCACATTTAATGAAATTAGCATTTTATGTCTCAAAATTACTTGAAAGTATCTAATATATGCACATCACTTGTAATTGTAATGTATTGTTTGTTATATATGTATTTTGGGCCGGTGGCCTTATTACGTTAATAAAGTTTCTTGTATCTTGTATCTTGTATAGGTAGACATATCTTGATAAGGAGAGGTGCAGTGCACAAGAATGCTTACTCTGTCGGTCTAATTTTTGGAATCATTGCCCTTTGTTGATATTCATACTTAATTTTTGTTCGGTGCACAACTTAAAAAAATAAACAGATGAATAGATCTATTAATGAAACTTCATTTATGGATAGATCTCATTATGGAGAAATGTAGTGTACAAAAACCGTACCTCTGCCTATCGTATTCGTGGAGTTATTGCATCATAGGCGTAGGAAGAGGGGGGAAGAGTAGGAAGAGTAGGAAGCCCCCCCCCCCAATAATTTGGAAAAGGCCTGGCCCCCCTATGCCCCCCCATAATATACCCATATTTTCATTTACTTGAATGTTTGCCCCCCCCCCCCCCCCCAATATTTTAAACCTTCCTACGCTACTGTGCATTTTTTTATATTAATATTAATTTTCGGTACAATTTCTTCGAGCGTGGACAACGATTTACTAATATTCATAAACTGACGTCCAAAAGAAACGCTCCAATGAAATGTGTCGTTCTTTTGCTTATGCCTATTACAATGTTAGTGAAATGTATACTATATAATTATTATAATTTTGACCGACAATTACGGCAAATGAAAAAATATGCGTTTCTATTCATTTACATCTCCATTTTCGGTGACTGGTCACGTTTTCTACGAGCGCTTCGTGTATGTACATCACGTGATGAAATTGGTCACATTCTACACAGTAACATGAGTTAGTGGATATGCAACCACGAATTCAAAGATTTCCTTTTGAAACATCCGAATTGAAGGATTCCAAGACTAAATTCTGAAAAAGGAGCTCGTAATCTAGCCATTTTTGAATGCGACAAATGCACAAACAAGTCGCAAGACAGTTTAACATACTGTGTTTATCGATTCGGTGTCTTGATTGACGCGTTAGAATTCTGCGAATGTTTATTGATCGACAACGCTCAACTAGACCTAATGTAACACCTGTAAAGCAAGATAATTCTCCACGTTAACGTCATCTACGTTTCAGGTTTGTGACGTTGGGATAGACTTTCTGTCGAATAGTCGGTAAATGTGGTGGTTAAATAAGTGTTTTTCTGGCATCTGTTGCTGTTGCAAGTATCGTTTGAAAAAGACACGCTGCTTGGAAAATAGGGCTCGTAGATTAGCCATTTTCGAAAACGGGAAAATCAAGAACAAGCCTACTGACGTTTTGACGTCTTGCATTGCACGATTAGGCATCTTGGTCGACGAATAAGAGTTACAGAAACATTTGCCAATCGGCCAAAGTCAGATAGACCTCATGTAATGCATGTTATACAAGAAGCTGTTTTACGTTAACGTCATAGGTGTTTCAGGTTTGAGACGTTGAAATCGACGTGACTGTGGTCACCAAACAAGACGTTTTACGACACCTGTTTTTGTCGCAAGTAAAGTTTGAACCACGCACTTCTGATTTTCAAATGGAAATTCTGATACTCCTCTGTTTAATGTGACGTTTTTTCTAAACCGTAACATGTTGATAATTTCTTTATCCTCATTTTTCAATCAACAGATAATCAAATTTACAGATGGAAATAAGTATTAGTAATTTCAAATCAGATTTACTGAATAATCGGACATTTATTATCACTGAGGCGTTTCTTTTGGACGTCAGTATATTTCAGAAAATGTTTCATGCCTCGCAGGATAAATGTGATACTTTCAAGTTGTAAAAACATTCATATAAATCAAAACATGTATGAATTTTAATGAAACAATAATGTTAAAACTAAATTGATTAATAAATTTCACAAAAGAATCGTTCGATTCATTTTGGACATTATCATCAGTCAAAGGATAGCAAAGGTGTCAGTATTTTTGAGATGGTTTCCTAAAAAATCTTAAACAATCAATCTTTTTTCTTCTAAATATCACAACGGCACCCTTTTTGTTGGACAATATTTACGTGTAAGGTCGAATTTTAGTGTTCACGGCTGTAGCAGCTTTAAAACGATAGAATAATAGAATTTAGTACATGATAGTATCTTCTTTTCTAAAGTTTTATTGCATCTTACCGAAAAAGTATTCACACTCGTGAGTTCGTTGTGCGCATCATTTTCCAAATTCAACTAATCTTGAATATTATCAGGGGTTGTGCAAGTTTAATTAATATGTTTTGCAAAGCAATCTGTGGTCTCTCTCTTTTTTACAATCCATTCCCTCATAATGACGAATTTTGACGCCTCACAAGATAAAGGTTGTGGAGAGTATTGTGGAAATGAAGAAAGGGTTTGTTACAGGCAATTTCTTCATTTCCCACAATGTTTTATACCCAGAATACCATTCTGAAATTTTGCCGCCTGGTAATGGGCTAATACTCTCCCAAACAAGACCAGACGTTTCCAATAGAATTTGGTTGGGAAAACATTGAGGCAAAACAAGGAAATGCTGATAATCAGCATTTTCTCCTTTTGCCTCAATATTTTTGGGCTATTTTGTGCTCAATTCCTTATC
Organism: Fragum sueziense; assembly: GCA_963680895.1. Classification (NCBI taxonomy): domain Eukaryota; kingdom Metazoa; phylum Mollusca; class Bivalvia; order Cardiida; family Cardiidae; genus Fragum; species Fragum sueziense. Next base: position 57,395,743 of record OY804592.1, read on the forward strand.
AACAAACCTTTGTCATCTGGAGCAACTTTTAAATTTGAATGGTACATTTTTGTCGTTTGGAAAAAGGTAAAGATTGTAGGTGGTCGACATGCTTTTATCTCCATGTTAAGTATTCAGTCTCATGCTTTATACATCAACATTCATTGGATATCGAAGATTCAATTAAAATTTACCATCTAATTTGTCTACTGATCAATTCACTGTCTCAACTTAGCATGTAGGCCATTCGTCTCACATTCTTTTCATAATGTATCGAATGCCCTTTAACAAATAACTTATTATTTTAATGCCCTGGTAGAAAGAACTGTGTAGAAAATTTAGATACTCTCTATTTTTTAATCAATGTTTTAATACGAACTATGCTGCTTATCGTACCATTCTTTATATCTTCTGCACAAGTTTCAATTTCAAACAAGTCAAAAATTTCATCAAGACAGGAATAACATCTTATTTTAAAGTGACGTTCCAGCTTATAAAAAATACAAGGGTTCATACACTAGGCTAATGTAATGGTAAACGGTATTATTTCCTAACATCGCATAAAAGTTTTTTTTAAAGTTCTTTTTAAAATATTCAATGGAACAACCTTGTTAATGGTTAAATAAGCCTATAATTTCGTTTCGCATAATTTATACTATTTTACACAACGTAATTTTTATGACGATCATAAACACACGCTGTCGCCAGCCATTTTGATCACGTGATTATATTTCAAAAGAAAAAGAACAGACGAACTAATAAGCCTTATTCATGAAATTTTGTCATTTTTAATAACCCTTCATCCTTGTCTTTATAAAATACAAAAAGGCATTACAACTTTGCAACGTTTAATTTAAAACCACCCCTGTCTTTATTTTGGTTATTTTTTCATTCGTTTATTTCTTTTTCGTTCCAGTCGCTGTTTAGTTTATCTCTTCTTCAAAGAATATGTCATAGCACCAGGTTTAAAATACCTAAGCGAGGACAAAATTTAAGATATGCTAGTACATCATAAAGCTTATATCATAGAAAAAGTCAGTGCTCACTGAAAGGATCGGTGTTTTCAGGAAATAACTGTTGACCAAGTTTCAATAGTCATTGAACACAGCAAAATTAATATCGCCATCCAAGATTAGATATCGGCACCAGTAAGACAAAGAATCATAAATTGATAATGGTCGATGATTCACATAAAGTCATAATATTAGACCCCTGTCAAGCTGAATTTATACAGTCTGGTAAGTGCAGGCTGGCCTTGCTCTTTTCTGCCAGACAAAGCTCCCGGAATATTCCGGGAAAGAACTTGTGGCCAAACCCTTTTGCCCATGTACTTGTCTTGTTACAAACATCTTATGTAAATAATTGTAATGATTATGGCAATAAAATATGTTTAAACTAAACGAAATATTCCGGGACCATCATAATTCGGGACCAGCATGATTATGGCTACTAAGGTGAGCCACTTCCGGATAGTCGCACTCTCTCTCCATAGCTCATCGTTTACTACGTTTTACTAAGAATCGATAATTATCTTTATAGAGAGTAGATGGTCAAAGCAAATGCCATGTTCCACCAGTACAACCAGCAATACGAAAAGTATGTAGGGGGACATAAATTCTACTTTCAATAGAAGGATTAAAATATTCTGGATGAAAGGATATCTCCATTCATTGTACGAAACCTCGACGAAGATAAGATCAGGAATAGTTCATGATTATGTCGCGTAATTATGACATTTTCCTCAATGAAATTTACAAAACTGTGAGGTTAAATGTCAACATATGTCATTTCTTTTTGTCAAATAATAAGGCGCCTGTCACCAGAAAATTAGCATCGCAATTCAAGTAATTGAGAGAGAAGAAAGAAATCAAGACAGCCAAGCCATCCCAGACAGTCTTAAAGCCTTTGCTAATGTACAGCCACAGCTGCTTTGGTATAAACTTGTTAAACCAATTTCCAAACCTTTCGGAGAGGATTACAACTGTTTGTGTGTGGATATCATTATACAAACCAATCCTGTTTCATCACGTTGGTTGTAAGTCAACGACAGTTTGATATAGAATAAAGGGAAAAAAGGTGTTGACATTTCATTTTAGAAGAACGTGGGTCATCAACTTGTGCCAAATTGCAGTCCAATCAGGGTTAGTTGTGATCTGTTGCTGTCCCATTAAAATCAATATTTTCCTCTTTTGTACCAATGCTTTCCAAATCATTTTCCTTAGGTGGTGTCAAAACAGGTCTCGATTTGAAATTGTTAAACGTGGATCTGGATCTAGAAGAATGTTGATAGTCAGATTTCGAAGAATGAAATCAATGTGATTATAACTTATTGATCCTTATAATCCATATTTGACATGATCGTTTTGACATTGACACCGATTATTATCCAATTCATATGGCTTTGTGAACATCTCAATTTGTTTGCTTTACATCGAGTTAATATTGTCATCCGTTGATAAAGCTATTAAACAACTATAACGTTTCAAGAGTTTTTCGAGTTCAACGAGGTTTCAGACGACAACCCAAACGCGACACACCACTCATATTCATTCTTGTTACATGTGGATTAGGTTCGGAATTGCGAACTTTATTTCCCGTGTTGTTATGCAGGATTGTAACGCCGGTTCAGATGTAAGCTTCGAGATAAGCAGTACTTCATGTACGCCGATGTGAGTGTCATAATATATAAACGTATCTAAATAAAAGCAAACGAAATACAGTTGCTGAAGCTTTGATGGTCGACAGAAGACAAATTAGTAGAACATATCCAAGCCAAATTGCATAACCTGCATTGACATGAATCGTAATATTGACATAATACTTTCCCAAACAATACCCCAGTTTCGATATCTTTTGAAGAAAGCGTCTGGAAAATCTGAGAGGAAAAAGTAAAACGATGGCCTCTAGCCCCCATAACTTATTCAATGGTATCCCTGCTAAAGCATTTTCTACTTTTGATAATATATATTTGACCCTGCAACAGCTTTTAACTCCGGACAGTCTGCAATTTAAACGTTTGGGGGATGGGATAAAGCTTATGAAAGATTAGCCGACTATTAGACGAGCGCTAATTACCGGATTTGACAACCGCTAGTCTAATTTTGTGATCTTTATCAGTTGTAAAAGACTAGATCCCCTTTCATTGTGGGTAATTTTAAAACTTGTTAACATGCTATATACGAGCAATATAACCCTTACTCTCTTAAGAACAGAGCACATTCTCTCTTCATTCCATTATGATAGATTGATGCTCTGTTCCCGCGGGGTCATTTCACGTCTAATCTCGGGGCCTTGGCGGGATTTCGGTATCCAATCTTTGGCTATACACGACAAAACAATTTAAAAAACTGATACAAACTTTCATTGGCTGACGCTTCAAATTACCGGCTTCAGCCAAAAATAGAAGCGATGTAATGTATACGTAATCAAACAAGATGAAACTAATTGATTTTGATTCGATAATTCAAATGTTACCGGCTTCAGCGAAAAATAGAAGCGACGTGATGTATACGTAATGATCATGCCAGATAAAGCTGAATGATTTTGATTCGATAATTCAAATGATGTGGTATAATTAGATTATGACGACCAAATAGGCTGCTTGTGTAACAAAAACGGCAGAGGTCATTTTTGATGGTTAATCAATAGACATCGATTTTGGAGAGTAAATAACCCTTTATAAATATACATAAACCGTACAAGTTTCATTCTCTATGAAGGTGTCTGCAACAAAATTACATAAGTTACACACTTACAGAAAAGTAGAAAAAGAAGGTCATGCTCAAAGAATGTCATAAGCTCCATTGGTATAAAGTGCAGATGCTGCCTTTTTGTAATTATTTCTGTTGTGAAATACTAATAGAATGTGAATTTAAAGTGACATTTCACATTTATTTCATTTTTTAAAAGTATGTCTTGCTGCAAAGATTGTTTATTCTAATGCGTAGAAACGCTATCAGTTTTTTGAAGTTGTTATCTATAAGCAAAAAATGCGCCCTCAAAGTTGAGACAGAAATGACAAATTCTATATAAATCTGAACTGTTGTCCACAACAATGTGTTTAATTTTAGTACAAAAATATATATTTCTCGTAAACGGTTCAATATTTTGGCTTGAAATTTTCAGAATTTTCATTGGAAAGCATGCTCTTTCAGATAGCATAAAAGTAAAATTCAGGTAAAAATAATCGTGAAATGTCACTTTAAAGAAAAAGTTCAGCGCACTTTCTTTATTCTCTGTGTAGAAATACGTACTGTAGAAATATGTACGTATTTCGAGAGGCAGTAGGTCAAATACTTTGGAACTGCTGTGGTTTTCCATTGGCTTTTGGAAAATATCATTAATGAACTTCCAAAGAGATGGTTAAATTATTTTAGTAAAACCTCGCAACACGTATATGATGAGGAACTGTAATTTGTAAAAAGAAATATTGTCGGTGTTTTTAATCAGGGTTTCAGAGACCTCGGACCCGGGACCGTAGTGATCAACAATTCTAAATCGATTCTAAATTTCATAACAAGAAATCTGATAGGTCAAGGCATATGTCTCGACAAATCGAAGTGATTGATATGCAATTAGAAAGGTATGTGCACACAACCCTGTTTCAAACTTTTTGATGATTTTCATTGTTTGGGTGAGTGACCGAGTGCGTGATCGCTATGTGTAGACTTTGCCAAAATAACAATATGAGCGCAATAATTGTCGTCACAATATAGTGAATATTGCAATTATGATAGCTTTACGACAAAGTTTGTACAGATCAATGTGAATGTAAAGAGTATCAATCTGTGTATAAGAGTCATCTCAGCATTTAGTATTCGATATGTATCTTCACATAAATCAGACGTAAATTATATAGCAGTTATGTAGTTATGGTGAAGGGATGTTCATTAAAGGGACATTTCATTCCAATTTCAATTTTTTAAAGTATGTCTTGATCCCAAGATTGGTTATTCTAATGAGTATAACTACTATTAGTTTTTTCAAGTTGTTGCCAATAAGCGAGAAACACGCATTTAAAGTTGAGACATAATAGATAAATTGCATATAAATCCGAACTGTTGTCCACAACAATTTGTTCAATTTTAACATAAATTATAACTTTCTCGTAAACGGCGCAATATTTTGGCTTGAAATTTTCAGAATTTTCATAAGGAAATATGCCCTTTCAGATAAAAATGAAAGTAAAATTTATGACAAAAAATTCTGAAATGTCGCTTTAAATCATCGCCAATTAGAAGGAAACAGACAGTTTCGTATTTCATCACTTACCTTGGATTTGGTTGCCACGGTTAAAGACTTTTTATGGTCTTTGACAAAAGGGGAATCATCGTACCTTTGTAAATAAGTTATAATCATCTTTTAAAAGTACTTAATACTCGATATGTTTTGTTTCTTCATATAAATCAGAAGTCAATTATTAAGATATAGCAGATATGATGATGGGATGTACATTAAATCATCGACAATTAGGAGGAACTAGACAGTTTCATATTTCGTCACTTACCTTGGATTGGGTTGTTAATTCATCTGCAGTCTTTGATTTAGCCAAGATTTTGCTAAAGAAGAAACGTCTAGTCTGTGATAAGAAGACATTAGAGGACAATTTGATACCGGTCTTTTCTAAGTTTCCAGTGATACCAGAGAACATGATGAGCCAGGATCTTTGAAAAAGGGTCCTTATGTATTAGATAGAGTCTGTATATAATAGATTCACTATTTAACTTGAATAATTACTGTTGTTTTGATAGAATAATCAACTGTAATAATTCTCGTTGATTAGTGAAGCTATAATAGTAGATTCTACTCGAAATAAACATTCAAATGCGCGCAGCTCATTGAATGTTTATATCGCGTAGAATGTACTATACAGACTCTATCTGACTTAGTGTTCGCTAGCGGTTTATTGGAAACGGGGGCGTGGTTATGTATAGACGTCACATAAACGGGTCGATAGCTTGTTTATGCGAATTATTACAATATTCTGCAATTTCATTGGTCCAAAAAGTAGGTCGAACGCTAGATAATTTGAAACCACCTCGTTCCTCGTCATCCTGTACCTGCACTCTAACCAGGATTCATATAGTTGTCTAATAGTTGCTTCAGGTCATGAAGAATCCATTACAAAACATCATAGATCTTGATCAGACTGTGCGTATGCACAGACTGATCTAGATCCATGTTGTTCTCAAATGGTATAAGGACCCCTTATCCAGATTCAGTATACAATGTACATGAAGTAAGATACAAACGTTCCGGAAAAAATGACATTGACTACGATTTCTTTTTATAAGGATGCACCTACATATTTCTTACCGTTATATGTGTCTTCCATACTTTTTAATCTTATCGTTTTCCAATGATGAACTTAGGTAATCTAAAGAGCCAGATCTCTCATAATGATAGGCTATAGAAATCATATGTTGGAGCGGATAGCATATTATTTCACTTATCATCTTCACGTCAATATGTTAAGTCAATTTTGAAATAAGAGCACAAAAGTGTTCCCCCACCTTATATGTAAATGATTCACTGTCGTAATTATACTTCAAAAAGGACGGAAACAATTATAGGTGGGATAATGTTTAAACTGTAAAGCCTTTCCGCTTTTAGACGATACTTCAGTAATTTTCAGTAGTTAGCGGTCGGATATCAGTTACACGTACGTGCAGTCACGTTCAGTGACAACTTACAAGTCCCACCCCACCCCTTACATTGGTCATCGTTTAGAATTTAAAACGATTTCCTCACCGATCCTCATGCAGAACTCATGTATTTTATTATAGTCTATATAACGCATAAACTACTAGATTTTGCAATCAAATCGTTGTTCTTAAAGGGGCTCGTTCTATGTTTTTATGCTTCCGAACTGTTCGGGAACTCATATTTGTGCATGGAAAAACAATTAGCAATGGATAAAAACCTCAATCTCGGCGAAAAAACATTTTTCCTTTGCTATAGATCAATCCCTTACAAGCGTGTTTACACATTCTATTTTTACTTCAAAACAAGACAAGGTCAAGGTCAACGAGACACACCTCCGCGATATCAACACACCGTACAACCGGCTGTGTGGATGACTGTGACCTTCTTTGCGAGGAATACGTGAAAAGGTTTATTTTGTACAAGCACTGAACATTTATACGCGTATTTATCAACTATAGAATACCAAAGATCCTCTCGTTTATTTATAAAAGTAAATTCATTTGACCTACCATGCACATGACATCAGATGCCGAATCTGTCTTCGCTGACTTTCTACGCAGCCGGTTGTACGATGTGTGAAATCTCGCTGAGCACATATGACGTATCTCTGACGTAATTGATTTTTGGCCTTGAAGAAGGCCAAATTTAGCATGTCATTTTTCCCAGGGCGTGCTGAATCGTTATCTTGTGAAAACGTTGAACGCAGATAGATAGTGTTCTTGCGCGATGAAAAGTAAATCGGAACTGGATTAGATCTATACTACTTTATGCAGATTTTTGACCCATGTACATTACAAAAGAAGTAAATACATACGTTGATAGTAGTAAAGGCATTTAAAATCGTAAAATATTTACAATCAAGAAATCGATTGCAACATATATTATGCGCGGATCCATTCGCCGCCAATACTCAACGTTTAGTGGGTTTTCCCCCGAATCAATATCGTAAGCAATATCTAAATATAGATACCCTGCAGACGCAAGATTATGACGATGTATTATTGCGATTAAATCTTTTTTAGTCTGGTTTAAAAAGAAGATTAAAAGGTTTTCGAGAGGTTTTTACCTGTCGATGATAGAAATTTTAGTTATTTTCGGAAATAAAATGGTGTCCGATCTGACCGGCCATTCTCAATTAGAACTTACACCCCTTAAATTTGCTTGTCGCCACCCATTATCTTCTATCTACAATGATTGTATGGCGTTAAGTTGTTTTATTTTAAGAAAGTGGACGTTCTCCACCAGTAACAACCAGTAATAGTTTGCCTAAGAGCAAACATTTTCTCTAAAATATCATTCAAAGTTGTGAAAATGACAGGTTCGTTACTGTCGCTGTCCATTTTGTCAAAAGTAGGTGTAGTTTTCAATGACTTTTTACGATTGAATTTCAAAATGTTTGGTACCATTTTGTGGAGAAATGACTCACGTGTATGGAAATATAAATCAGACGCGTATCACTACATTTTTTATGTCCAGTGATTGGAGATAATTGCGTGTCGCCGAATCGTATAAAAGGTTCGTAATAAACCAAAAACAGTGGCTCAGGAAAAATCGTTTCATCATTTAACAACTTTCGATTCATGATTTCGTATAAAAATGACCACACAATGATATGATAGTGTGGTTGTGCAGACCTTCTTTGCCATTTTTTAATTTTGAAAGAAAAATGTAGCGTTTTTTCGTGGTTCGAAATAAGAATGAAAGGTTCGTGAAGGCTATGTAGAGTTTTCTAATCGATCTTTATAATACAAACGTTGTTTATTTACTCGATCCCGTCATATACTTCTTATAGGATTGAAAATAACACATTCTGTGACAATATATATAAAATTATTGCATTTGAAGCATGCTGAAAAAAGGTTCGTGATGAAAGGTTCGTGCAATGATTTCCGCAAACAGCTTTAATGCCTGCCACACTACCTTAATAACGCGACTGTGAACAAGTACATGGGTACATTGTGTCATAAATTGATATATGGCGTATTTAAAGTCCAAAATAACAGCTTCAATAAGACAATATTCGGTGTTTAAACAGTTCTGGGAATAATTAGAAAAGTTGGCCTTATGTTGTTTTTATAAAACATGCACATTTTTTTTAGTTCCATACTGTTTTATTAGTTGTGTCGCTTGCACGGAAAATGGTATACTTACAAATTCTGTTAAAACTCACTATGGAACATCTGCTTGAAATAAAGGAAATGTTCGTGAACATGATCACGAACCTTTCTTGTTCTTTTATGTTGAAAAAAATATGTATAAACTGAATGTAACAGCATAAAACTGTTATTGTAGATTGATATTTTGATACCGTTTTGTGTGGAAATACAAAACAACAAATACATCTATCTAATACACCGAAAACAGGTAATGGGTTGAATACCTGTTAATGATTTTAACAATTACTGATTTTCCCCATTGACATAGATGGTGTTAAAATGGAGATAAAACGATTCAATGCATCGCTTTCCAGTGGACAAATGATGCAAACATATTATGGCTGAGATTTAAGGCCATAAAGACAAGAGGAAAGAAAAAGTCCAGAGCAACAGGAAGATCGCAGACAGCTTTCAGACTGGACGAAGATATCACTTTGATCCATACCATGTTTCTGATAGAAGTTCTCGTCGGAAATGTTTAAACTTTCATTTGCCCACGTCACAAAACATTTGCTAAACTGCGTGCAGCATTTACACAACACTAAGTGAAAGTATTCATGTACGGTTTGTTTTGAAGTTAATTGACTATCTTTGGGCTTAATCATGTTTAATGTTTCTATTTGTTTAAATGTCTGGTTTACCCATCGAGGTTCATTTTTTTGAAATGTATGAGTGCTAAAATTATTTTTTCCTGGAAATAAGTTTGTTCAATCCGTAAATATAACTATCTCATATAGGCTTAATCGTAACATAGCTGTTTCCATGTGAGAATACAGGTTGAATTCTGTATGTAATTACGTTTTACGCAAATAGTGAAAGGTTCGTGATGTCACATAGATGCTTTATTGTCTAATAATACGAATTCCCAAGTGCTTATTTAGCATTTACATCACATTTCATAAACGAGTCAGATGGTTACGGTTAGAATGAAATATTGCACCGGTAGTCTAACATATCGATATAAATATTATGACGATCGGTAATATATATTCAATCACGATTTGTTGTATATTTGATTGTTCACTTTTGAGACAACATTTTAAATAGCCGTTTCGGCGTGATTTAACTCGAAATTCATATCCTCATTGTTGAAATCGGTGTCTCGCACATCATACTATGTGTTTCAATTAATATCCAAATCAATCCCATTGATCTTTAGTTAGTAAACGCCTGTCATAAAGCTTCAAGTACGAAGTCACGAACATTTCTGGCGTTAAAAGTTGACAAATGGGTACTAGTATTTAAACTAACATCGTGAACAAACGAAATAATTGATGTTCAAAAGAATTTCTGAATGTCTTCATGAATATTGTAGAATTATGAAAAGACCAAATGTTTTACTTTTTGTAACACTTCATTTTTCTCGAAAAATTTCTGGAAGGTGTAAGTTCTAATTGAGAACGGCCGTGCAACCCGAAGGAAAATTGATACGTCGGGTCTAACCGGACAAATAATGATTTTATATATTAATTATGTCACTGCTAAAACAGCAAGTTCAGTGGTCGAGTGGTAATGTCGAAGTCTCAGAACTCGGGGAACCGACGTTCAAATCCAGCTCCCAGCGTATATTTTTTTTATTTTTTTTTTATGAAATACTCGATGCAAATAAATATCTTAGATCGTTCATTTGTATTTTATCTTACCTAAAACCTTTCCAAACAAAATTTTAGATTGTTCCAAATTAATTACGTAAAAGTGCAAACATAATTATTTGAAATAAATCTAGCTCGATTATCGGCCTGTCCGATCAGACCCGATGTGTCCGAAATAACCTGTCGTTGATGACTCATTTTGTTTTCCTTATGGTACCCGGTTTTATACGCTTAATACATACTTCTCATTACCGATGCCGGGGAAAAGGCTTAGAATTTTCTGATTGTGACATAAGATACAGTTTTTGTCTTCACCTATCTAAATAATGGCTGACGATCGCTTAACTGCCCGAAAGTACCCGACGTTCCTCTAATATTTAAAGAAACTTGTTCATTGCAAAATTTTCCGTAAATGTTCGTTTTTTCCACCGCGAAAGAACTATTGGGTCCATAGAAATACCGGAACACCATGGAACGCATAGTAATTACCGGAACACACGGAACGCGTCAGTGATTACCGATACACACTTGAAATATTTGGTTTTCCAATACCGTAGGTAATAGTAACGATTTGTTATTCTTTAATCTGTTTTAAAACTTTGTTATTTATATATCTATGTATTTGTATACATGTGTTAGATAGTTATGTTTTAATAGGCAGATTCATGATTTAATAAGGTTCTAAATGATATATTGTGAAGATATATAGAAATAACATCACGATTTGTCGGCAATGATTTAACTTCATTTAATAATCGAAATCCTTCTTACCTGATCCTTGATAATTTGGCCCCCATGATTCTAGTGGCCATCCAGTACAGATGATTTCTGTTCATTTTACTTTTGTTTCATACCATACAGATGATTTCTGTTCATCTTACATTTGTTTTATACCAAAAATCTGCATGTGTTCAAATTTGTTCGAAACTTCTTCAAAAAAAATAAAAGATTAAAATATTACTCTTGTTATTTTTCGTACACTTTCCAGGCCTTCAGTACTTTCAGCACTTTGATTATTGCTGAAGTTAAAGAATATTTAAACTTTCTCATACCAATAATCTGCATGTGTTCAAATTCTTCAAGGCCTTCAGCGCTTTCAGCGCTTTGATTGAAGGTTGGGCATATGTAGCCGTTACAAAACAAAAACAAGGACGACCAGCATGTTATTAATTGACTTGGATTTTAATACTTAATAAAGCTCGACGAGTGGTTACAATGGACATAAATGATCTACCGCTTCAGGTTAGTAATTTCATACGTTATTTCTGGTTTGTAATTATTGTGCCATTTGCATTTTCGACAGCCTAGCTCGTCGCCCTTTAATTATGAATAACAAAATGCAAAATCCGAAACAAATGATCAAAAATCTACATGGCTTCTTCTACAACCGCTTAACCCTTTCCCAAACGACAAAATTTTAGAGTAATCCACTTCAAAAACTGTTGCAAATGACAAAATGGATGTTATTAAAGATAAGATTTGTGTAAAATATGGTACAGAAAATATTGAGACAAAAGGAGAAACTGCTGGTTATCAGCAGTTTCTTTTGTTTCAATATTTTCCCAAGCCGTTTCTATTGGGGACGTCAAAACCAGGGCCCCGTATTAATAAACATCTTACGATCTACGAGGGACGGTCGGAAAGTAGTTGGACTTTTGACTAGTTCTCCAAAACCATTTAACTTTTTAACAAAATTCTTTCTACACTGTTTAAACAAATTGTCCATCTGTGTCTATGCATTTTTGCCATGTTAGTAGGAGCTTTACTTTTCCCACTATCAACCATGACGTAGACCCACTGTATTAGGTACTGTGTAACCACCGGTATCAAAGGCGCCCTGGTCTCAAATTTCTTCCTAGCAAGCATTTTCATCAGTTCTAGACACAAATAAAAGTCATATGGGGTAGGGTCTGGGCTATAAGAGGAGTAAAAACAACTTTTGTCATGGGTAATAGTTGATAATCTCCACTGTAAATGCGGTGGTATGGGAGCGTGCGTAATCGTGAAGTAGAAAACATTTTTCTTTGCTAATCTGGGATGCGTTTACTTCAGCATTTATTCTTTGTTTTTTATGAGTTACTTCAGAATTGTACTTGGCAATGACAGTTTTTACCATTTAACATGAAATGACTACCTATCAATCCTCGTGAATCCACAAATGCAACAAACATGACTACCAGCCGAAGGTAACATCTTAATCTTTTCATGGGTGGGGAACCAGCTCGTTTTCATGGCTGCTTTGACTTAGTTTTTATCCCAAGTTCGGAATTATTAACCTACATTAAATCTTCAGTGATAATGTAGTTCAAAAACTTAACTTCTTCGCGATTAAAATGACTAGAATGTTCGTTTGTTTTGGTTACCCTTGTTGTTCCTCTAACAAATTGCCCAGATACAGTAAACCCCTATCACATATAAATGGACAGAATATTGTATATATACAATTATCTTTGAAAATAAACTGACCACGTTATGCTAGGTTCCCACTGCCGATCAAATCGACTCGATCAAACCCGACCTAGCGATCGAGTACCGGTCGAGGTTGGTCGGCAAGGGTGATCGGGATAAGTCGAGATGGTCGAGTTTGGTCTGCATCGATCGGTAATCCTGCCAACTTGTTTTGACACGTCAAAAAAATCCGTGTAGCGGTCGAGTAGAAAACACATCGGGAAGATGCTCGAGTATCGATCGTATAGAAGATCGAGCTGATCGACAATCACTCGAGTAGAGATTGTGTGTGCTCGAGTCGATATCTTTTACCGGGATTTGATTTGATGAACAGTTGGAGCAGAAGTCGAGTTGATCGGGAATGCGTTCGGGAATAACTCGTACAAGTCGAGGTGGTCGAGTGCTTCCAACTGCTCTATGGCAGCGGATCAACTCGATCTACTCGATCGCTTAAGTGCACTCGATCAATCCCGACCATATGACTTCTTCTCGATCTCTAGTCGATCAAACCCGACCTCTTCATCCGATTTGATTGAGTGAACAGATGAATCAGAGGTCGAGTTGATCGGGTGTGGTCGGATATTACTCGAGTACAAGTCGAGGGAATCGAGTGCACGCTCGGTGCAGGTCGGAATACAAATTATCTACCCGATCACACTCGATCTCCAGACCCGACTGATTCACGACCAGGTCGATCTTCTACCCGATCAATACACAATCGCTTCTCGATCATTTTTGTACTCGATCGCACTCGACTGTTTTTGCATGTCAAAAAAACTCGAGTAGGAAGCCCGAGCGATGCAGATCAAATTCGATCATCTCGACCGCTCCCGATCACTCTTGCAGACCTATCTCGACCTGTTTTCGACCGCTTGATCGAGTTGATCTGGTCGGCAGTGGGAACACCAGGTCGTGTGGTAATAAATGTGTACAAACAGCACGAGATCCCGCGCAGAGTATATTAACAGAAATATTGAATATTATTGGAAATTGCGTTTCACGTGAGTCCCCGCTCTTAGACATAACACGCACGATTGATATAATGATATTAAACGCCTCAAAGAATGCATTAATCTTTATATTTAATCAGATTAAGAATGAGTCAATTGCTAAAAGTACATTTACGTCACATTTAAATTATGTACATATTTAAACTGACAATATTATGAAGTTTTTATGAATATGTGATAATCACAGACGCTGCAAAAAGATTGTCATTCAGAACACCTAGAATAGAATCAGCTCGATCTGGTCGTGTACAGATCGAGATGGTCGGGTATTGATCGTGTAGGACTCGAATTAAGGTCGGGGTGATCGGGTAGACATCGGACAGATGGTCGGGCTTCAGTCGGGAAATGATCGGGAGTACTCGGACAGGGGTCTAGTTTGATCGACTAGAGATCGAGAAGAAGTCGTGTACATACATTTGGTCGGGCTTGATCGGGGAAATTAGGTGGTCGAGTAGATCGAGTTGATCAGATCGGCAGTGGGAACCTAGCATTATTGGCAAATGGATGTAGATTCCGCCAATATATAATGTGTTTATACAGTTACAAATGGAAACACAGCAGCACGAAAAGTCCAACTACTTTCCGACCGTCCCTCGTAGTTTTGTGTAAACTGTGTAACAAGACATCTGATTGCACGAGAAATCCGACTGGGCCAATCAGGGCTGTTGTTACAAGTAATTATGCAAAAATCAAACGTACGATCGTTAGTAATACGGGCCCCAGGTCTTGTTTTGGAAACGGTTAATCGCCTTCAAACAGAAAAAGATAAATCGGTAAGTGTTAAGCTCATACTAATAAGTTAGAACATCACAGAGAGAATGCTTTACGACCTGTCCGAATTCATAATTTGTGAACCCTGTGTCTTTCCACACTTGCAATCCACTTAAATCAAACTTGCCCGTCATATTGAGTCGCCAACAATACCGCCACATACAGATTTACGATCTATGCTTGTACTTATAATTCAATCATTCTCACATTTTTTCTGGGCGGAGTGTATCAATGATACAATAATATGGGATGTGGAAAAGGGGTGCCCTGTGGTATTTGAAAACAACAAGGATCCAGACCGGACTGCGCATACGCACAGTCTGATCAAGATCCGTGTTACTCTCTTTCAGTTTCTTCAGTAAATAATACCGACCGTTACTTAACACTAATTCGTGTTCTTATAATTCAGCTATTCTGACGTTATGTTTTGACGTTGTGTGTCCATGAGATGGTACATGGTTAGTGGTCCTTGCAGAATTCGATATCAACGTGTTTGTATTATCAAGACTCGTTGTCAAAAAATATTGCAATCATTATCAAACTCAATTGAGTCAAAATTCGGTACACGCCATTAGACATATGAAGGGACCAATGGTTGGTTGTCGGACATACACACATCTAAACAATGTGTTCAAGAAATACTGCATGGAAAGGTCAAACTACATGGCTAGATCATTTCGGTTCAAAAAATTGCATTGAAGTTCATTTTAGTCCTTCTAAATCAAGTCTGTATATAATTAGCTTATCCGCGCTTGAGGAAAATCGTACCTTGATAAGTAGTGAAGATCTTGGTACAAGCGCTGAAGTACATTCTGTTTGGTCCTAGATAATGCAATTCACTATACAACAATGCTACCTCTGACTGTCCCTATGTTGCTCTTATCCCTGAAAAACATAGCATGTGCCCCTTAAATAAGTTCTCTTGATACAGTTTCGGATTTTCACCACTGTACTTTTACAAAATGATAAACGTGGAGGATGAAGAATTTCCACGCGATATCATTAATATCCTTTAATTTTGACTTGTTGACAGCGTAACCGGTTTGCATGCTTCTGTTGTCAATAATTGATACTGTTAAAATATCCAAAGTGCAAATGGCTTCGTGAATTCTAAATACTCGGATTCCACGCATAACTCTCCACAACTTCTGGAATTCATGAACGTACATTAGAGAAATGAAATTGCGACTTATGTCTTCCTTTAAGGTAGAATACCCTTAATGTCGCCGTTCTGAGATTCATAAAACATCGGCTTTTTCCGAGCGGCGTCGTTACGTATCCTAACCTATTCGGGTGCGGTCGTAAACATTCGGCGGTGGAGAGTTCCATCGCCGAATGTTTTCGATTGCGCCCGAATAATTCTGACATGCGAATTTCAATAGGGTAAACAACCTTAATTCAAGTAAAATTTAATCATACAAAATCTGTGTTAACCTTTTTCCAAACGGCAACATGTAGGACTGTTCTAATTTGAAAAGTTGCTGCAAACTCCATGGTACACCGCAATGTGTCATGTTTGGTCTACTTCAGTCTAAGCAGCAACCGGTCTTCTTAAGAAATACTCCCAAATACATTGTGCACAGATGTTACCTGGGCTGCGTTCAGTAGACAAACTGTTAGCTAACGTTACCAACATTCGCAACTTCTTTGACCCAAATTTGACAGAATTGACCGAGTATTCCGAATGAAACGGCTAACTGTTAGCTAACGTTTTGTCTTACTGAACGCAGGGCTGGCTCACAAATGAGCTGAATAGTAGACTTGTACCAGATAATGTACTTGAGATAGTTTCAACTCTCATATTTTTAAATGACGAGTTTTGAATAAGGGGAAAATGATTGTTCTCGTCTGAAATGCCTTTATTTGGATCAAACATTATTCTAGACCAGGTTTGGAAATCAGTTTGACATTTTTGACGGACTCAGTCAGACGTTTTATATGTTTTGGAACAGCAAAAAGATGGCAACTAAATATTCGACCCACTTCAAAAAAAATCAGACCACGGAAAGTGTGGATCAAGTACTGTAGGCTTCAATGATTGGTTTTGTTCTCTTTTGTAAATATGCAGATCTTGGTGTTTTAAAATATTCGAACAAATAATACATTTCCGAAGTATAGACCCTCAATCACACGAATCGAGTAACATTAACAAAGGGTAAGCTTTCTCGCGTTTTCACAAATTGCGTCAAAAATATAGAGTCTGGTATTATTTTCTCGGGTCTATCTTTTGTTCTATATCCTAGATGTCTAGACTATTGCCTACCACCATTGTTCTGAAACGAACCTCTTAGCTCCACGGTGGATAATCACATGACTCAGAATTTCAGAAAATCTTCAATATTTTTGTTAATACTTGAACAATTTGAATTCAGTTTGAAGCAGAGAATCTGGGAAAATGCCAGAAATAAGCTGAGCGTGGTAGATTTTTGAAAAATCAACTGATAAAAAAGTTATTGAAGATAAACCAAAATTTTGGTTTATCTTCAATAACTGTTGTATCAGTTGATTTTCAAAAATACACCACATCCATCTAATGCGTGATGTCTGTCCACCTTCTCTGCTTCAAACCAAATTCAAATCGGCTCCGTATTAACAAAGTTATTGAAGATTTTCTGAAATTGTTGTATCACGTGATTATCCATCGTGAGCTCGCTGGTTCCAGAAAAAGTCTCAGATCAGCTCCGATTAATGTTGTAGTGGTATAAAATTACTCAAAATTATTCCGACCCGTCTAAATATTTGTAATATGTGCGTCTATCAATTCATTTGGAAGCTATCCGTCAACACTGAAGATTAAATTCTACTTCATTTTAAAGAACGTGTCATAATACAGGGCGCCTCGAATAGCCTGAAATATTTCTCTTTTTCTGGATTTATTTTAACCAAATACCAGATGACGCAATTTTAGACTTGTTCACATCCAAAGATGTTGCAGACGATAATTTCAAACTAATTATGGAATTCAACACTTAAAGACGTTTGTCTTTCTGTGTAGCGGACATTGCTGGAAATTACGAAAATTGCTACTCTTAAGTAATTTTTGATTTGGCAGATTTTTTTAACGTAGGCCTATACAACCCATCATTAGCACCAAAGAGCCAGAGGCGAAATTTGAAAAGTGCCAGTAAATCCTAAACTGTGTTATATTTCCATTCCAAATACAAACATAAGCATTTTGAACGGTTTAGAATTTTGAATTAATGCATAATTGTGGAAATATTTAACAAAAATGTTATAATTTACCTCCCTTGCATATGAATATAGAGTAAAAAGATATTTGTAAATTATTCTCTTCTTGAAGCATAATTTTGAAATCCGGCACGGTGAATCAACTTATTTGAAGTGTATTTACAAATGTGTGTAATTTGATGCGTGTCCCATGGCTAGAAAGGGGTGTTTTTAACGATGGGTCATATACCTTAATAGCCATGATCAGTGTCGTTATCTGGGAAAGAGAATCGTCACGAGCAGCCTTTGCAAGTTGCCAGACGACGGACTTGTGGGATGGTTCAAAGTGATGCATCCCCTTTCCAAAGGATCTTTTAACGTAAATAATCATAATCTTGTGCCTTTTTTCATCGCCATGACATGTATTCTTGTGATCTATGGTAAACAAATGTCACATGTATACATATTTTTCAAAGTCGTTCATCAGTATGATCTTAAACGGGCGATTGAAATGGCAGAGATAATCAAAGTGTGACATGTACTATATGAAATATGTGAGAAAACATCAAAATTGAGGAGAAATATCGTCGGTTTTGAACAAAAACCTCGTAACTGCAGCTTGTTTTAAGCTGCAGTTACGTGTTTTTTGTTGAAAATAGCAATATGAGAGCATGGTTCTGGTCGTCTGCCCAGGAAAGATAAATGTGTGGTTGAGATAGATTGATAGCGTCTGAGAGAGAAATCGAGCAAAAATATGATAAATTTGATGGCTGGTTCAAAAAGCGATTGTAGAGGTCATATTAAAAGGCATTTTCTTGTCCTAGACATGATTACACACCATGGGTCGGTTGCGTAATAGCTGTTTACATATTTTGTTTAAGTTTAGCTATGGTTGAAATACGATGAAGATCGTCTTTAAATTTAAGCCATTCCTTAAAATTTGATATATACAGGGTGATCCAAAAAACATGTCCCACAAAGAATATTTAATATATCTGCGTAATGTGGTAGCATTGTTTTAGTTTGGGTGTCGATGGAAAGGGTATATAATAGAATTTGTAATGGTTGTGCAGAAGAACGTCATGCAGCGTCATGGTAACGCCAATGGCGTCATCAATGACGTCATCGTATTCTCAGCATTCCAAGATGGCTGACAATGCAGAAATAGTCAAACTGTGCTATGTATTATGTACAGATACTGTTCTAGCTAGAAGAAAAATCCAAAAATATGTACCAAAATGCCAAAGTGCCTTCCTGGAAGCAAATAAGAAGACTTTTTTGAGATGAAGGTAACCGTCAATGACACGATATCTGGAAAAAGGAGAGAACACGCACATGGCATGCAGACGATAACGTGGAGAGTGTTCATCAAGCTGTAGAGGAAACTCCAAGGGTGTCTATTAAGTAGTATTTTGAAGGATATCTCAAGAACCACTGATGTAAGATATGGTACAGTGAAAAGAATTCTAAAGTTCTATTAAATTGTAGGCCATACAAAATAACCAGCATGCAGCATTTGAAAGACGCAGAAACCACGGCCACACTGTCATTTGTTAATTGGATTGACATTGAATAAATGGCCACCGCATTCACCCGATTTCAGTCCGCTGGACATTTCCTATGGGGTTGCTAAGAAGAAAGAGTTTATGAACCCTAACCCACCACTATAGCTGAACTGAAAGAAGTCATAAGTAGAGAAATAGACTTGATTGATAGTCAAACCTGTAGTAACGTCATACAAAACTTTCGACGTCGTTTTAGACTAGTTTCTGAAAAACATGGTCGTCACATCGAGCATCTCTTGTAAAAGTAGCAAGTGAATTATTATATAATATTGTAATCAGACAAAATTTTACAGATATATACTTATAGAGAATATAAACGAAATATATAAGATGGTAAAAAAGTTATAAAACATTGTTTGTGGGACATGTTTTTTGGATCACCCTGTATTGCACCACGACAAATTTCAGAAGCCAAGGAACTTCCCATACCAGAACTCTGGCGGGAGCGTTGCAACGTTCTTAAAACACAAAGGCAATCTGTTTAGCAAAATCTAATGTCGGTGTGAAAAAAGTGTGTAAATACCAATTCTTACCGGAGGAACGATTCTTCTGTAGTATACTTTAGGACTCAAAACCTTTAAATCTTTATGAAATCTTATTTGTATGATCACAAATCAGTGGACTTTTGGACGTCAATACCTTCAAGAGGTCCTTGACGAGAGCGTGATACTTTCATTCCAACGTGACATGCACATTTATTTCGCAAACACATTTCAGCAAATCAATGAAAAACCTCGTGACTGCAGCTTCTTTTAAGCTGCAGTTACGAGGTTCTTGTTGAAAAGCGACGACATGATATAAGTTTATTTGGATGTTTTAAAAAAAACATGTATCTTTACTTTTCTATGCAAAGCTAATATATAGATCTACGTTATAACCAGAAACGTTTTACGCAAAGAAATATGTTGAAAACGAACTGCATTTTCGACCAGTACAACTATAAATGCCTCGATATGAAAGACTGATTAAAATCAGCTGCATGTAAAAACAGCAGTCCTTCAATTTTTGAAAATATAATTATATAATCACATAATTAAAGTGTTTTTATGAAATTTTGACATAAAAATCGGTCTTCTCTGGTGGTCTACAATTTGTTTTAATACACTTGTAATCAATGCAACCTTTTAACTTTTCTAGAAAATTACATGTACCAACGATTTATTTAACTGCATTGAAGAAAAAGTATTTGTTTCCTTTCTTTAAATTCTTCATACCATTCCGTTTGTACTCTTGAAATAAATAATTATGTATTCATGGTTTGTTTTTGCGTCAAAATCTTTCCATCTGAAAACATTATCTATAGAATTTTGACCCAAACATGCAACACCTGACTAAGTGTTTCTTCGATTGCCCTTCTTCTACGTTTTTCCCCTTTTATCCCAATTCTTCTCAATTCAGCCTTGAAACATTGTTCGTACAATTTGTTCGTACACTGTCCATCTGACTTTAACTAGTTCATCATAGTCTATCAAATGAAACAATAGAGCTTACTTGTAACGAATTTGTGTCAAAAATAAAAGGTGCACCATTGCAGCTGGATTGCATGTTCCTTTGATTATTGAAGCTTTAAACCTTTGACAGCTTTCACGTCTCTTACAGTGACGCCAATGGGATAGGCTTGTTACAACGCGTTTTGTAATAAACCTGCAAAATGTAATAAGTATTACAAAACGCGTTGCGATGACATTAAATGTAATAAAATTCTGTACAACGCATTATGTAATAAAGTCGCAATATGTAATAACTTTTTTCACCGACCCAAAGTTCGTTCAAAACTTGATGCCGTTAATTGAGTGGGAAGGAAGAAGGCATGAAAATGGCGATTTTGACATCATTTTCTAGGCAAATATTAGAAGATCATAGCGAGAAAACGAAATTTTGATTTCGACAAATGCCACATTTTTAACACATTTCTAACTGTATATTGATTCCAATAAGTTACGTTTTTTCATTATATTGCTAGAAATTGATTATGTAAAATTTGAAAAATGTTTATTACAAAACGCGTTGCGATGACATGAAATGTAATAAAAATTATGTACAATGCGTTTTGTAATAAAGTTGCATTATGTAATAACTTTTTTTAACGGACGAAAATTTCGTTCCAAACTTGATGCCGTTGATTGAGTGAGAATGTTGAAGGCAAGAAAAGGGCGATTTCAACATAATTTTCTATTCACATGTTCTAAGATCATAGTGAAAATATGAAATTTTGATATAAAAAAACTGGCTCTTTCTATAAATTTCTACGATATTGATTCAAATAAATTATTTCTTATCATTATAATGCAAGAAATTGATAATGAAAAAGTTGAAAAAAGTTTATAACAAAACGCGTTGCGATGACATGAAATGTAATAAAATTATGTACAACGCGTTTTGTAATAAAGTTGCATTATGTAATAACATTTTTTCACCGACGAAATTTTCCTTCCAAACTTGATGCCGTTTTAAGTGAGAATGTTGAAGGCAAGAAAAGCGTTGATTTCAACATAATTTTCTATGCACTTGTTCTAAGATCATAGTGAAAATATGAAATTTTGATATAAAAAACCTGGCTCCTTTTATAAATTTCTAACTGTATATTGATTCAAATAAGTTATTTCTTATCATTATAATGCAAGAAATTGATAATGAAAACGTTGAAAAAAGTTTATTTCAAAACGCGTTGCGATGACATGAAATGTAATAAAATTATGTACAACGCGTTATGTAATAAAGTCGCAATATGTAATAACTTTTTTCACCGACCCAAAGTTCGTTCAAAACTCGATGCCGTTAATTGAATGGAAATGAAGAAGTCATGAAAATGGCGATTTCGACATCATTTTTTAGGCAAATATTCAAAGATCATAGTGAGAAAACGAAATTTTGATATCGACAAATGCCACCTTTTTTTATCAAATTTCTAACTGTATATTGATTCCAAAAAATTACTTTTAATCATTTTATTGCTAGAAATTGATTACGGAAAATTTGAAAAATGTTTATTACAAAACGCGTTGCGATGCCATGAAATGTAATAAAAATTATGTACAACGCGTTTTGTAATAAAGTTGCATTATGTAATAACTTTTTTTCACCGACGAAATTTTCCTTCCAAACTTGATGCCGTTGATGAAATTGTTGAAGGCAAGAAAAGGGCGATTTCAACATAATTTTCTATGTACATGTTAATGCAACTTTTTACAAAACGCGTTGTACATGATTTTATTACATTTCATGTCATCGCAACGCGTTTTGTAATAAACTTTTTTCAACTTTTTCAATATCAATTTCTTGCATTATAATAATAAGAAATAACTTATTTGGATCAATATACAGTTAGAAATTTATAAAAGGAACCAGTTTTTTTCATATCAAAAATTCATATTTTCACTATGATCTTAGAACATGTGCATAGAAAATTATGTGGAACGAAACTTTCGTCGGTGAAAAAAAGTTATTACATATTGCAACTTTATTACAAAACGCGTTGTACATAATTTTATTACATTGCATGGCATCGCAACGCGTTTTGTAATAAACATTTTTCAAATTTTCCGTAATCAATTTCTAGCAATAAAATGATAAAAAGTAACTTTTTGGAATCAATATACAGTTAGAAATTTGATAAAAAAAAGGTGGCATTTGTCGATATCAAAATTTCGTTTTCTCACTATGATCTTTGAATATTTGCCTAAAAAATGATGTCGAAATCGCCATTTCCATGCCGTCTTCATTCCCACTCAATTAACGGCATCAAGTTTTGAACGAACTTTGGGTCGGTGAAAAAAGTTATTACATATTGCGACTTTATTACATAACGCGTTGTACATAATTTTATTACATATCATGTCATCGCAACGCGTTTTGTAATAAACTTTTTTCAACTTTTTCATTATCAATTTCTTGCATTATAATGGTAAGAAATAAGTTATTTGAATCAATATACAGTTAGAAATTTATGAAAGGAGCCAGGTTTTTTATATCAAAATTTCATATTTTCACTATGATCTTAGAACATGTGAATAGAAAATTATGTTGAAATCGGCCCTTTTCTCACCTTCAACATTCTCACTCAATCAACGGCATCAAGTTTGAAACGAAATTTTCGTCGGTTAAAAAAAGTTATTACATAATGCAACTTTATTACAAAACGCGTTGTACATAATTTCTGTTACATTTCATGGCATCGCAACGCGTTTTGTAATAAACATTTTTCAAATTTTCCATAATCAATTTCTAGCAATATAATGAAAAAACGTAACTTATTGGAATCAATATACAGTTAGAAATGTGATAAAAATGTGGCATTTGTCGAAATCAAAATTTCGTTTTCTCACTATGATCTTCTAATATTTGCCTAGAAAATGATGTCGAAATCGCCATTTTTATGCCTTCTTCCTTCCCACTCAATTAACGGCATCAAGTTTTGAACGAACTTTGGGTCGGTGAAAAAAGTTATTACATATTGCGACTTTATTACATAACGCGTTGTACAGAATTTTATTACATTCCATGTCATCACAACGCGTTTTGTAATACTTATTACATTTTGCAGGTTTATTACAAAACGCGTTGTAACATAGGCTTACTCAGTATACTGATCCTTTTCAACAAAAATCTTGTGATTGCAGCTTGTTTTAAGCTGCAGTTACGAGGCTTTTGTTGAAAAGCGACAATAAGTTAAAGCAAGCGTGTCATTGAACATTGACCATCTGGCGACAAATAAGTTCTCGTTAGCCTATGGTGAAGCTGGGTTGCAAAGCAGGTTCTTGGTGTGGCCATGAACAATTATTCGTTGCTTTGCGTCCCATATATAAGAAAAATGAACAGTCTACAGTATACTTTCCGTGGCATAATCTGTAAGAATCGAGCTTGCAAAATTGAAGCGCGAAACGGGGAAAGTAAGCACTAGTTTAATATTTGATACATGTAGTTCGAAATATAAAGGACTCTAGTTGTAAAAAGTGTACTAAAATTTCAAAATTTTAAGTTCTTTAATTGCGTTTAGTGATTCAATCTAGTTCATTCTTTTATTTTATTACAAATACTGCACGAACAAAGCAGGGACACTCCACGATATGAGTTTGTTACATTAATATAAGAGTCTAAAAACCATAATAAGATAATTACCTTGTTATTGTTGATAAAAGAAAGCCCTCAGGTACGCGGGTCGGTATTTCGTTTGTGGGAAATAATTTCGTTTAAAAATGAATCATGAATTTATTAACCGTGGCACCATGGGATATATTTTAAGTTTAGCGGGCAGACAAAGCCGGGCCAATATGGCGGAAACGATCTTATGATTATGCACTTAAATAATTATCTATTTTAGAGGTAAGGCCTTTGAACTTTGTGAAGTTAAAAGGTCTAGTATTACTGATTTAATAAAAGGGACTCTTCAGAAGGACTCCTCTTTTCAGAAAAAAAGTCAAACGCATCTAAGAAAATCGTGCATCATCTTCGTTTGCAACTTAACATAACAACAATATGCATATCAATGCAAGTTATTATCCGGGGAACACTGATGAGTTGAAAGACTTAAGATACTTTCGACATTCTTTGTTATTTCGTTTGTTTCACGACCCCTTTGTATTATGCCATGTTACCACTGTCGATCAGATCAACTCGATCGCTCTAGGATTGGAACCCATCATAGTTATTCTTCGTCAATTTCCGTTGCCACGGATGACTCCGGAAATTAACGAGGACATCACTCGTTAATTTCCGTTACCACGGATGCAACAAGCTGTAGTTACGACATGCAATATCGTTGACCTTGAAGAATGCTGACAAGAAAGATGAGGAGACAGACAATGCTATCGGTAAATTGCTAGAAGAGAGAATCCGCCCTAGTGGGTAATGAATTGGTGCATTGTTTTAATTGTGATTGAAATACGGCGGTCCCTTTGAAGTTATAATTATACAAGTCGCGTGGGTTACGTCTCGTCACGTGACTAGTTACCACAATAGGAAGTAATAACGAAAACAGACCGGAATTAATGCAACAAAACATATTGTTTTAATATGTATTCACGTGTGGCCAAAGTTGCCACCTTGTAGATTTTCTATTGTCATGCTAATTTTATTTTGTAGCAGATATTATAGAAACAGATTGTTCTGCACTTGTTGTAAGCGTTTAGTAAGGGCCTTTTTACGCTAAATCGTCGCTTTTCAACAAAAATCTCGCTTAAAAGAAGCTGCAGATACGATATATTTGTTGAAAAGCATCAATATGCTTGTCTCGTTGTAGCATCAGAATGAGAAACATACATAGGTGCACATGTAGTACCTAAAATACTTATAAACTTAAAATCATGTCAAAGTTTGACTTATTTCATGTTATGTTTGTGCATCAGCATATTTTTGAAAACTTGAACATTTTGAAAGTTCAAAGATAATCTGTTAGTTTAAATTAGAAATTTCTTGTTTTGCAATACATTAAAATAATTCTCCCTGGTGTTTTTTTTGTTTTTTTTTTTCGTTTACTTGATTTAAACAAATAAAAATCAATGAGCCCTAAAATGCATTTTCTTTAGACAATTGAAAGTAGTTTTTAATCTCCCGATTTAATTTTCCATTTATTATGATGAATTGGATATAATCCCGTCTAGGACGATATTTCCGACACGCGACGAGAATTTACGAGATTTTCTCCCCAGGATAAAATAGAGAAATTTTGTCTATTGTCGCATTGCAAATAATGTTCGTTGAAATTCTAAGTTGGGAATATTACCCATTACCACACAGTGACGCCTTTTGACTCCCCGCGAGAAATTGGCTTGGGAAAACATTGTGAAAAATGCAGAAATTGCTTGTGACAAGCAATTTCTTCATTTCCCACAATATTTTCTACCCAAAAAGTTTTAAAATTTTGAAATTCCTTCACATTGAAAATGTCGTCTGCAACTTCTTTCAATTTGGATCAGTCTAAAATTTTGTCGTTTGGTAATGGGTTAAAGTAATTTCGTGATTCAAATATCGTAATGTGGGCAAACTTTAGGCAGACAAACAAAATATTGTTTTCTAATGGCTAATAGCTAAATCATTTATCTTTTCCTTCCTGTTGCATTGTTTCTCTCAAGCTTTGATATTTGTTTACGTTTATTCTGCACAAAAATGAAGGCTGTTGAATGAAAAAAACAACATAAACTGTAGATAAAAAGGACATTTCTATCCAAAAGAATACCTCATGGACAGTTTATAAGGGCCAAACAATACAGATGACAAAGATGTGACCTTACATGGAAAATTATCAACTTATGGCATGAAGAAACATGAGAGAAAAAGGAAAAAACTGGTCATCGGTATTTTCTTGTTTACCTCCAATAAATTCAAAAATCATATAATTAGTGCGAGACCAAAACCTCGTAAATACAGCTTGAAAGGGCTTGAATTAAAAGGTTATTTTTATCTACCACCGACATGTCGTATTGTGTCGGTTGGTCAAAACCAGTCATTGTTTGGGGAAAAGGGGTTCAAAAGCTTTTATTTTTCATAACTTTTCAAGAGAAGGGAACGATATGTCAAATGAGAAAAAGGTAGAAAGTTTTCCCTAGAGGTACAGCAAATATATTTGATGAGATGGCCCCACAAGATAGGCAAGCTGGCTAGAGATCGGGCTCCTGTACATAGATACCGATGCACGGTGAATGTTATAAATTTTAACCGGCGTCGCTAGAAAATGGGTGTCTTTATTACAGCATTTGAGACCAAAATGGATCCAGATCAGCCTGTGCATACGCACAGTCTGATCAAGATCCACGTTGTTCTCTTATACGTTCTTTATAACTTGTGTTAACTCTGTGATAGCAGAACGCACCAGGACCGATTAGACATGACTAAGGCACAGGCTGACCTTGAAACACGGATCTGAAATGCATCAAGGAACCTTTTACCAGATCCCGACTAAAATTTGTTTACTGTCATAAACAATGTAAATAAATGATATTTGACGATGGTTGCCGAACGTTATCGAACATTCCTACCCGTGATCT
Organism: Fragum sueziense; assembly: GCA_963680895.1. Classification (NCBI taxonomy): domain Eukaryota; kingdom Metazoa; phylum Mollusca; class Bivalvia; order Cardiida; family Cardiidae; genus Fragum; species Fragum sueziense. The sequence goes on from OY804592.1 coordinate 57,423,119, forward strand.
GCGCCTAACAGTCTCCGCTATGTTCAGGGCTGCATAGTATACATTGTGCGACGATTGCTTGACAAGCTTTCCCATCAATGGTGATGCCTGATAATGATAACTAGACATAAAACTAGTTGCAACTGAATGCAATGTTGATGATAACAAGAAGCCCCTTTTTGTTTATTTAGACCGAATGAAATTGAAACTAGAAATCTATCACTAAATCATTATAGGTGAAAAAATATCCCCGCCACTACATTTGTCCGGACAAGCATTTTTGTCGACAAAGAACAATAACTCCAAAAATATGAGCAGCAAAGTAACGGTTCTTGCTCACAGCACATATCCACAATGAGATTTATCCACCCATGAAGTTTCATGATTGGACCTTTAATAGTTTTGAGTTATGTCCCAAGATGTGGACACTGACGGACGGACGAACACACAAACGGACAGACAGACTGATTCCAGTATACCCACTAAACATTCGTTTGCGGGCGCATAACAGTGGCATAATTGATTCATGCACAAATTGACCAGCAAGTCAACGACAAACTCCCATGCAAATCGTTTTTTAACCCTTTCCCAAACAAGACCTGGTTTTGACGTCCCTAGAAGAAATGGCTTGGGAAAACATTGAGACAAAAGAAGAAACTGCTGATAACCAGCAGTTTCTCCTTTTGCCTCAATATTTTCTTGGCTATATTGTACAAAAGTCCTTTCTTTTTCAATGTCCATTTTGTCGTCTGCAGCAACTTTCAAATTTGACCATCCTAAATTTTTGTCGTTTGGGAAAGGGTTAATATTGTTAGAACAGGAAAACGCCAAGAAAAATTCTTCGTTTTACCAAATTAATGTCCCTTTAGAAAACAATATAACTAAGCTAATGATATATCATTTAACGTTTTCCCAAACGGTAAAATTTTAGGATGATCTCATTCAAAAGCTTCTTCAGACAACAAGAGAGATGTTAAAAAGATAGGATTTCTGTAGAATATAGCAGAGAAAATATTGGGGCAAAAGGAGAAAATGCTGATTACCAGCATTTTCTTCTTTTGCCTAAATGTTTTCCCAAGCCAATTCTATTAAGGACGTCAAAACCAGGTCTTGTTTGGGAAAGGGTTAACTATGTAATTATGTTTCTGATTTGATTTGATATTTCAAAATTAGTTTTAAGAAACATAGATCAAACGTTCAAAACTGGTAAAACTTTCATGTTATACCTAAAAGTGCACAGTTTACATATAAATTAGAATTTTTCAATTTGATTAATGTTTGTTTTCCATTTCCTAGATTCCATAAAGTCTACCATGCCTATATTTATCGCATACCAAAACTACGGAATTCAATTCAATCTACAGTATACGACATTCGACTGTAGATAAATCTACGAAATTATAAGATAAACTTTCAATATAGAATGATAGGTGCATTCATATGACAGCCTTCAAAGGTCGACGAAGGCATGAAGATATTTAGAGAACTAGATATCTATTGCTCAGTCGTCTGTGACAGTATTATCCTTTTGATTTTTCTAAGTTTCTAACAATCTATTAAATATTTCAATTTCAGTCAAATTTTGACTCATCTTGGCAAGTCTTGTGTACCAGACTGCAGGAACACTATTTCTCTTATTTATTATGTACGGAACGTGGCGATCGCACTTAGCATTGGCATGCGAATATATCAGAATCTCATAGCTATAGCTTGATTAAATGTTTGGGATAATAACAGCCATATTATGCTTTTTCGGTAACTTTTTGACACTTTTCATTTAAATGAGTAAGTACTCTTGCTCGTAAGGAAAATCATACATTAGTCCATTTGACGCTGCTATATGCCCTATATGACAACCTTGCAATGACGAGTACAATGAAGTTTTATTTTTTCTTTGCATTGTATAGGTGCTCTAGAGCAAATCTAGCTTGGTTGCCAGAATGGCAACCTTGGGCAACTCCCACAATTCGCAAAAATCCAAGATGGCCGCCAAACGCAACTGGAAAAATCAACTTTTTGTAAAATTGTCCTAAATTGATGCAAAAAATGCCTATTTAGGGGTTCTTTGGTGTGCTGATTCCAAATCCATTGATAAATATAACATTTGGATAACACAAATATGCTAAAATAGAGATGGCTGCCGGACGCCATCTTGAAAATCACATTTATTTCTAAATTTTACATGGCACATAGAATTCATGTTATAAGACACAATTGATCAGGTAATTCCACTTTATTTCTTAAATTCACATTTTAATTTATCTGGTGTACATGAAATTCTGACATGGCCGCCAAATGGAAATGATTGCTAGCTTTATTCACTTAGTACTATTTATTTATTTCTACTTGTAGAAAATGCGGTTAAATTGTGATATTTGTGCATCATATTCCCTCTATTCATTTAAAAACTCATTTTGATATTTATTTGGATTTTACGTTCATCCAAAGTGTCTATTATTAATTGGGAAATGGCCACCAGATGGCATACCGAAATTATAAATACTGGTACTAAATATTACAAAAAAAAAAATTATTATCATGTACTTTAATGTGTGTGTTTTTTTTTTTTTTTTTTTTTTTTTCATTTTTTACAAATTCCAGATTTAACCAAAGCGTTATATAATTCTATTGTAAACATTTCAATACTTCTGATCGTCTTAAAGCATTGTCGAAACTGTTACAGATGATATGTTTGAAACAATATTATTATTTCAAAAGACGACCATCACCTCAGTGTAATAATATACACAGTTCAGACATTGAATAATAAAGTTGTCAGTGTGGTTAAAGTACCACTATGAATTTATATCATTGGCGTCTAATTTTGAAGAAGTGATACCATGATCTACACCCAATATTGATGTGAACATCGGCCAAAGCGCAAATAGAACATTGGCTCGTAATGCAGAAATTTGAAACATCCATTTCTGAGTTCTGAAATCCACCCAAACTAATTGACAGTCTTTCAGAAGAGACATTTAATGAATATTCAGTTGGACAGTGTTAATTTAATTTTATACACAGATCCAATCTACGGCATGTGTGTAGCTAAAGAGGAATGGTTATGTGCAGTCAACATTGGATGTAGATACCATGTATGTGATCATTCCGCACTATTACTAGAATAATAGAAATAAAAAATAACAGAAAACAAACGCAAAAAGGTATATTTGATTGAACTACCGATTCTTAGTCGTTCTTGAAGATAACAATAAATTAAGGTTGGAATCACCAAGCATTTGATAACCAAGGTTTCAGATACCATCAAAAACATTAATTTAAAAGAAAGAGTATGAAAATGTTTCCGTTCCTACAAGACATCTACCTAACTCCATAGAGAAACTCTGTCCATTTTTTCATTGTATCGGGATACCTTAAACTAATGGTTTTCCATTCACATTTATTGAAAATAGAACAGAAATGGCAAGATACAACTTGATTAAAATTGAACGATTTTACATTCTCTGATTCCTAAGCACTACTGCATCTGATTCTGAATGGTGTTTGCCTCTCAAGCCTCATCAAATGTATTACTATACATTATATTATGCTAGAAATTTTGGCATGTGTAACTTTTCAATAATTTTACCAAAGTATTTTTTTTTTGACAGATGTTTCGGAAAATTTCCTCGGCAATGTTTGAATTTAAACAGTACGTTCATTGCATGTACAATGTCACTTCATTTATTGCCAGAAGTGATCTAAATCTATAATCTCAATGTTTTAAGGCTTATTTTGTACATCAACTGTGTATAATGTATACTTGCAGTCTTCAAACAATAAGTCGTAATGATTCTTTTGAATAAGATATACCATACTTCACCAAGAAGAAAACAACAACAAATTAAAACAGACGAAATGAGATGCTGTTCGTTCATTAATGCATGAAAGTCGGTAATGATTCCTATTCTTGTTTACAGACCCATCTAAAGGAAAGGATATAACCATGGCAGAAATATAATCTATATAAATCTTAGTCAGAAAGTCTAAAAATGGCATGCATGTACTTCATGTGTATCAAATTTACATTTATTTCTCACAATTAAATATTAATATGCTAAAATCTCATATTGTCATTGTCAAGATGAATATATTGTGTATATTTATCAACATTTCAAAATGCGAGATAGCTCTGTCTAGTATAATTGTCTCTGAAAAGCTCTCATCATAAGTCTTGGTAGAACATGCATTCTTTTAGTTTCGTTATTCGGGTAAACAAGTTGACAGAGAATGGGACAACTTTCTCGAAATTATGTTCATGCACATCTACTCCATTCCATTGGAGCTATCTAGATCTACCATCGCTTACATGAAGATACATCCATGACTGTACTGTTTCATGTTGTGTATTAAAATCGTTCATGGATGTAGTGTGACAAGACTAAGCATTACATTATGCATGGCACTCAAATGGGTTGTAGTGTTCATAATGATCACGTGGGCTTTTCTTCATCAATTACAAATGTAAATGTATGAAAGCTAAAAAGATCAGCTCCCAAAGAAACTTACTGAATAGCGCATCAGTCACGAGTGTTCTTTTACGACTCCTAAAGATACTTCTGGATTTCATTATACCTGTAATATCCAAGAATTTACATTTATCTTATTATGTAAATAAAATGCTTGGAACTTTACCAAGATGTTTATTTTTAGTCAGCAGCAACAACTTAAACTTTCAACATGGTAACTGGTGGCCATAATTGAATAAAATCACAGTTACATACAGAAATATTTCAAGCCAACAACACATACATCGCCTTCATTTAACAATAGTTATGGCAACTGGTAGCCTATATATTACATTTTATTACATGTTCATCTAGTTCTAGTGTTTAAAATAAATGGAGTCCTATGCATAATTGTATATGAAAATTTGATTTTCCAAAGCAAAAGCTTCAAACCTAGATAACAATGCCAACAACAGCACCTAACAATATGGTTTTTGAAATGCTCCACCAACTGCACTTATATACAAAACTTTAAGGATCCTTCAATTGAAGAAATTAACACAGGTTAATTGATATCAAGTAATTGTTGGCGAAAACAGCAAATATTTTGGCATTTTATGTCCTGCATTGAAAATCTGTCTTAAGATTTGCTCTTTATGCCAAGATGGCAACTGGTTGCCATATCTATTACTATCATTTATACGAGAACAGTAAGTAAATATGTAATATCCAAATTTAGTCTAAATTTGTTAAAATAAGTAAAGAGATTCAATAACGCCTAAATATCGAAATCTGGCAGCATTTTGTACCAGTATTTCAACCAATAATCATTTTCAACAGGGCACCTGGCTGCCATTTCTGAGCTTTATATAAGCGATGTTGGTATAAAACAGAAAAGAAGAAATAAGATGGTGTAGAAATGAGAAATAAAGTAAATTTGGATTACCAAGTATTCTTAAAAGTGCCTTCTCAAGAAAAACTAATAACTATAAAAACTAATGTAGATAAAATGTGATTTTCAAGATGGCACCCAGCAGCCATCTCTAATTTAGTACTTTTCTGATATCCATATGCTATATTCATCATTAGATTTGAATTCAGCATACCCAAAAACCCCAAGATAGGCATTTTTCGCATCTTTGTTGGACAATTTGACAAAAAGTTGATTTTTCCAGTTGCGTTTGGCGGCCATCTTGGATTTTTGCGAATTGTGGGAGTTGCCCAAGGTTGCCATTCTGGCAACCAAGCTAGATTTGCTCTAGAACACCTATACAATGCAAAGAAAAAATAAAACTTCATTGTACTCGACATTGCAAGGTTCCCAAAATTTCAAATGGACTACATCGGATACAACTCTTTTTAAATAGATCTACATGCACTGATATAATATGGAATCACATAATCAGGAAAGCAATGCTCTTCTTCCCAACTCTCTCGTAAAGATGTAAAAAAAATGATAGTTACGATGTTATTGTTTTTCAAAACGACGAAATACAGAAGCCAGTACGCAGTAATTTGAATAAATCGGTCAAAGAATCTAAGACTTCTTGGTGGGTGGTTGATACTATCTGATGCGCTTTGTTTAATGACCGATGCTGTTGTTTTGTCACGCGCTGTTTCTAGTCACGTGCACGATACCCGCACTTCAATCATCCGAGCACCCGTCATTCAGATTTAGAACACGGATTTAAACCACTTATGAAAAATTAATTTAAGTTTTAAATAAGAAAATCAAAGACTGAGTAAAAATCCGTTTTCATGTTACCACACACTTGTGCCATTTCAATGAATTGTGAGAATAAAACTTTTTGAATAAGATTTACTAACAGCATAAAATATTCAACGCCATTCACGCTTGTGACGTCATGTTGTCACATTAAAATCCGCCACGTGTCGAACTTCTCTGCTGAGTATCCGATTGGCCAGTTAAGCATCCGTAAATGCCCACATGTAAACATCCTTAATTAACGATTTTGTGTGCTCACTTTGTCCAGCCTGTATTTACCAATAAATTTGATCAAGGGCAATGATAGCAGACCTTCGTTCATTTAGTAGCAATAATCGCCTTTTGGCACAAAAACGCTTTATTAAACAAAAAACACTATAAACAAACGGCATTGAGTTGATTGATTTTCGGATAATTCTGCATGGATGCGGACGTTCTATTCTTTGACGTGCAGTAGAGGCACGCGTATGAGTCTTTATCATTTGCAATTAAAAACAGTTTGTTTGGGCTGTCAAAAATTAAATCAAGCAAGCAACTTCCCCTGCACCAATACAAAATATTTGACGGATCATGGGAAAAGGACATGTCGTTGTTCCGTGAATTAATACGTTCAAAAGAAGAAAAGGGTTCATGAAGATAATTATTTCGAATTTTCTTGGAAATATTGTCAACCTCACGAGGGCTGGTCACTGTCTGAAAAGGCTATTCCAACTCCTTAACTTTCCTGCTTTGGGTGTAGTATACTCACCGTCATAAAATGGTAGCCACTTTTCAAATATCCCTAATTTTCACAATTCTTTGTGTTGTTTTTGTATTTACACATTCATACACATCCCCATTAGTTCTTCTTCACACCTCAACGTTTAAATGCTTTCAATATGCCCGCAAAGATGTTAAGTTGAAATATTGGTTCAAAACAGTATTTTAGGATACAAAGTTCAATTTTGTTCACTTACAGCTGTCATTTTCTGCATAAGTTGACAATGTTGAAACACAAACAAAAGTCCCATTTCAATTTTACAGACAACCATTCTGTTGAAATGATAGAGGTCTATGGCAATTTAGCAAAACCAGTAAAGCAAGTCTCAATATTAAATGTTTGATAGAAACCGGAAGTGGTTGATGGGTAAAGTGAAGGAAAACACTTTCTTAATTTGGAACTTGCTAGAACCTAAACAGAAACAAAATTTCCATGAATAGAGCATCTGAGAGGAAATTGGGGTGGGGTGGGCTAAAACCGGAAACCGCCATTTTGCAAGGGTCTTGGGTGTTATGCAAATCACTTATTAGACACTACACATTTCGAATAAAAACAGTATGATAACCACATATCCTTATTCTTTTTTGCCCCTTTTCTAGCCCTGTATATGGCCGTGGATTTCAGTAGCATGTTCCGTATCAGTTACGGGTTTCCTGGAACTACCACCAAGCTAACGTGGCTAATGGGGTAATTCGACTGTTTTCGATACTTTCACGGAAGCGTTTTTACTTGACATGCTGCAATGTTTTGTATTTATTTCGGTACGTGTATGAATAATCCTAAAATTGTTGATCATTTGCGTTAGATAAGTGGCTACTTTCTTATGACGGGGAGTATATTTTTGCCACGATAGACCACATTTTGACTAATGCTCTTGGAAAACAACGAGAAATTCTGTAATAGGTGCTTGACACGATTTTGAACAGATATCGTTTGAAACAACTGCTCATCGTTCGTTATGAGCCTTTGTAAATCTATTTGCGAACTACGTTTAATTTTTCTGTGGCTCTGTACAAATATAGCAATGAAAATTACTCGCTGTGACACCCCGCCCCTCCTAAGGGCGAACAAACTACTCTTTCTCTTTTAGCCTTTGAGCTTAATACAAAGTAATTGATTCATTGTCTGAGAAATTAGCAGCATAAGCCATGCATTTGATATCTAATTTTTATTCGTATTTGATAAGCTTTGTACGTCTAAACAGTTTTCTTTATCCCTTTCTCTAACAAGACTTTAATTTCACGTTCTTAATGGTTAACAATTAGGAAAATATTGAGACAAAAGAAGAAAATGCTGATAATCAGCATTTTCTTCTTTTGTCTCCACATTTTCTGTACACAGATCATTTTTTTACATCAATCTTGTGATCTGCAGAACCTTTAAAGTTGGAACAGACCAAAGTTTTGTTATATTTGGGAAAGGGTTAATCCGGAATAGACTGTAGAATCCTAGGCGCTATGTTGCTACAGTATCTTTTGTTCCAACAACAAAGCGGTGGGGTTTTTAGCTAGAAGATCCTTGTATTCTATCTCGATAGACGCCACTGCATCTTTAGTCGTTATTATTTCCTTGATTTTTTATATAGGAGGATATAATTGGAGCTTTTGTGTGGAATATTTTATTTAATTTTGGAGCCGGATATCGGATCAAAATGCAAAACAGTAGTCTTATTGGCAACATTGCATCTTTTCTTTGCTAAGAAGTTTAAAGATTTGGGGCGGTCGGCAAGTTCGGAGAAACAGTAACTTTAATATGGCCTATTACGATCATTAACCTGTATTATAAGTGTGACCTTCTGAAGAGAGCTCAAAGACATTCCGTAGATCAAAACATAATGTCTCTTTTCAACAAAAACCTTGTAACTGCAGCTTAAACAAGCTGCAGTTACGAGGTTTTTGTTGAAAATCGACGATAAAAGAAGAAAGAAAAAGTGCTGTTATATCGCACTTGGTTGATATTGCATACATTCAATTGCCTTACATGGTCTACTCTCCAAAGCCGAGGTCTATTGATTAAACATCAAATATGACATCATTCTATCATAATGGAATGAAGATAGAATGTGCTCTGTTCTAAAGAGGGTATACATGGTCATACATACAGTGAGTCGATTCAAAGGTAAATTATGATCCAGGTATCGCTGAAATTGGAAAACTTTTGGAGTTATGATAATATGCTTGTTTCCAGCTTCTCTGTCTTTTTCATCTCTGATCTATACGTTTCTCTTACAAAGGTAGTAAAATATGAGGTTATCTGAAATGTTTTGACTTTCTGTTTTTCTCTTCATGAGTGGTAAGTACTAGTAGTTGAGGAAGGGCAAAACGATGGCAAATGAAAAACCTATTCATTTTATTACATCATATAGAAAACAAATAAAAGACGAATACCTCCGACTGATAAGCGCATCTTGGACAATGTCGCCTGCAAAACTCATCAGCCAGCCTTTGATTGCGGGCCCTACATCTTTACAGCGATTTTGAACACGCTATAAACTTTTCCCAACTGTCAAGTAAGCCTACTAAATACAGCGAAGCGTGTCATGTTGGCACGAGATATTCTCACATCAAAGAAACTTGGTAAATATTTGGATTGTATCAAAACAAAATAACATCGTAACCCTTTGCTGGGGACATGTAGTTGGTAGATATGAGCTGGGTTTGGGAAATATCATTATTGCGTAAGAGACCAACATGAATTCAGATCAGCCTGAGTATACGTGCAGTCTGGTCAAGGTTCGTATAGTTCTCATAAGATTAAAGCTTTCCCATAGCGACAACAGAGAAGCATGGATCCCCATCAGAGTTCGTGCCCGCACAAGCTGGCCTGGGTCCATGGCTGTCTTAAATAACACATAATTTCCTTTTCACATTCGAACTTGTATTTAAAAAAGAAAGATCATAACTCTTATACATGCACGTGTAGTGGGTACAGCCCGGGATCAAGCCCCGGCCACGAGCATCAATTTGATGCCTGAGGGAAGCATTTATATAGAGGCAGATAATGGCAAATCCCGGTCATGTCTCTGGGCTGGGTACATACTATTTAATGAGCCAGAATTTGGGCAAATGTTCATTAAGATACCAACATGATTCCATATCAAAAACCGATTGTGTTCTCTTTTGCAATATATTTATCTGTATGAACTGAACAGGGTAGCACGGGTCCTGTTCAGATCGCACCTAGGTTAAGCCTATCTGGGTGCATTGATATTCAATAACAATTTTGTGCGGTACGTATTTACCGGTATATAATGCAAATTAGTGAGAAGGATTTTGTTGAAAATTCTTTTCATGTGTAGAAAATATAATAATGTATGATATAATATTTCTCAAAGATAGTTACAGAAGGGACACACAAAACAAAATGGAATCCATTCTTGACATTACAGAATATGAAATAGTTGATTTCTCTCATTTACTTGTCATCCTGTTGCAATTTGGAATATCTGACATGATAGTCACAGTATAGCTAAAATATTTTTGTATAGATAACAAGAAAATAGAGTATGAAAGTTCTGAAACGGTTAAAAACGATGCCGTTGAAGCAGGTGACATTCAAGCGACTCTCAGTGTCTGTAAATGTCATTTAAAGTCCGCCAAAATCTTAAGAATTTGATGATGGCATTAAAACATGGTTCCGTTTGGTTTACTGCTCGAACAGAATGCAACATATTTCAAACTAATCATGGCGGAATCACAACCGGAAACCATTACAATCACGTGATCGATAAACTGACCAATTGGTAAACACTTAGTTGATGATGGATTTACAATGGTCCTACCAGCTGTCGCTGACCCTAGATGACCCCGATCAAAACCCGATCTGAACCCACGGTCGACAATAAAACTTCGTGATAACAGTCGCACATTCAGCAGCGGTTGGATGTTTTTCAACAATAACCTCGTAACTGCAGCTTGTTTCAAGCTGCAGTTGCGATGTTTTTGTTGAAAAGCAGCAGTTGGTGGCTGTTCTGAGTCGTAAATCAGGATCAGCGGCTTTACAGAGAGACTTGGCGCTTTTTAGTGGCAAGCAGTTAACTTTTTGGCCTTCTTCAGAATTGCTTTACAAACAGAATTTTTCTCACAAATCGTCAATACACGACCAGTTCCTCATTTGAAGGCTTTATAAATTCAAAGAAACCTGGGTTGGGTTCAGAAGGTTAAAATGGAAGCGATTTTTTTAGATAATACCGGTATAATAAAATTATAGCCTACTAATGTTTTTGCCAATTGCAACGAACAAACTGCGATGACATTGAATTAATGAAACTAATACATAAACTACATTAGGTATCAGTATTTTGTCAATTGCAATGGTATAAGAATAATGTAGTATGTACAAAAATAATTGACAGGAAGTGTTTTGCAACCGTATTGTCGGAAAATTACAATTTCTGTAGATTTTTTTTTAAAAAAAAACGTATAGATCTATACTTTATGCGTCCGTTCCGAAAACTGTAAAATATTGTTTCTTCAAATGTTCCATGCATGAATAATGCCACGACATCGAAAGCAAAGATTGTTATACACGAAAATCATGTCCAACGACAAAGACACCATCATATTCTATTCAGAAGCGTTTGAATTCTCCTAATCGGCCAATACATCCATTGAATCACCCATGAACTTGGCATCAGAAATCATGTAAAAGGTATCGCAATCTTGATAGATGCCTTCCATGTTCCAGAGGTTGACGTTCTAAATTCGGACGATTTTAAGTTAACTGTTCTTCCTGGAAGTCTTTGCCATTATAACAGTGATTGACTTAATTATTTGACCTTTATCATTGAGGGTGACCATAGTGGGGATACAAGTAACAGTAAAGTCGTTATTGTCATAAATATTATATGGTTCACTTCAAATAGTTATAAAGAATTATTGATGAAATGTCAGCAGAATAAAAGTTCACACGTCCTGCTTTGTTGTTGATTATCATTAAGAAATGATAGAGAACTAACAAAGCATGTTGATCTTCTGCCTGATCTTTACTGTAGAAAACTGCTATTTTTGTAGACTTTCAAGACTATGCTTCAATGTCATTTCAACCAGGCGACACAATTGAAATCAATAAAATGGAATTTGAAATACTAGTATTTGGGTTAATTGAGAAAATGCTGGTTATTAGTGTTTTCTTTTCTCTCTTTATTTACCAGATTGATTTCAACTGAAGATGTCAAAACCCCGGCATTATTTGGGAAAAGGTTTATGTATATCGCAATTCTTATCTTGGACCATATTTGTGCCAGTTTTGTATCTATTTCCACGTAATTACTAAACTCCTCCTTAAAGGCCTACAAACCAACAATTGTTTTGTGTATTTTTCGATCTGCCTTCTTATAATCCTTCTTGCAATACCAGTTCTAATTTTAGAATCAGGATTATAAAGATAAAAAGTACAAACACAAATCACTCAAATTATTCCTTTTGTAGACGTTATATTCGACTGTTGTTTTTGTCATCGATATCAAACGTCTAAACAAGTCTAACAAAATGTCTAAGTGGCGATTCTTAAAGCTAGCATGTGTCCGGCTAATAGGATTTCACACTTGGCTTCTTTACTATTTATCCAAAGCTGCTGAAAATGACCAGCGGGATCAGTCAAGGGGACAATAAAAATGGACTTTCTTTTATAAAGTGACAGAACAATACCGAGTTATCGACTTGCAGCGCTTTTACTTCCGAGAAACTACTCAGAAAGGTCAAGTGTAGAAATTTGGACTTGCTGAAGTAAACAAAGATCACATCCTTTCACAGAATGTTCTATTGACTAACACGATACGTTTTAGGCGAATGGTAACTTTGATCCCGTATTCAAAAGAATAAAGCTCTTGTCACCAGTCTTTTCTGATATTTTGGGAAAAAAACACAAACTTTTTACCTTCTTATCTAGGTCGTGAAATGGTCACTGCGATTTTTGCTTCACGGCATGCTAGATTTACTGCGGTTATTGGAATCAATCTGCAAACAACTTGAAACCGTCTGAATTTTGGAAAGGCAAAATTGTTTAGATTAATTTTTGTATCGTCAATTTTGCGGATTTATTTTTACTCTCTGAAATGTGTCTTGAACAAACTCGAGAGTCATCATAGACGTAGGAAGAGGGGGGCCAGAGGGGGACTGGTCCCCAAATAATTAAGAAAAGGGGCCTGGCCCCCGATATGCCCCCATAATACACCCATATTTCCATTTACATGTACTTTAACATTTGCCCCCCACCCCCCAATATTGTAAACCTTCCTGTGCCACTGGTGATCAAATCTCTCAAATTCCCATTCAATCAAGAAACAGTAGACCTTAACGATATAGCCTAGAAAACGTCGGGATAAAAAGGAAAAAGGGCTGGTCATCATCTTTTTCTACTGTTCTCTCAATGTTGTCTTAAGCACGTGGAAAAGCATGGACGTCAAGTCCTATGTATTATGAGGGTTAAAGCGACAGGCCTATTAAGCCATTTGAAAAGAAGCAAATGTTTACAACAAGAGAATGGTCCGGTAGATTACGAGCAGATTAGCGGCACGAGTGCCACGTTGTCCGTAATCACAGCTTGCATTTATTGTCGTTAGTTGACAAATGGATTATTTTGCAGTTGATTGCGGCTATGACATTTCTATCGATATAAGGTGTTGAGGGCCAATAAAGATAGCAACGGCCCGGTCATCTCCCACATTTAGGTCCCGTGTTTTAATTTGTTTGTCTTCACGCACATTGACCCAACACGTCTCCTGCTGTTATCGGGCGACAATTCCCTTTTATTAGTAAGCTAGATAATTATATCGTCTCTTTTCTTATAAACTCTCGTAACTACAGATTTAAACGTTTTGCAGGTACTAAGCCTTTTTGTAAAAAGTGACAATATGATCCTATCAGTAACCGTTTGGTCATTATGTTTCTGAAACAGTGAGGTACATATACATATACATGTAACCAGCATTTTCTTCTGTTTCCAATATAATTTCATGTACGTGTATTTTTTTCTAGTAGACATTCAAAGTAACCGATAAGAGAATCTATTCTCAAAGACATCACACTTTACAAAACATAAACATGTATTTTTTTCTGCAAAATATAAATATATCTGACAACGTTGGGGAATTACCATGTTTAGACATTGCATTTTATAATTAAACACCACTCAAAACACCGGACCGTTGCTATACAGAAACTGTCCGATGCCGAAGACAAAGGTTTTAATGATTCCTTCTTGGCACAAAGAATGGGTTTGTCCGGAAAATGAGCTGATATTATCTCTATTTTCATGACAGAGGTTGTTCACTTGTTTGTCAAGCATAAATACGACAAGAAAGAAACGGTAATAAAGTGTATTAAGTACGAGGTCGTAAATATGTTGCAGTGAACTAAAACGTGTTGTTAAAGAATTAGTGGATGATGTTTGGCACAAGAGCAAATAAACAATGCAATAAAGTGGACCTTGATCGGCATTCACCAACAATGCTTAATTAATCCCTCCCATTCTTGACCCATTACCAGATGGCAAAATTTTGGACTGTTCTAATTTGAAAGGTGTTGCAGGCGACAATATGAATTGAATGAAATTTGGCATTCTTTGATCTTTCTGGGTAGAAAAAATGTGGGAAATGAAGAAATTGCTTGTCACAAGCAATTACTTCATTTTCCACAATGCTTTCCCAATCCTGTTCTTGTGAGGGAGTCAAAAGGCGTCACTGTGCAGTAATGGGTTAACTATATTACATGGTTGCTGATTGGACGATGTATATAAGCTTACTTTAGTACAAGGCTCATGCTTATGAACTTGTTATTTTGATTTTCTATAACACAAAATAATCTTGTAAGATTTTTTCTATTTTTTTTTTTTATTATTTATTCATTTATTATCATTATTTCAAAAACTATTTTTACAAGACTTGCACTGGTTCTTACAACATATGAAGCTATTGTTGGTAATTTTAATAATGAACTTTTTTCCTAGACGTGATTTGAAATTAACCATTCCTCTCTGTGAAGTCACGCAAAACTTAGCTCTTAGACTTTGTGGTGACATATTTACTAGTTCTTGCTGTTTTCTTGCAGACATCTCTCGAAGAAACAGTTGGTTGATTTCAAAAACGTCGTAAATGCAGCTTTAAAAAAGCTGCAGTTACGATGTTTTTGAAAGCAATCAACGATAACGGCAATTTCTGTTGTTTTCTGAGAAAAAAAAACAACACGTATTGTTCTCCTAAAGGAGGGCTGCAGAAGTCACGAAATATTGTAGTTTATTACAAAGAAACAATGGCGCCTATGTAAGAGCCTTGTCTACTTATCCACTTTACTTTGTCTTTGTAATTTCATTTTCCATTTTTCAAAAAAATAAAATAGGGAAGATATTTTGCCTCAATTTTAATGCAAGGAGTGTTTTGCCGAAATACCAAATTAATAGCAGTCGACATTTGAACAAAGCAGACAAGTTCACAACTATCTCAATAGTTCGAGTATCTACATCTTTACTATAGTAATTTATATATAATAAGACAACAAAATGGAGAAGAAAAATCTTGTCTGAACCATAACAAGAAGTAACACGTAAGCTACTCACTTCGTGTATATTAAGGTAGAATAGCCGTAATGCGACCATTTTGAGATTCATAAAACATCGGTTTTTTCGAGCGGTGTCGTTAGGTATCCCAAACTATTCGGGCGCGGTCGTAAACATTCGGTGGTGGAACTTTTCACCGCCGAATGTTTACTACCGCTCCCGAATAATTCCGACGTCGCGCGAATCTCATTAGTGGTAGACTACCTTAATATAATTTTCATTATTACATTATGAAAAGAAAGACTGCAACGAAGGATAGTTTAAAGCTGGATGGTATTGTTTGACCAAATTTACCTGAGACTCATTGTTTCCGTAAGCGTATTCCGGCATTCATCGGCGTATTCGATAGTTTCCGCGTGTTTATACCCTGCGCTGTGAAAAATGTTTACTTTATTTCTGCATGAACTTATTGAACAAAGAATTAGCGCAGTGGAAAGACGATGGACTTTCATCTACAGAGACTCAAGATCGAACCCAGCATTTTACTGGTGAAACTTTTGTTAGGCTTTTTTCTTTCTTTTTTTCCTATGAAATGGTATACTTAATTAATGTATTAATTAATTGACTGATGAAATACTCATTTTTTTAATTTTCACAATAATTATAGTACACTAAATATCTTTTCCCTTTTTATCATAATCTTTATTCGTTCATTTATCATTTATAATCTTCCCTTGAACGTTGCTGATGTGTTGGTCTCTCGCAGCTTCTCTGGAATCAAAAAGTTATTGAACCTGCTTACTCCAACTGTATTGATGGTTAAGCGAGGAAAAAGGTTCTGGCCCCCCAGTTGTCTAAAAAGCTGCAACATCAGCAAACACGTTTTTATATTACCTGTATCTAAACGGTTTCGACATTTCTTGAATGAATACTTAAAGTGAAAGGATTCAAGTGAACTGATTGAGGTTTACAAAATGTATGCATGCATTTGAAAAAAAAAAAGAAATAAAAGTTGAAAGTAAAAATATTTAATCAAACGCGCTACTTGGATTCGAACCACGGACTTATGGTTTACAGATGTGTCGCCTAACACACTAGGCCACTATTATTCGGTGGATATTGTGAAGTGTGTAACAGTACTTATACAGATTATAGTCCCGATGTAGAAAATACGGAAAGACCCGAATATT
The DNA here is from genome assembly GCA_963680895.1 of Fragum sueziense. Classification (NCBI taxonomy): domain Eukaryota; kingdom Metazoa; phylum Mollusca; class Bivalvia; order Cardiida; family Cardiidae; genus Fragum; species Fragum sueziense. The sequence goes on from OY804592.1 coordinate 57,439,715, forward strand.
AACGGAATATGCAAGGAGTCTCAGTTCAATCTGGTCAAACAATAACAGATGGTCTAATTGCAAAAAATGAATTTTTTTGAAAAAATATGCAAAACTTTTGTGTTGGCCACCTCAGAATGGTTAATAATATGCGATTCAGACAGAGATTGAGCCGAAATTATAAGAGAGATAGCCGAAATTAGGGAAAATCCAAACCCAAATTCAACCCCGTTACAGATGCGGTTGAATTTATTTTTTAACTGTCACGCATGCGCATACAGCGCGGACCAAGATTCAAACTAGATTCATACTTGAATTTCAATATGACGTCATCATGTATGTTGTGACGTCATTTAAGAAAGTCGCAGGTCCTACTGTTTTTGACCTACTGTCGACATCGCTTCATGAATTTGGTATCAAATTGCGAAAAAATGAGTCGTTGCTTGAAAAGTTTGTCGTAATCATTTAATCAGGTCATATAAAGCTTAAAGAGTGTACATTTCGTTTGTTTTTGACAAATTCTGGGTCCAAATCTGGGAAATAGTAGCTTTCAGCTGTAGTAACGATTTTTGTAAATTCGAACATCAATATAGACACATGGGAAAATTTTAAGATCCGTTAATTCGTATCAATATTGTTACTCTTTGAACATGGCAAAGTTTACTCCTTCTTTAACCATTTGTGTTTGTACGCGTTCTCTGTTTTATCAAAAACATCAATCATTGCTCTTGTGCTTTCTCGAGCAAAACAGAAAAAAAAGCTTTGGACCCAAATACTCATTGCATCCATGAATGAAGCATGTAATTGACAAAAACATCTTAAAGGAAACATATATGCAGGAAGAGGAAGGATATTGACATAATTCTTTCCGACTTGTATATTCAATTGAGTAATAAATATAGGCCATAAATTACTGTTTTCATTTTCCAGAGTAGGGCATCAGGCGCCGCAAAATATCGTACGAAGACGCGCCATGACACGGTTGAGGGAAATTTACGCGGTTTTTGTCGTTTTTCGTCTGTAAATAAAACATTTATGACGTCTATCCAATGATGTTTTACCATGTTAACATATGGATATGTGTATGACTGTATAACTGACACGAATTTTCTGTCAGAGCTTAGCTTGTAAAACGACAAAAACTCTATGTACAATGATTACTTTTAAGTGATTGTCTCGTAAATCTTTCAAAACAAACCCTTTTTACACTAAATATTGTCGAATTGATTCTTGGGATGACCATGATAAGCTTCGGATTAGACTTCTCTTCAACGGGTCGGATATTCTAAAGAACCAAACACAGCTAAGGAACCAAACGGCAGCTTTGGATAAGATAGGTTTCGACAAGTATTGTATACTAATTACCCAATGCCCAAATAATGACTAACCAATCAATCTTCTTCTAGCGGGGTTATGATTGGAGGAGTTGGCTGTATTTTTATGAAAAAGATTGTCAAACAATTTTGAATACGATATATATTTTCTACATTCACCAATAATTATTTCGTCGGTTGCCAACAATTTTAGTGCAGTTTACAAAGAAAAGTTTTAACAGATACTTTAACTAGAGTGAAAACAAAGTCAAAAATGACATTTTTGTTCATTTCAAGGACACATAACTCATGATGAAAATTCAGATCAAGCTGAAAATTATACATAGGCAAGATGTTATAGTCACCAACATTCTGACCAAGTTTTGGCTTGATTGGTCAATATTTGTAAGTGCTAGAGTAAAACAAAGTCAAAACATCCAGTTTTGTTAAATTTAAGGGCAAATAACTCAAGACGTTTTGGTTCAATCAGAATTAATTGAAGGAATCTGATAGAGGACCACCTAATGATCATTCCTGTGAAGTTTGATTGAAATCCTGGAGCTAAAAATGTTTTCATGTCTCTTTACAACATTATTTTAAAAGGATATACAAAACCAAGCAATTTCGTGTTGCTTTGTTTAAAACTCTTTACTGTAAGGTTCTAGACTATCGAGAAGAAAACGACCTAATTAACTTAACGCTGTGTCTTCTTTCCAAGTCATTTGAGAAATTTACTTATGTAAAATTTCACCCAGTCGTCCCTTCGGAGGCTTATATTTGTATCTGTCTGCTTGTAAATCAACCTGCTTAGCATTTTCGTCTGTAACTAGGTTCAAGACCTTTATCGCTTTAGAAAGTCTTTCACGGTGCTACGTGAGAGAGCGGGTGATGTCATTTAGGGTCGCACAATATCATGTTTTGTATTTTTCTAAAAACCCTATATTATGGACACCTTCTTCTTGAATCCCGATAGCGCAGTCTGTACCATTACAGACTACGAAATCTTAGGCTGTGTAATAATAATATCATTTCTTTATTTTTTCTTAAATTCAACAACTTATTTGTGTTTCTCGCCAATGGAATCAGCAGCCAATGCGGGATGTGGGTGCTGTTGTCCAACTGGTGCAAGACACATTGTAAGTTGTTTCTGGACAATCTAGACCCTATTGAAACACAGACATATTTAACACTACAATCGGGGAAATGGTATCGGAGATACAGACCGTCTACCATGTATATATTTGGACATACAGACAGCGGATTTCCCCGGTGGTTTCCAGAATGTCAATGTGAAATGATACATGTTTTTACGGTACATGGTTACAGTCAAACTTTATTCCCATACTTGTCATTGATGCCATTGTTATCTCAATCTTGTGTTTGTGTGATTTTGATGCTTTTTATATGGATTTTTAAAAGTGTGATTTAAGGTAGAAGACCCATAATGAAAAACACCACTTTCTAGCCATACGAAATGCATCAAATTACACACACTTGTAAATACACTTCACATAAGTTGATTCACCGTGCCGGATTTCAAGATTATGATTCAAGAAGAAAATAATTTACAAATATCATTTTACTCTATATTCATATGCAAGTGAGGTAATTTTGAATAGTTTTGTCAAATATTTTCATAAGAATGCATGAATTCAAAATTCTAAACCGTACAAAATGCTTATGTTTATATTTGGAATGGAAATGTAACACAGTTTAGGAATTACTGGCATTTTTCAAATTTCGCTGCAGGTTCTTTGGTGTTCTACCTTAAAGTGGTTTCCCTAGTTCAATCTTACCTACAATAGTGACAGCATCATTGGGTGATACAATTTGTTAGTATATCGTTGGCATTCCAGTCGCATTTAAGTATATTAACCTAAGAAAAAACGACATTGGAAAATACTGTGACAGAAGAAGAATACGTTTAGGCCTATAAATAGCATTTTCTCCTTCTGTCTCAACATTTGCTGTGTTATTAATATTCAATACGAATTCTATCTTTATCAACAATTTGGAAAACAGTTTATGTCTTTAATGTGTCAACTGAGTTACTGGTTAAAAATTTCAATGCAAAAATATGTTGTAATTATTCATACAGAATGAAAGCATATGACTGAATTGTTGTTGTTGTTGCTGCTGCTGATGCTACTACTACTACTGCTGCTGTTGTTGTTGTTGTTGTTGCTACTGCTGTTGTTTGTGGTGGTGGTGGTGGTGGTGGTAGTGGTAGTGGTGGGGTGGTGCTTGTGATGTCTTGGTAAGAGTATGGTCAGAGGTTTTTGTCCACACTGCAAAATCCGTTTTCATCACGATGTCCATGACGAGGATCTCCATCGTATTACAGGTTAGATCTTTTTTCTTGTGTTGGTTCAAGGGACGTGAGCCGAGAGATGGGAGATAAAATTGGAAGCTGTGAAAATGGATTGGAAACCTGTCATTTCTTTAAACAATTTCTTTAAATCATCGCACGCAGGAGACTCGTTCACATTTTTAACGAATTTCACCGCATATTTTTAGACCCGCGCCATTCCAAAATCATCCACTTCTTAATTGCAATTTAAGAGGCATTTCGGACAAATTTTCGGACGACCTTTTCCCTTTTAACCTGATTTCATGTATGCACAGGTTGATCTGGACAATGCTTTGTTGTCCCATATTCAGTATTATATATCTTTCTTTCACTTTTTTTCTGTTAAAAACTCGTTGTTTGATCTATTCTTGCACTATTTATTCTATATTCTCTAACGACGTATAAAGAAATAGGCTAATAAGGAACTAATAAAAAGGAAATAGAACCATTCCAATTAAAATTTCCGCATTAGCTTACAATATGTTTACGTCAGTGATGTTTCCATATGTATGTAAGCGGTCTTGAACCCTTTCCCAAACAATAGCTTCTTTTCACGTCCATTATAGAAACAGTTTGGGGAAAATAAAAAACGAATCGCTGATAATCAACATGTGCTCATTTCCCTTCAATTTTCTGTATAATAAATGATTTAAATTCCATCTTTATTGACATATTTTGACGTCTTCGGCAGATTTCAAATTATAAATAGTCTAAAATACCACCATGTCAACTGTTAACACTAGAGCTCAATACGCAAATTATAATTTCCTACAAGACGTTTTTGTCATCACATATTAATCTCCAGAGACTGCGTTTGATTTGATTTCGATTAAAAGAAATATCTCGAACTGAAAATTTACAAATTCAAGACAAATAGGGCTTGTAAAATCACTGAAAGTACAAAATGTAAACACTTTGGTATACAGTCTGGTCAATATTGAGACTCGTCGGTCTCAATAAGCGAATGATTATGGCATTGTATTAGAACTTCAACATCTCTTAAAGGGGCTCATTCTATGTTTTTATGCTTCCGAACTGTTCGGGAACTCATATTTGTGCATGGAAAAACAGTAAGCAATGGATAAAAACCTCAATCTCGGCGAAAAAACATTTTTCCTTTGCTATAGATCAATCCTTTACAAGCGTGTTTACACATTCTATTTTTACTTCAAAACAAGACAAGGTCAAGGTCAACGAGACACACCTCCGCGATATTAACACACCGTACAACCGGCTGTGTGGATGACTGTGACCTTAATTTGCGAGGAATACGTGAAAAGGTTTATTTTGTACAAGCACTGAACATTTATACGCGTATTTATCAACTATAGAATACCAAAGATCCTTTCGTTTATTCATAAAAGTAAATTCATTTGACCTACCATGCACATGACATCAGATGCCGAATCTGTCTTCGCTGACTTTCTACGCAGCCGGTTGTACGGTGTGTTAAATTTCGCTGAGCACATATGACGTATCTCTGACGTAATTGATTTTTGAAGGTTGGGCATATGTAGCCGTTACAAAACAAAAACAAGGACGACCAGCATGTTATTAATTGACTTGGATTTTAATAAAGCTCGACGAGTGGTAACAATGGACATAAATGATCTACCCCTTCAGGTTGGTAATTTCATACGTTATTTCTGGTTTGTAATTATTGTGCCATTTGCATTTTCGACAGCCTAGCTCGTCCCCCTTTAAATTGAACGGCGGGCTTCACGCGCCGTTCTATTTGGTATGCAATTGGAGTTTAGTCACTTGATGTGTAAATTGTACAAGGACATGGAGTAACGAACAGTTCCGTGGCTATTCATTACTACATTTTGGCCGAATTCGATTGGCGATAGTTCGAGATACAGTTTGGTTGTTCCGTCTATTTTTTATTCAACTTCGGTCTTTGTCAGCCAATCAAAATCTTTGTTTGTCTCGATACTGGTTGTTTTTATGTTTTCATTCGGGCTAAATGGCTCGATTTTTTTGACGACAAAAGTTCGTCGTATTGCGGGTAGACAACATGGGATATCTCAAACGTATAAATGTACTTACTGTAACGGGCTTTCTCAAAATGAAATAATTGATGAAACAATACTCAAATAGTTTTACTGTGTAAAAATAGTTTTGGGCTAATATGATTTCCGATCTGATCGAAAGGAAACAAATTGGTCAATCAATTCGGCGCCGCACCACCATTTTGTCTTGTAGCGTTTTGTTTAATATCATGTGACACCGGTCACATGCATTCCGGAAGGCGTCACTTTGAAATAAGTTACATCTGCTAACTAGACATTTACGCATGCTAAAATATTCACTAAACCAAGTTCAATCAGTTTGTTTTCACATTTTATGCCTATAGAAGTATATACGTTTCATTAAAGGTAATAAGTCATTAAAACATGCATAAAATATATGGATATTGATAGATCCTATGTTCATAAATAAACAAACGGAAACGTTAATTGAAACGTTAATTGCTTGTTTCCGTAATAAAAGGCGTCGAGATGCAAGTCTGCAGACAAGAGCGTGATCTGTCGATTTATTCACGTGATGCGAAATGTCTGCTGCATATCGAAACGAAAATCGTCTTCTTGCAATGAACGACAGTTGAATTGTTTTATGTGGTGTTTACTACAAGGGCAGGTTTTAAAAAAATGTGACCAAAGAGTGACATTTAAATGTTAAGAATAACAGCTAATTTTACAGAATATCATCCAGATTTCTTAATTAGGGTGGCTATAAACTATTCTAAATGGTTAAGCAGTACCCAAATTATATTTTAAATTCATGTTCACTACTCTTTTGCTAGAATTGTGCGCACAATCTTGCAAAATAACACCAAAAAAGCGTTTCACTCCTGACAGCATATATATTGCACAATATGAGAAATTGTAATCCACGAATTACTAAATAGTAGAGTGCAGAATGCCCACAAGGTTGATGGCTTTCTAAAAAATTGGGTGGTAGATTTCTGGCTAAATAGACAAAAATGAGAACACATTTTGAAAAATAAAAGTGTTTCACTCTTGACATAAAATTCAGAGGGGTATTGTATAAAACGGGCTCCACATCCTAAACCAGTGAAGATAAGATGAAAAGGTAATTTTAAGATGATGATGCACATGTTGTTTTATGAATTACAAGTTCTTATTGTAGTATCCTGTCACTGTCTTTTATTTACCATAGCTAAGAAAATTGGTACAAGTGTTAAGTGTCACACAAAAACGTTTCACATTTTTGACATGTTTTAATGACATATCTTTTTTTATTTGTGAAGCGATTTTCTTTAAACTTGGTACCCAGTATATAGACACAATAACACATCTTTTTAGCTTTGAATGGGTTGAATATGTTTCTCTGTTAGAGCCGTGGCATGTAAAAAGTGAATAGTCACATTTTTTTTAAACTTGCCCATAAGTGCTTTTCCCTGCGTAACATCAAAATATCTGTTCTCGTGTTGAAATTTTAAACCTCTCTTCTTCGCACACAAAATATGTGCGAAAAGAAAAAAAGTAAAATGGACACAAAGAAAAACATCCATTAATTTAATATCAAGCTATGTACAATATATTTGGTTCCCCATGAATGGTAGTATGATCTTAGTTCCTTTTCCTAAAAAAAATGATCTTCAATAAAAATAATTTTCACGTACATTTACAAATTGTGAAAGGCGGCCATATGTATTTACTGCTCAATGTCTCGACATTTTTATCGCTAAAGTACAAATTGCATGTTCACATAACTATTTTACTGTATGCTTGGTACATACATGTAACGGTAGGCCTACTTTGTACAAGCCGACGTTTGGCGTCTCTGCATCCCAATGGACCAAGTCAGATCAAGGGTTAATAAGTTTGTATTGATAATTTGCTGGCGATCGGCAGATGAGCTTGACTGATAAGCTCTTATCTTGTCCATGAGGGTCATTACAAAATCATTATTGTTTTTTCTCGATATCATTTTTACATGTGACGACCCATTTAACAAGCGTGCTTAATGAGACAGAAAACGGGCTGTCAGCGAACCTGTCACATCACGTGACTCCTAGTGACCTTTGACTCTTAAACATCAGGATTTTTCTTTATCATAGATATGCAACACATCTGAAATGTAAGATTCATTTTTTTTTTTTTTTTTTTTCATTTTCATTAAAAGAGTCACGGTTCAAACTCGAATATTGTTACTGTATAATCCATCTGAGCAAATATTTTATTTCGTGGAAATCGCTGTCCTGGCTCATTTTCTCAGAAATGGCTTTTCATAAACATGTTATTTTAGGTACATCGTGTAGCGACCATCACTACCAACAATAGAGACAGTTTACTTGGTCTGTCAGATGGAATGTGTCTGAAAATATTGCACTTTTATACCGAAAAATGACCATTTTCTCTTGTCCCTGGATAAAATTTTCAATTTCAAACATGATTTTCTATATAAAATAATCGGTACAAATAGGATTTTTCTTCATTTCATTAATGTTTTATATCTTACATTATTAATAGTGACAGCCCTTTTTGAGAGAATATAAATACGACGAAGATTTTTGGCCATATAGGTCTGTCCCTGGATTTTTTACACGAAATGTCCTCGCAATAACTTACATGTGCGTAATCAAATTCTTCTTGGTTAATTTTTCTTTGAATACAACCCAAACGGAGGTACAAACACTCATCAAAGCCATGACGTTTAAATGAAGACAAAGCAATACTTGATTTCGAAGTTTCGAGGCAAATTAGGTGGGCCGTTGGCTGCGTAGATTTATTTTTTCAATTTCTATGCAACGCGATCAACCACACTATATTTCTGAGATCTTAAAATCGTATAGCTTTAGTTATTCAGATGTAGAAGCATGTAGTTTCCAGCATGCAACCTATTTTCTCCCTGGTTATTCTTATGTGCAATGTGGATATAATGGTCGCGGAATTCCTCGCAATAACTGTCCTCGCAATAACGACAGTTTTGTTACTGGGAGTACGAAAATCGTTATCGCAAGGACAAAATTAGTTTTCTTGTGTAATATGAACATGTCACAAAAGAGCCAAAGGTCTTGACGAATAATCGCCTTAAACTATAATCGGAAAGCGAAGTATTTCAGCTGAAAAAATATAATTACTGTTGCCAAACATGTGAACTGATCAGTTGTTACGGAGCGGACTTTGAATCGTTATTGCAAGGATTCCTTACACATTTATGGATTCTTTGTGCCACAAATGAACAAATTTCATTACCAATCTAATTGAAATATTTCGCCAATCACCTTGTAATGTTGTATGAAGGATATGATTCTAGATTGATTGACAAGATCATTCTAAATGAGCGTTCCTCAATATTGGAGAGACATTATACACTACATGTATATCCTTTTAAGATGTCAATCGGTATATCTTTGTTCCATGGGTTTCGAAGATGCTACTTGGTCATTTGCCGAGATCCTGGTGCTATATGGATGCTGTGAAAAGACGAGCAGATTTGTTTTTACATTTTCAAGTCGATTTAAATGTATTGATTCGAATCGTGTATTTAATCTTGTAATCACAGCATTTATTCCCGAATAAAAAGATGTAATGTTTTTTGTTAAATATTATCCTATCTAGGTAAACAAGAAATTAAGATAAAACTTTTTCAAATTACATGTATTTTATTTCTATTTCTTTCGTTTTGTTTTTTGGGACAATCGGTTCAAGGACACTCAACGTCTTACAACCGTGTATCTAAATTATTTTGTGAGCCATCTTGCAAAAACAACAACAACAACAACAACAACAACAACAACAACAACAAATCATATGCGTATTGCAAAAAGGATCGAACTCAATCAGTATGCAAGACTATGCAGTCAGACTCTGATTGAGGGCTTTCCCTCCTAAACGATTTGGTATACATTGAATGATTTTCTACTTGAATTTTCACGTGTTATTATTTTCGCAATGTGATATTTTATGGTTTGCCAAAAAGGTTTAAAAATTCCATATTTTATCCTTTTTTCGTCATATTTGTAATTGCTTAACTTTCTTCATGTCTTCGCATTTTTTCTCAAAGAAGGTTTTGACTTCCTAATTTAAAAGTGTCTTGGAATAACACTAAGGTAAGAAAAGTAAATGCTGATTTCCAGCTCTGACTACGTTTACCTTGGTATTCATTCATCTATATTGTTCACACGTTAAATTTTCATATAGTTCATTTTTGTAGTCTCCAACAGCTTTCAAGTTGTATAATCTTTATGCTAGGTTCCCACTGCCGATCAAATCAACTCGAACAAGCCGAATCAAGCGATCGAATACAGATCGAACTCGATCGCCATTTGTGATCGGGAATGGTCGTGGTAATCGAATTATATCCGCGCTACTTTGGCATCTTTCTCGATTTGTCTAAATGTCCGAAAATATTTGTGTAACATTTGGTAGAAAGTTGATCGAAAAGTGATCGTGTATTGATTGGGTAGGCAAGCAACCAGATCAGGAATCAATCAAGTCTGGAGATCGAGTGTGATCGGATTATCATCTTTATATCGACTTTTGCTCAAGTGGCTCCAACCAAATCTCGATCGACTCGATCAGTGCTTTATTTGTTCACTCGATCGAATAGAATGTAGAAATCGGGTTGATCGAGTAGAGATCGAGAAAAAGTCATTAAGTCGGTAATAATGGGCGAATTTGAGCAGTCAATGCGATCGATTTGACTTGATCAGCAGTTGTAACCTAGCATAAAATTTTGCCGTTTTTGAAAGGGTTTAACAAAGTTACTTTTACATTTGAATGTATATATTTTTTTACATTTGTATTGATTTTTATGTTTAATGACCATATTTAGGTCCATACAATGTAAGAAATGGAAATATATTTAAATATAAGTCTTCGCAGTAATGGTAAATTTCATTCCAATAACAAAGACTTATTTTATAACAAACTGCGTAATAATTCAATAAAAATGATGTGTTTTGATGGTAAAATTGGTATGTTTTAAACCTAATTATTTGAAGTTTGAATAAATGGGTGTAATTAATTTCTTTCTGATTATTTCCTAAAATAGCGCACATTATCCTTGCGATAACTAATATGTCCTCGATGTAACGATACACTTTAAGCAAATTATTTCACAAAAAGGTGTTTTGTAAACTTTATTGTGCCTGAAATATAAAGAGAATACCATTTTCTAGTGTCTAAAGGACATGTGCATTTATTTTTTCTTTGATCGAACCGTTATTACATTTGAAACAGACAGAATTATCAATTGAATTACGAAAATACAATACAAAATTGAAAAAAAAGCCAAACAAATCATTTTTGAAAATCGACTTGAACATAAGTACTCCAGTTTGTCTTCTAATTCTTAAAAAAACATACATTGAAATAATCTTAAATCTCAAATCGAATTTCTTAAAGAAAATGTGCTTGTTACAGCGAGGACATTTTATTGAGACAATAGATTTATGACAGACGATCTCGAGTATTTCCATGCGCATCGAAATGTTCCTGTTAACGTTACTAATTACTTTAAATGTAGTACTTTCATCCTAAACCAAAAATTCACAGAATAGATCGAAAATAAAAAATGAACATTTTTTGTCAGATTTCCACGAAAATAAATATTGGCTCATCTACATCATATAAAAGCAAAAGCAAACAGGACAGGACAAAACTAAAAGGAGATATATAATTTGGCCTTCTGTTCATTTGTATACTGCTTTTTTTAAAAAAATCTTTAAATGAAAGAATATTAAATTATATAAATAATTATCTCTGTAAGCAAAATTTTTCAAAGGCATCCACTATCATGAAAATCTGGACTATGGCCATATTTAATTCCACATTGTCCCATCAAAGATAAAAGGTTAAACGTCATTAAGTGATATTATCATACCAACAGGAATTGCTTTTTTGCTCCCTTTATTAGTAAATTATACTTGCTTTAACCCTTTCCCAAACAAGACCTGGTTTAGACGTCCTTAATAGAAATGGCTCGGGAAAACATTGAGACAAAAGAAGAAACTGTTGATAACCAGCAGTTTCTCCTTTTGTCTCAATGTTTTGCTGTATTCTACACTAATTCTATCTTTAACAACGTCTCTTTCGTTGTCAGCAACAGCTTTCAAATTGGATAACCCTAAAATTTTGTCGTTTGGGAAAGGGTTAATTGAAATAGGAGATGGGTGTCAGTTTTTCATGAATTGCCAATGAAAACTTATTTATGCTTGGACATTGGCATGATTTGATGATTAAACGAGCTAGGAAAAGATCCTAATTCATAGCAACTGATAACAGGGAGACATTCTGAATATATTATTTCAAATCCGAACCTTCTGCGAGGCGATTCAAGCGAGTACCAACAACATATGGTTTGTTTAAAAAATAAATAAAAATGCATTTTGAAAAGTCAATATCCCCTCTTATCTGTAGCTCTGCGGGGCCGTATAGCATTTTCAGATTACCTTAGATTATAGTAGAATAGTAAATACAGCTTGCTCGGAGTCAATATTTTCATGTTCTGTTCTTTCTATCTTGATGCTTTCACAAAAAGTATATTTCCGGAACGCTACGCCAATAGAAAGATGGTTGCGTCGCAATTTCGCCATGTTTGATGCGTGACTGATGACATTTACAAATATTGATACAGAATAAGCTTCACAACCTATCTCTCTTCTTGGTAGAGTGAGCAAGCAATTGATGCATCATTTATGAGTTAATCATTAGTATTATATCGTGAAAACTCCCACTAAAAACACAGTCCATCGCTACATTCCAATATAGGATAGCGAATTTTATGCTTTTAGCTCTTCTTCTTGGCAATCCTTGGTGATCGTGTAACAGTTTCTATAAAAACTTTAAAGTCATCTGAATCAGGACAGTCAGTTTATTATTTGCCAAGTGCTTTTTCCAAAGTTAATGCATTGATTTTGCAGTCAACTTTCGAGTCAAGTAAGATATAAGTACGATGCATTTTCTTTGTATCTTTTTTGCATCTTGTAGAGTCTTCTCGTCGATTCGGCTCTAAACCAAAGCGACCCCGATGTTTTAACTATGTATCATCTTCTAGTCACTATGACTTCAAAGCACAGAATTATGCTATTTCTCCTGAACCTTTCTCGCATCAGGTTTCAGACCGGATACACTCTCAATGTTCATACCAAGAACTTACGTGTAAACATGTTTGATGGTAGTCAGCATATCCTATCCAAATGCCGTAATTTATGATTAGTTTTGAGGCAACAAGAACTAGCTGACTTGTGAAATCAAAGTGCTGTCAGCACTGTATATTGGGCATCACTGAGAAATTGATATTGTGACAAAAGGACAATATGCTGATTTGCAAAATTGCCCCATTCTCTATTCGATGTTTTTTAAGCATTTTCTATGAAGCGAGTAAAAAGGCGTCATCATTTGGAAAATGGTTAATTGATGTGTAGGCAAACGTGCATAGGTAATAAAAAGTTGAATGTACACTCTCGAGGTGAATCCAAAATGTGAGGCTGTTTGGGAAAAAGGAAAATGTTACACTTTACCGGATTTTACCGGATTTTACATTAAATCAACATGTTGGATTATTTCTTATTCTTAGCTAATCAGAATAATACCAAGTACGGACCCATTGTAGAGGCTTAGCCTCACTGATCTCTGATCTGCAAACATATTTCGATTAAATAGAATGCACTTGTTCATTGGTCCAAATGATCAGTCTAAGAACAGTATATGAGGTTAAAATGTTAAAATTCTAGAAAACGGCAAATTTAAGATGATGATCTTACTTTGATCAAAATATTTTAAAATCACAGTGTCTAAACTCTATAGGCTAGCCTCTAACCATTCGTCCTTTTCCAAACAAGACATTGTTATGAAGCAAATAATATGAAACATACAAAGATAACCGGAATTTTCTCCTTTGTCCCAATATTTTCTGTGCTTCATTGTACATGACATGATTTCATCTTTATCGTCACCCGTTTCGTCGTCTGCAACTCTTTCTAATTTGAAAAACTCTAAGATATTGTCGTTTGGAAGAGCCTTCAACACAAGAGTTGAAAAAAAAAACAAAACAATAAAGATAAAGTGAATGCAGATTCCTTAACCCCAGTGGCGGATCCAGGGGGGGGTTCGGGGGGTTCGAACGAACCCCCCTCTGTAGCCTGATTATTTCATTTTCATGCAGAATTTCAGTCAAAATTGTGCTACACTCGAAAAACGAACCCCCCTATTTGCATATAATCCGAACCCCCCTCATAGAAATCCTGGATCCGCCACTGAACCCATTACCACACAACGACTCTTTTTGACTCCTCACAAGATAATGCCATGGGAAAACATTGTGGAAAATGAAGAAATTGCTTGTGACAAGCAATTTCTTCATTTTCCACAATGTTTTCTTCCCAAAAAGATCAAATTTAAATTTCATGCACTTAAAATTGTCGTCTGCATCTTCTTTGAATTTGGACTAGTCCAAATTTTTGCCGTTTGGTAATGGGTTGACCAATTATCAGTCGCTGAATTCAAGCAAATAGATCGTTACATTTTTTGGTCTTTCTAGGAAGAAAATATTGTGGGAAATGAAGAACTTGCTTGTCACAACCATTTCTTCATTTTCTACCATGTTTTCCAAACACATATATTTCATGGGAACCTAAAGGGGTCAGAATATAGGAATGGGTAAAGCGCACACATTGTATCTAGGGAATGGGTTAAGGGTACACAGTTGTAGTAGGTAGTAGGTTGTAGTAGGTCAACCAGTGACCCAGTTAAACACCTGTTGACCAGTGCACTGGTAGGCTAAATGACCGTAGAAAAAAATCAGAGCAGTAACATTTTAACTACATGGAATTTATCTTAGAGTTACACTATTTTGCTTTCAAGCTCTTTACTCAACCGAAAAGATTGTAAAAACGCTGAAAATTCTAACAGGTATTCAATCTAAGCGAAAATTTCATCAAATGTAATTATTAACCCCCTCCTTATTTGTCGCAGAAGTGAAAGTGATGAAAAACGTTGAAGATAGTGAATGATAAAGGACGCTTCTGTGGTGTTTGAAATAACGTAGTTTTGCTTGAACACTTAGCTCAGCGGGACAGAGTTAGAATGTAATGTCTGGAGTGATGTCTGGGGGGATCGAGAGTGAAAAACTGGTTATAATATATTGGGCATAGCTATGCCCAATATAAAAACATGAAGGTGTGGCATATCAAGATGGGGTTATATCATCTATACTGCGAAATGTATATGTAGATTCTGGTCAGCCAGCGCCAAACAATGTGAAAGACCAAAGAAGAACTATTACGTATACCAGAACCATAGCATGTTTGCTGTATATTTAATGGCCACGATATCTCGCACGACTGATACGGATATGATTAATAAATTCGCACAAAGCTTTTTTTAAAGAATATCCTAAAGCGATGTTTTTAACCGAAAACATCGAAACTGCAGCTTGTTTTAAGCTGTAGTTACGAGGTTTTCGTTGAAAAGCGACGTTAAAGAAGCCATATTTTCACGTGACGTTACAGAAATGATGACGGCGAATGTTTCCCGAATCTATCAAAGTCATGCAAGAAAATCGTTTAAGGGCCAATAAACGGCCATTAAAATCACTCTCTCTTCACACATTCCATGGAACATGCACGATATATCGTGGCACATTTATTGACTTTTGCCAGCTTTCTTACAACTACTCTACAATTGAGCTTTGTAACGTTATGGAAAGATACATGCCTATGGAAAAGGTTGTGTACAATATCGTTGTAAGTACGCATGAATTTCATATGTGCTTACGATGGTTTTGCACAAACCCATGAATATTTGTAGTAATCAAGATTTACGATAGAGATCGATTTTGTCAAATAAGCAGTGACGGAGAGTCGAGCAAATAAATTGATAAACCTGTATCTACCTCAGTATAAACCGAGCTATTTTTAGCACAATATACTCACAAAATTGGCACCCCTTGCTGAGACATTACTGTCATATTCTATGCACAGTGTATGGTTGTGTGTGTGTGGGGTGGGGAAACCTTGATTGGAAGACCTTTGCTAAGTTTTTTCCCCATTTCAACACCAAGTATATTAAAAATGAGGTTTTATTTATATATGACCCAAGTTCAACAACTTGTCTTACCCGAGCAATACAGTAAGTGCATCCTTCCAACAAAAACCGCATCATGGCCAGTCTTCTACATAATTTGATAGAGAAAATGTATCTCGAATATTTGTGACCCGTCACGCTAAAAGGGACCTTATCCGAACGCCAAAAATCCAAATTTTGACAAACTTGTCAGACCCAGCACAGGTCAACCAGATCCCGTATGCGAAAAATGAACATATATTGAGATAGGGAAAACATTCCGGGTTTAGAAAATTACATAAAAGTGAAAAGTGTCGGCCCTAGTCTGGCTGCGCGGACTGCGCAGACTGACTAGGGTCGATATTTTTCACACACCCGATAAGGTCCCTTTTAGCGCGACGGGTCACATTTTATTACAACCACAATCAACCGAAATCGGTGTTAGGGCTTCATTTATAAAATGGTAGATGAATACGGTAGATGAATACAGTCCGAATGTTTTTTGGGCATCGATCTTTCCGATAACAAAGTACATAAAATGGCGGTTCATATTTCTAGCCATGTCAAAAGTCATACAGAATAACGATTCTGGTCGATCTTAACTTTCTCAATTTGTCATGTGATTGAAGCTTTACATCTTGTAACGGAAACAGAACTTCCTGAATACGACCAGTTTGAGTTATTACTCAGTAACTGGACTGCTTAGTTTTCACTCGTGTCAATTCAAAGCAACGTAGATCTATTCTTTGAGCAGCATAATACACGTATTACTGATTTCATTTGTCATGGTGTAGCTATAGCTTTAATAAATCATAAATTGCTCACTTCAGCTTTTACCTAAAATAGTTCAGTTATACTTTCTTGCGTTCCTTTCATATCCGTGCACTATGTTTAAGTGTTTTGGTGTATGTTAGGCTATTTGCAACATGTTTTGCATAAATGTCAGTGTCAAATTAGTAATACATGTTAACATTAAATCAAATTATGGTTTTGTACACATCTGAATATAAAGTTCCATAAGAATAAGTGTACACGTAAGTTACAGTATACATATAAGCTTTTGTCTTTTAATTTTTGCATGTAATAAATTGTTAGGCCTATAGAACAACGCGAATCTTTATCAATCAGCGTATATTCTGATCTTGATCCACGTTGGTCTCAAATGCCATGTGGGCCTGTTTTCTAGATCCTAGATCAAGGCAGTCCATCCCTAATTAGATTCGCGTGACGTCGGAATTATTCGGGCGCGGTCGAAAACATTCGGTGGTGACACTTTCCATCGCTGGATGTTTACGACCGCGCCCGAATAAGTTCGGATACGTAACGACGCAACTCGAAAAATGAATCTCAAAATGGCAACGTTACGGGTATTCTGCCTTAATATGCGTGTGATGGCCATTTGTTTAAGGGTTAACATTGCTTCGTGGGAAAGTCAGCCAAA
This sequence comes from Fragum sueziense, assembly GCA_963680895.1. Lineage (NCBI taxonomy): Eukaryota > Metazoa > Mollusca > Bivalvia > Cardiida > Cardiidae > Fragum > Fragum sueziense. Next base: position 57,456,836 of record OY804592.1, read on the forward strand.
AACCATCTTATCTGGGGGGAAACATTGCCGTCTTATTACTGTGGAAGAGAAAATACAAAGAATGGCGTAATTCAATTTAGAATACATCTCCGCGATTCATGTTCTACATTAACCTCTGTAATCGAGAGGTTGGCTTCTTCCAGAACCTTTTAAATAGTCTTTAAAAATCCACGAATTCTTGGCAAAATTGCCATTTCTCCTTTTGAATTTTACTTGAATGTTGACTCGTTGGAATGTTTATATCGGAACCAGAATGTGGACTTCCTTGTCAATAATTAGAGGAACTGTATCATTAGTGTTCGACCTACTTTTTGGACCTATGAAATTGCAGTATATTTCAAAATTTCGCCGCTATAATTCGCATAATCAGACTGTCGACTAGTTTATGTGACGTCTATACATAGCCACGCCCCGTCTCCAATGAACCGGTAGCGAACACTAAGTCAGATAGAGTCTGTAAAGTATATTATACGCGATATAAACATTCAATGCGCTGCGCGCTTTTGAATGTTTATTTCGCGTAGAATCTACCTCTATCTAATATTCATTGTGCTACAGCAAGTTTGTCTGTCAGGAAAAGTAGAGGATTGCCCTTATGCTCAGGACGATCGCTACCGACAAAATTAATAGAAATATTCCATCTTGACAATGGCCAAGTTAATGAGAATATCCTTCAAAATGTTCAAGATAAAAAAGTTAGTCTATTTTATAGAGCCGGGGCTTTAAGTCTGGAAGGATAGCTAATAGTCCAGTCATTTAGTGATGTCGGCTTCGATACCTGCGTCAACTTCGTGTTATATCTTATGAGCTATATGAGATGGTGCCTTATATACATTCACACGTGTACATAGTTACTGCCAAGAACTTTCATTTGGGACAATGACCTTTTACACTTTTACCTTCACCCTAAAGTTCGAAGTACCCATGTGTATGGGAGCTTCGTTGTCCACGGACAACTCTTGTTGTATATGTAATATCTTTAAATACCAAACACTCCGTGCAACTTCGAGCGTCAACCGTGGCAAAGAAATTCAACGAGTGTATCCCTCGTCCATTTTAGTTCCCACGAATGACGCCTTGAGTTGCACGAAGTGTTGGGTATGTAATGATGGATGGAATTTCTTTAATGTTTTAATCAAACTACCAGTACTAAATACATTTTTGTAAACATCCAGGTGCACAAAAATGATAGACTGACTTGTAACTTATTTCTATCTATCCATCAATGTGTAAAATATCACAGAAAAGCAACATATCGTTTGTTATGTAACCGTTGTGATTTATTTGCGTATGTAACGTAAACATTGCAGGTGATCAAAATCCGATTTGGGGCGAGTTTCGTCAAGCTTAGTTACGAATTTGGCGGGTCATTTCTCCTCCTGGAACAAAACCAGGGTTACAGACTTTACTTTGTTATGCTTAATTTAGACGGTGGTGGAATTTAGTCAAGTATGTTGTATGTGACTGAGAATTTCATGTGGATGTAATTTTAGTAATTTGGCTTCTTTGACACATTTCTTTAATTATGTTATCATTTTGATTATCATTTTTATTTTGTGTTGGAATGATGCTGAATGTCACGGAACTATTAAAAGTGCAGTGCAGATTTCGATATAATAATTATGTTATCAAAATAATACTTCAAGGGACATAATATTTCATTTTCATTTTTTGAAAGTATGTCTTGATGCCAAAATTGGTTATTCTAATGCGTATAAGTGCTATCAGTTTTTTTAAGTTGTTGCTTATTAGCAAAAATACGCCTTCAAAGTTGAGAGAGAAATGACAAATTCCATATAGCTCTGAACTGCTGTCCAAATCATTTTGATTAATGTTAATTAATACAAAAATATATATTTCTCTTATAGTCCGTCTGATGACCCAGGTAAAAAATGATTTCGCTGCACCCCCCTAGGTACGAAGGTTGTTATATACCATCTTAAAGCTTGAAATATGCTGGATACGATGCACAATGTTGTCAAGTTGTAAACCTGTGCAGATCCCGTGGAAACGCACAAATATGTGGGTGGGGTAAGATAACATATGAATTATTTGAAATACATTTGTCAAGTATAAATCGTCTTAAACCCAACAACTTAAGAATTCACACCTTCAAATTCATAAAATCATTATGGAATAAACCAGAAGAAACATACAAAACACATTTCAACCGATTATGCGTAGAAATAATGCTCAGATATATCGTCAATTTGTACACGGTGGGTGGGGTAATTTTGACACAGTAAAACACTTGACCACAAAAGCAAATAATCGTTTTATTGTTCCGAGAAACGTTTGTACAATCGTTTTTAGATTGAATACAACTTATTTGGATCTTAGCTGAACACATTCACCAAAAATCTTTTCGTATATACACAAGAAACGGTTCTAGGCTTATCTTGAAAGCACCCCCTATTTCCAAGTAAACTACAACATCGTCCGTCAAATGATTTCAAATAAGGCGGATTTGTATGGAGATGGCTGCACCCCTAACCCCCGATGTACCAAGGATGTTATATACCATTTTAAAGCTTGAAATATGCTGGATACAATGTACGATGTTGTCAAGTTGTAAACCTGTGCAGGTCCCGTGTAAACAATTAAATATGTGGGTGGGATAAGATAATATATAATATATTTGAAATACATTTGTCATATAAAAATTGTTTTAAACCCAACAACTTAGGAATATTCTCATTCAAATTTATGAAATCATTATGGAATAATGCAGAAGAGACATGCAAAACACATTTCAACCGATTATACGAGGTAATAAAGCTCAAATATCTCGTCTGATTGCATATGGTGGGTGGGGTAATTTAACGCAGTAAAACACTTGGTCACACAAACAAATAATCGCTTTATTGTTCCGTGAAACAGTTGTACAGTCGTCTTTAGATTGAATACAACTTATTTGGATCTTAGTAAATAATCTTTACTTTATATCGTATCAGATATAAACAAGATATAGTTCTAGGTTTATCTTGAAAGCGATCCAATTTCCCTGTAAATTACAACATCGTCCGTCAAATGATTTTAAATAAGGAGTTTTTTAAGGAGATCTCTGCACCCCTAACTCCTGATGTACCAAGGCTGTTATATACCAGTTTAAAGATTGGAAAATGTCGGATACAATGCACGATGTTGTCAAGTTGTAAACCTGTGTAGGTCCCGTGTCAACACATAATTATGTGGATGGTGTAAGATAAGAAACAAATTATATGAAATACATTTATCAAATTGAAATTGTCTTAAACCCAACAACTTAGGGCTTAGCGAATTCGAATTCATGATTTCATTATTGAATTAACCTGAAGGGATATACAGAAAACGTTTCAATTTATTATAGGCAGAAATAATGCTCATATATTTCGTAGAATTGCTCATGGCGGGTAGGGTGTTTTATACACAGTAATATACGAAGCCACACAAACAGAAATATCATTATTGTTCTGTGAAACGTCAGTCCAACCGTTTATAGATTAAATACAAACTGTTTGGATCTTAGTAAAACACATTCACCTAATATCTTAACAGATATATACAAGACAGGGTTTTAGACTGTACTTGAAAATGCCCCTGTAACTTACAATATAGTCATTTAGATGATATCACTCATGTGGGCTATTGAAGGCATTGCTGCATCCGACCACAATTTACCAAATCTTTTACATACCACTTTAAAGCTTGATATATGCTGGATACAATGCACGATGTCGTTAAGTTGTAAACCCGTGGAGGTCCCTTGTAAACACATAAATATGTGGGTGGGGTAAGATAAACATTTTTTCAAATGCATTTGTCAAATATACATCGTCTTATACCCACCCTTTTAGAAATGTGCTGATTCAAATGCACGGAATTATAATTCAAATTACCTGAATAGATCTACTAAATACATTTCAATCGATGACGCCAAGAAAAAGGCTACGGCGGATCCAGGATTTCTTCTAAATGAATCCATTTTTCTTCAATATTCGCCCAGGACAATTGGAAAATCAACTAAATTAACTTCTATTAAATAAAAAAGTGATGTCAGTGTCCTGAGGTCTTGTTCCAAATTTCTGTTTTGGCCCTGGGCCGGTGGAAATGGGCAAATAGCGACGTTTTGTCGTAAATTGGGAAAAACTTAAACATGTATGACAGCTATCAATTAGACTGTATGCATGTAAAATACACTTGTAAATACTCTTGTTTAAGAACATTCATCAAAACTGTATTCAAAAGGTTTGCAAATGAAGATATTGCCTTATCTTGGGGAAATCTGGGTGCTCATTGGGAATTTTCACACAATAATTGGATAATAACGAGTAGATTGTGATCAGAAAAAGTACTGCAGAGATTCTTTTTGTGGTGATTAAAACCACAGATGTGCTACCGGTGCACATAATCGCACAATGACAGCTTACAATCGTGATGACTGCAGTGATTATGATAACCACGGACATCAACCATGTAACAGCTATTAAACTGATTGTAATGTGTAAGTCTCCAAAGTCGGGTAAAGACATAACTGTGTAAGTTAAGACAAAAAAAGCCTTTAAGCAATTTTTGAGGACAGTTAACTCTTGATACAATGGTCTGATTTATTCGGAAGTGCAAATAGAAGGGTCAAATTGCAAGTCCAGATAGCTGAATTGTGTCCCTCGTTTCTCATTTTAATTGATTAATAAAAATAGAAAAATATCAAGAAATGAACAAAATAACGGGAAACATGAATCCAACAAAACCATTCTCTAAAACAGCCCGTGGAAGTCTTTTACTCCCAAAAGTTTCAAATAAAATACGTCCCTGTATTAATCATTACCGGACTATATCATCGATTTCAAGTTGACATAAACATCTTTTTATGAATCTTTGCTGTCCTTAGAATTATTTGTATTACTTTTCCACATCAATTTAGAAACAAAACGAATGTTGTATGCGCCTATTCCATGTGTAAATCTGCTGTTGGCCGTCATCTTGGACGCCATCATGTTATTAGTGTGTTGTCCAATGATACTACAGTAACATATTTTTCATTCACAAATCAATTTATCTTATTTAAAAATGCTAAAATATTTTCAAAAGATGTTCTTGCTCAGACGAACTGTCCATACAATATGTATTATTGCTATATGACTATGGATAGTTAAAACAGAGATTATTGTAAGTTAGAGGTGAATATCGAACATATGAGAGCAGCTAAGAATTATTATGTCTTGTTTATATCTGTTCAATTGGATGAAGATGTTGTACTAATCTCCAAATAATTTGTATTTAATCTATAAATTGTGTACAAACGTTTCACGGAATAATAAAAGGATTATTTGTTTGTGTGGCTAAGTATTTAACTGTGTATAAATTACCCCCCCCACACACACACAAACACACACACACCAACCGTATGCAAATTGACTAACTATCTGGAACTATGTCTGCGTATAACCGATTGAAATGTGTTTTGTATATCGCCTCTGGCCATTTCAATAATAATTTCATGCATTTGAAGAGTGAGAACATTTCTTGTGAGTTTATGACGATTTATATTTGACAATTGCTTTTCAAAAAAAAGTTATCTTACCCCACCCATATATTTGTATGCTTACACGGGACCTCCACATGTTTACAACTTGACAACATTGTGCATCGTATCCAGCCTATTTCAAGCTTTAAAATGGTATATAACAGCATGGGTACATCAAGGTCGGAATTAGCAACTCCTGTAATAGTCGCCTTGCGAGATATTAACTAAAAGACTATTTTGTAAGTAACAGCGGTGGGTGGGAGATTTTCAAGCGCAGTCTGCAACTCTGTCTTGTATATATCTGATAAGATATTTGGTGAAGGTGGATGACTAAGATCCAAATAAGTTTGCATTTCATCTGTAAACGGTCGGACTGACGTTTCACAGAACTGCGATAATTTGTTTGTGTGGCTAGGTGTAAAACTGTGTATAAAACACCCCCGTCATATGCATTTTTTACGAAATATCTGAGCATTATTTCTGCCTACAATCCATGGAAACTTTTTGTGTATATCCCTTCAGGTCATATCAATGATAATGTTATGAATTCGAATGTGCTAATTACTAAGTGGTTGAGTTTAAGACAATTTTGATTTGACAAATGTATTTCAAATAATTAATGTTATTTTACCCCACCCACATATGTATTTGTTTACACGGGACCTGCACAGGTTTACAACTTGACAACATCGTATATTGTATTCAGCATATTCCAAGCTTTAAAATGGTATATAACAACCTTGGTGCATCGGGGGTAAGGGGTGCAGAGTTCTCCTTACCCCCCCCCCCTTATTTGAAATCATTTGACAACGTTGTTGTAATATCAGGGAAGTAGGAGGCACTTTCAAGAAAAGCATAGAACTATATATTGTTTATAACAGATAAAGTATTTGGTGCAGATGTTTAACTAAGATCCAAATAAGTTGTTTTCAATATAAAAACGGTTGTACGAACGTTTCACGGAACAATAAAGCGATTATTTGTTCGTGTGACTAAGTGTTTTACTGTGTATAAATTACCCCCACCCACCACATGCAATTTGACGAGATATCTGAGCTTTATTACCTCGTATAATCGATTGAAATGTGTTTTGCATGTCTCTTCTGCTTTATTTTATAATAATTTTATGAATTTGAATGAATACATTCCTAAGTTGTTGGGTTTAAAACGATTTTTATATGACAAATGTATATCAAATATATCAAATGTTATCTTACCCCACCCACATATGTATTTGTTTACACGGGACCTGCACGGGTTTACAACTTGACAACATCGTACATTGTATCCAACATATTTCAAGCTTTAAAATGGTATATAACAGTCTTGGTACATCGGGGATTAGGGGTGCAACGATCTCCATACAAATCCGCCTTATTTGAAATCATTTGACGGACGATGTTGTAATTTACTGGGAAATAGGGGGTACTTTCAAGAAAAGCCTAGAACCGTTTCTTGTGAATATCCGATTAGATTTTTGGTAAATGTGTTTTACTAAGATCCAAATAAGTTGTATTTAATCTAAAACGGTTGTACAGCGTTTCATGGAACAATAATGCGATAATTTGTTTTTGTGACCAAGTGTTTTCCTGTGTGAAAATTACCCCACCCACCATATGCAAATTGACCAAATATCTGAGCCTTACTTCTACGTATAATCGGTTGAAATGTGTTTTGTATGTCTCTTCTGGTTTATTCAATAACTATTGTATGAATTCGAATGGGTACATTACAAGGTTTTAGGGTTTTAAACGACCTTTATTTTACAAATCGATGGCTCAGTGCGAAACGGTTGTAACTGCCTATATGTATATAGGCAGTTACAACTGTTTCGCGCTGAGCCATCGAAATGTATTTCAAATAATTTAAATGTTATCTTACCCCACCCACATATTTGTGTGTTTCCACGGGAGCTGCACAGGTTTACAACTTGACAACATTGTGCATCGTATCCAGCATATTTCAAGCTTTAAAATGGTATATAACAACCTTGGTACCTAGGGGGGGGGGGGGGGGGGGGGGTGCAGCGAACTCCTTAAATAGCCCCCTTATTTGATTTCATCCGACGGACTATTAAACGGTGCAATCTTTTGGCTTGAAATTTTCAGAATTTTTATGAGAAAAAAATGCTCTTTCAGATAGTAATAAAAGTAAAATTTATGAAAATATATCTGTGAAATGTCACTTTAACGAGAATGGATAACGCACAGAAGAGCTTTGTTAAGCACAAACGCGCAGTCTTGGACTGTCGATATGTTGATTTTCTTGATACTGGTTTTCAAGAACATAGAAAACATAAATTGTATACATGATGCTGTCGTTTTCATTCGTGTTTTTTTTTTAAAATACACTTTTAATACGAGGTGCTTTGCTGTACAAACCCTGTATACATGATCGTTTTCCCAGCCAACAGTAAGCGCATCTACATGACACCTCCATAAAAACTATGGAAGCCCTGGAGGGTCATTTTGCATTTTGAATTTTGACTTTCTACTTTTGACTTTCGACTTTTTGAAAATGGAAGCACTGGGTCATTTTTGCATTTTGAGTTTTGACTTTTTACTTTTGACTTTAGACTTTTTGAAAATGGAAGCCCTGAAGGGTCATTTTTGCATTTTGAGTTTTGACTTTCTACTTTTGACTTTCGACTTTTTGAAAATGGAAGCCATGAAGGGTCATTTTTGCATTTTGAGTTTTGACTTTCTACTTTTGACTTTCGACTTTTTGAAAATGGAAGCCCTGAAGGGTCATTTTGCATTTTGAGTTTTGACTCTCTACAAGGCGTGTATGCAAAGTCGAAAGTCAAAAGTAGAGAGTCAAAACTCAAAATGCAAAATGACCCTCCAGGGCTTCCATTTTCAAAAAGTCGAAAGTCAAAAGTAGAAAGTCAAAACTCAAAATGCAAAAATGACCCTTCAGGGCTTCCATTTTCAAAAAGTCGAAAGTCAAAAGTATAGAAAGTCAAAACTCAAAATGCAAAAATGACCCTTCAGGGCTTCCATTTTCAAAAAGTCTAAAGTCAAAAGTAAAAAGTCAAAACTCAAAATGCAAAAATGACCCAGTGCTTCCATTTTCAAAAAGTCGAAAGTCAAAAGTAAAAAGTCAAAATTCAAAATGCAAAATGACCCTCCAGGGCTTCCATAAAAAACAGATAAGTTTCCTATAAAACCCACTCAACCGTGACTGCATGGATTATGTAACACGCCGGGCCCGCTGGCGCCCAAACACACTCGATCCCCTTACTAATTACCGCTTCATGGCATTCCTCACTTGGGGAGACTTTCACTTTTTTGTCGAATTCTGAACGGATGGATTGCTGCCATTAACCACACAACAACAACAGCAACTACAACGGCTTACAACCAGAGAAATTGATCAATCATGTTGTATGATAGCACGATGGGGTTTACGTAGTTTCAATCTTATCGTTCTGTATTACAGCAGAAATGCAGACTGCTCATGTGCAGGATGCTCTTGTTCTAGCCTTCCTTCAAATAACGGCCGGAATATTTCGGTCTGGCAAACGTTACATGTAAATGGTCTAGTGTGAATGGCGCAAGGTATGATTGCATTATATAAATATTTCATGGGCAAAGAAAGAGACAAAATATTTATTGTCAATAAACGATAAAGTCGCGTTTCAAGATGTAGCCTAATGATGCTATTTTCAATTTCGTATGATGTCTTTTGACCACCACATTTTGACTCACAATTTGAAATCTAAATGTTTGCAAGAAGATACCGAAGTAATGGTTTCAAACAAGCATGATGTTTAGTGTCCCCATGTGGTACAGTTAGCCTACATAGTAACGGCATAACACAATCATTCTTCAAACTGCTTGCCAAGTTTGTTGATTTTACAATGAAATATTATATGAGAAAGGGTAGGAAGGTGCCAACACGAAGTATCTTGGTTTAGTCTTGCCGTCATGCATCTTGTTTTACGGCTCTTTTACACATGCTCGAAATTACTCTAGCAGATGTTTTACAAGCCAAACAGGGCTTATCAGTAGCTTCCAACGATGATGCAGATCATAAATTTATATGGAGGGATTTTAACAAGACTGTTGGATGATTGAGAAAACATACCTCGTCTGTCTGTAGAGTCTATTTACGTTGTTTAGTGATACGCAGCTTCTTTCCATGCACATTATCGAAACAAGAAAGACGTTCGACGACGACCTAGTCTGCAAGCTGATGTGCAATAGCTCATCGTTTTAGTAGAGACACATTTCTGTGAAAGGGGTTCGAACATACTAATAGGTGGTTCGTTTTCCTATCAATACAAGATTTTGACTGAATTTCTGAATGAGAATGACGTAATCAGGCCCCTCCCCCTCCACCGCACAGTGGATTCGTCCTTTCTGATTTCCATTTCGTAAGCTCATTTGTAAACATGGTCTGTCCGTTCCTTGGATATTGTTGCCTTTTTAGTTTGTACACCGATTGCTTCGGTGTAGCTCTTTGTGTTTCTGCATTGAATGCCTTCTTGGGGTGAGGGGAGATAATGTTTTGTAGGAATGTCCGTCCGTCTTTCTCAAAACTCTTAACTTTCACGAGAGTGTTGTCCTGTACAAACTGTCGTTAGTGTTAAACTTCATCATGTGCATTCTATCTAAAAGCTACGATGAAAGAAATACAATTATGTAAAGTGTCCACAAAATAAACCATTGTTTAAAGTCAGATGTTGATACAGGTGCACGAACGGTCAGTTTCGGACCTAAGTGTGAACCCATTATAACCACGGGGTCAGGGGTCATAGCAGGTCCCCACGGGACTCCTGGCATCTTTGGTACTCGAAACAATTATCATTAATTATCATTAATTATCAAGTTGATGTTGAAATTATCTGTCAAAAACATTTATTGCTCCTTAAGTGTCAGTTACGAGCCCCCTGAGAGTCACTTGTCTCTCTTACGCGTTCTTCATAGTCACTTGTCAACGATATCCCACAGTGAGAGGTAGTAGTATCAATACACTTATTGTACGAGGTGTGTCCATAAAATACGTAGACAGGTCCAGAATAATAAGAAATAATTGCATGATCTATCTAAAATTTACACCAGCGTGTGCAGAATTTTAATATGAATATGTGTACCACATTTTATGAAAATACACGCAACAGGTACAAAAATACACATGGAACAAACAAGTAAAGAAACATACACGGGGCACTTTGACGTCGTTTACGACGTCGACGTTACAACTTTTCAAAGTACTCTCCACCCGCGTTCACGCACTTCCTATGTCTGTCCACCCATTTGGTATACGTTTCAAGGAACCACTCTTTCTTGTATGACCCTACAGCGGAGCGAACAAAGTACTTTAGTTCGTCTAAGTCGGCAAAACGTTTGCCTCTCAGATCCGCCTTTAATCGCGGAAAAACTTCAAAGTCCTCCGAAATGATTCGACGCACCTCCTCAACATCCCGATCGTTTCGCCGAGGTCTTCCCGGTCTAGTCTGGTCACAAATATTTTCCAGTCCATCCGAAAACCGTCTGTGCCATTTAAACTCTAGCGCTCTGGACACGTCAGCCTTGCCTCGCTGCATAAAATTGAATGTTTCCGTTGGTGTCATGTTCGCACCGACACAGAATTTAATAACGGTGCGTTTTTCTTCCGTGATAGCAGCCGGTTGTTTATTGCTTATAACGTCTCCTGGCAAGTTGTTGACGTTCAAAACTTTCGGTAAAACGTCAAATGACATCACTGCTGAAGTGAGTGTATTTCCCGCGTATTTTTTACAAGAAAACTTGCGACAAAAAACTAGTTTTATGTCTTTTTATTTTCAAATATCTGAAGTGCCCCGTGGTAGCGTTATGCTGTTGCTATGGTGACGGTTTTGCTTGTACGTACTGTCGAAAACAATATAAAATGTAGCAGAAGTATTTAAGAATAAATGGACCTTTAAATTGATAGTGTTTTGGGATCGATAAAACTACTATTTGGTGAAAAACTTTGGTTGTCTACGTATTTTATGGACATACCTCGTATATCGTCGCTTTTCAACAAAAACAGCTTTAAATAAGCTGTACTTACAAGGTTTTGTTGAAAAGCGTCGATATAGAGTACGTATATCATAATAGATATATTTCGAGCATGGATACGCTCAGTCGGTAATGAGCCTGGGATCGAACCCATGGCACTTAGATTGATAGGCTCCTATCTACACGGTGTATATTCACGTGATTCAGAATTTCCGATAATCTTCCTTCAATATCTTTGTTAATACTTGACCAATTTGAATTCGATTTGAAGCAGAGAAGGTGGAAAAATGCCAGGAATAAGCTGGACGTGTTGGATTTTTGAAAAATCAACTGATAAAAAAGTTATTGAAGATAAACCAAAATTTTGGTTTATCTTCAATAACTTTTTTATCAGTTGATTTATCAAAAATCAACCCGTCCATCTAATGCGTGACGTATGTCCACATTCTCTGCTTCAAACCGAATTCAAATCGACCCAGTATTTACAAAGTTATTGAAGATTTTCTGAAAATATTGTATCACGTGATTATACACCGTGTATCTAGGTTACCGATCGAATTATGCCAATTTCATTGAACTTATTTTGTTTCTAGACAATGACTATTTCTAGCGATCATGCATTTTTTTATGATAACTCATTAAGCCTTTCCAAAAGAAGACTTGGTCTTTCGTCCCTGTAGAAATAGTTATGGAAAACATTGAGAGAAACGAAGAAATCGCTGATGATCAGCAATTTCTCTTTTCCATCAATAATATTATTTTCTATGTTATGGGGCAGTTACACATGACAATCGGTGATAGATCGGTTGTTTGTTTTATCCAGGTAAGGACGGAACCGACCAAAACCGATATACAACCGACGTCTCCGATTGGCAGACGATTTGTCACTCACCACAAACTATTTGGAAATGATGAGTTTCGTCGGTGAAAACTAACCGATCGAGATTTTTAAACTGTTTAAAATTCTCGATCGGTGAAAATTTCAAACGAATAAGCGATTGACAAGCTATTTATAACCGATATCACTGATCGGTCAGTGATAAGCAACCGATTAACAAATATCTATTAGCGATGGGAAAAGATGAGGTATTTTCCAGCCGAGTATCCATTCTTTATGAATACATTTACATTTTATTGTAGAAAAAGGCCACCGGCCCAAAATACAACATTTTGTACAACAGTACAACAAACAGATACATTTTAATCAACTGTCCCTTAACGACAATCAATCTTCTCTATCAGTTTCATTATATAAATTGCTGTAATTTTAACAGTTGTAGGATTTGTACTTCCCAATAAGCTGTTGAAAGCTGCTCGATCCCTACGACCATTATACACGGGTGGTAAACAGAGAAACTAGCTCCAAAAAGAGTCAACGGTATTTTGTTTCCTCGTGATATCCGGCATTTACCGAGGTAGTTGCATAGAGCGAAAATCTGTAAACAAAGGTAGGTCACGAACACATTTTTCTACAATTATTTCTTTTACAACGAGTTATTGAAAAATCCGGTGATGCTGTAATATGAAGAAATGATCTAAGTTTGTTGTGCACGAGCATATAAGGTGTTAGTAAGCAGAGTTTGAATACAATCGTTGAAAAACATTTCAAAATCGAAAATTCAAAAGTTTTTACTTTCGATTTTGAAATGTTTTTCAACGATTGTATTCAAACCATGCTACTAATACCGTATTTTCTCGTGCACAACAAACTTCGACCATTTCTTCATATTACAGCATCGCCAGATTTCTCAAAAACTCGCTTTAAAAGAAATGATTTTAGAAAATGTGTTCGTGACCTACAAATTTTCGCTCTATGCAACTACCTCTTTTTGGAGCTAGTTTCTCTGTTTACCACCCGTGTTATACCAACTATATGAATAATTAAGCCTCGTGTCTTTAAATTGGTCACACTCAAAGAATGCATGATATTCATCTTCTGTTTTAACAATGTCGCTTGATACGGAACAATGCATGCTAATTAATTCAATCCTCTCTATTTAACCCAAAATTTCTTCCCAGTTCAATGTTTAATTTATGATTGAACAACGGAAACGCGCTAATGCTTTTCTGTGCTTAAACGGTATGTCAAACATTAAATATTTTTCAGGCTCTAAAACAGATTTAAAATGCTTGCAGGTGTCACATCGTGTAGAATTGTTAATGTCGTTGTGCCAGTCTTGTCTCGCGCAGTCCGTCACTCGTTGTTTAAACATACGTAAAAATTGATATTCGTCCCCTACATCTTGTGCGATCCAAACGTAACCAAAGCCATACCTAAACAAAATATTTTTACTTTGGTTGCCCATGTATATCCATTTGTTTCATCAAATGACTTAAATCATTTTATAACAATTTAAAGCATTTCTATTGTTCGGCATACGCAGTAAATGACACCAAAGTTTGATACATTTCATGTAATATAATATATAACATACATCGGAAGACGCCCACAATCGCCAAGAATCATACTACAATGTATTATTACTCGTAGAATTAATACCCATAAAATATCTGCAAAATTCTAATTGCGCCTTTTCCGTAGCTTCGCTATAGGTTGTACCCCAAATTTCAGTCCCGAAAGTTAGAATAGGAGCTACCATGCTGTCAAACATAACGAATATAAAAATTTTAACTGAAAAATTATTACATGTCCTTTTGGTGTCTTAGATTTCAAAATGGCGCATTATGGGGATTCTACCTCAGATAGTTTTGGAACGCACTGATGTCACACTCTCTGAGTTCGGCTAGGATAGTGCTGTATTGCCCAAACTAAAGTCTTTTTTTTTTCGTTAGCCATTGCTTCGTCCAACATCTTCTTTGTCTCCTGTGGCGGCGACCATTTCCGCCTCGGGGGCCCAAGTGAATGCCATGTCCGAGGTTTAAGAGAGCTTGCTGTTGCAGCAATAGACCAAACTGCTGGATTGCCCTTCCAACATTCATTATATCATACACTGAACTAAAATTTATCGTTTTTCATCGCTTACGTATCATTTTAATGGAAAAACCGACGGCAGTCTGCTGAACAAAGATTTGCCAGCTATTCATCGCCGACATCACCGATCTTTGACCGGTGAACACATACGGATCACCGGTTGTATCCGATGGAAAGCGATGGACCTCTGGTCGAACACCGATCAATCACCGATCAATCACCGACTGCCCGATTGACAACCGTTGTAAAAGCGACGACAGCCGATGGTAAATTAAGCAAATAAGCGATCATCACCGACCAAGCTTCTACTGGCCAGCTATTTGTCGCCTACGGACAACCGATCTACTTTGTATTTTACCGATCAATAAGCTATTTATCGCCGATACCCTGTTACACATAAAGTCTGAAATGCTAACACCGATGACAACCGATCACATGAGAGAAATAATTCACCGATTAAGGACCGATTTAAGTCTCATCGTATGTGTAACTGGGGTGTTACATTATAGCATAAATTGCATTTTCTATTATCAAGATTACTTTGTTGTCTTTTCCAGCTTTCAAATTGTAGCAGCTTAAAACCCATTCTCTTTGGCTAAGGAAATTTCGAGGGAAACGAAAAATGACCCTTTGATAAACAATACGTCTACCTTACTATAAGTGACCTGCTACGGAGTATCCGATGCCATTTTAATTATCATTAATTAGCGAGATGCTGTTGAATGGTATTATTAATTGGATAATACCATATATCACAACAGGGGTGCCTGGCTAACATACATTGAGGGTCGGTGAAAAAACTGTTGAACGAGGAGTGATCAACATGTTCCCGGATATGTGCTGCTATTTCCATAAATTTTGCTTTTTGACACACTCAATTAATTTTATGAATACATATACATATAAATTACTCATCAGGCGGGATCTGGAGATAAACCCTTGCAATATTTGATACCAACATGGATCTTGATCAGCCTGTGCATTCGCACAGTCTGATCAAGATCCATGTTGTTCTCCAATAGCGTCTTCATGGCCTGTAGTGGCCATAAGAAAACAGCTCGAACCCTCCTCTGTTTGTACGTAGGCAAAACCTTGTCTGGAATCGCGGTACTAGTAGTCTAATGTGCTACAATTTAGGGACCTTTTTTCCAGATTCATGGGCTCATATGCACTTGCAACGGTTATCATTCACCTTACGACATTATTGTGCACCAACTCCTGACAGGAATTCATAAATGTTATCCATTAGGAAACATTTCGCAAATGTATTTGCTACATGCTATTTTCATATCAGATGTCATTTTAATTATCATTAATTAGCATGTTGCTGCTGAAGGCGGTAGCATAGGTATGGCACACCAACATGTATCTTCTGGCATTTTGCGTACTTATATTCACATATCGTCGGTGTTATTGCAAAACTTCGTAACTCCAGCTTAAATAAAGCTGGAGTTACGAGGTTTCGCAATAACACCAACGTGCATCTTGTGCCATTTTACTCACAACATGTATTCATGACACTACAAATTCGCAAAGGAAAGATGTCTGTAGTATACTTTCGCACATGGGTTTCGGATTTCAATCACCGTGATTGACAAGTTCGTTAAAATTGAAACTGTTCCATTGAATAAAAAAGTAAACATACATGTATAGGCCTATGTATACATGAAAAGACATATTTTAAAACATATTAAATGTGTATTGTTTAATCATTTTAAAGGTACACTTTCAACCGATTTCAAAGGGGGGAGGGGGTGTCACCCTATCAGAAATTCCCATAAGGTTGTGCCCACGCTCGGAATTTCATGAAATTTGGTATGAAGTTAGTATTCTTTATTACGGCGTTATTCCCGAAATATTTTCTAAAAATCTATTCTGGAAATAATTTTCTAAGAATTTTAAGATTTTTGCTTAAAAATGGGGGGGTATCCTAACTTAAAGTGGCCATATACACCCAGCTTTGTCGTATTCGAGCCAAATTGTCCCCAAAAATAATGTCTAATAATTTCTCATCGTGTATAAACCAGAAAAGTATGTATTACTCACCAAATAACAATTTTCTAAAAGATTTTGTATTACCTCATCGCCAAGTTTTTTAGTTTTTAAATATACTGAACAAAAGTGAAAACGCTACACTGCAAGATTTCTTATTTCTGGAAAAGTATCGAACTAATAGCATGAAATATATTTTGACGTTATTTCCCAGCCTTTCAACAATCATTTTGTCGAAATTTCATTGCTTTGTCTCCTTAAATGTCAGAGTTATAGCCCGTAATGCGTTCAGAGCTAATTTCATCTAATGCCGCAAATGCGCATGCGCAGAAA
This sequence comes from Fragum sueziense, assembly GCA_963680895.1. Classification (NCBI taxonomy): domain Eukaryota; kingdom Metazoa; phylum Mollusca; class Bivalvia; order Cardiida; family Cardiidae; genus Fragum; species Fragum sueziense. Next base: position 57,473,586 of record OY804592.1, read on the forward strand.
ACGCTTCATTATTTTTTCGGAATTGGTCATATCCGGGTTGCCAAAAAAACACTTAAAATCTCACTTATCTCTTTTAGCAAGCTCTAAAATCAAGGTCGAATCTGTCAATTTTGCGAATTACCTCCCTTTAACATAAACAAAAAGGGAAATTAAAATGGTTCGTATTCACAAATTCATCACGGTTTTCGATTGGTCTTTTTTGCAACATCATTCAGGCCTTACAGGGGATTTTTGAACCCTTTCTTCGACTAGGAATCTTCCCAGATGTCCATGCAGTAGCGATTTCAATTTCCTATGGAGATTGCATTGTAAAATTTACAAGATTAGGCACATAATGAAAAATTTGCATTTCAAACATCATTTTACAAACAATGAAATAATGTTATACAAGCTTCTTTGCATTTCCTGACTGGAAACTTATCAGCCTACCATTCCGTACAGTTCGGCATGCTTGGCATTCTTCTGCTTGATTTTCTGAAGGTTTAAATTGTGTAAAATTTCCGTTCAAATTGTATATGTGAAAAACGGACCCCTGTCACATTAAAAGAGCCCGTTTTTTCATCTCCATAACTAAGATCCACAAAACGTTTAGTGCTTGGCACAACTAAGTCATTGAACAATGCGAAACACTTTCATTTGATTTTCTTACTTGTTGTATTTAGAAGAAAAATGACAAGCAAAGTAGGTGTAGCGTTTTCACTTTTGTTCAGTATATTTCGACCAAATTCAGGTCTTAATTTCACCTAGTTCCAGTTTTTGTCAACCTACGAAATTTACATTAAAATTGCCCCCATATATGCACATGCTTATGGTAAAATATGAAGAAAAAATAAAACCGGTAACAGTGTTGTTTTTTTAATTTAAGTGTAAAGGGTCCAGATTTCTAAGAATGTAAAATCTAAGATTTTACTTAATTATTTTCATATACATTTGTAAATAGCTCATTATGCTTTGTTGTGTCTTTATTTCACATAACCAACTTATACATGGCATTAATTTTAGCTTTTGCCTTACAAAAACATGATTTTAAAGAATAATTGGCACATTTTCGTACCCCACCCACCAATGATATAATGGTAGAAAAAATCCCAAAGAGCGGATTAAATTATGAAATGCGGGGATGAAAAATAAAGGAGATGCATAATGTTACATATTTAATCTATTATGTCACCCTTTTTAACTTTCCTTTGTGGCTTATCAGCACTTAGACTACTTTCTTCTTCTTCCGGTTACAGTGCTGGGTCCTTACAAGAGCATTTTCGCAACGTTATTAAAAATACATACATTTTTTTTCTTTACTACACTGCTCAAGATAATAAAAGAACACAAAAGCAGTTTTTATTGTACATTAATTGTGCCTTTCAATGCAAAATTGCTAATATTTCTATTGTAATGATGAATTAGCCACTGCTTTGTTGACATATTAACTTTTTGACAATCGCAGATTTTAGAAGAACATGCATCATTTTGGCATGTTTGTATCAGCAATATTGATACAAAAATGTTGGACGATGACTCCTCTTACTATTTTGATTTAAAATTGGGGACCGATATCAATACTATGTAGGCAATACTGAGCTTTTGCTAGATGGGTACCATTAAAATCCGGGAGCATTTTAAGGTGCCGTTGTTCACAATTCTCATTATTTGACAATGTTACCGGTTTCAAATTTTCACCAAATTCTGCATACGACTAGAAGACATATAATGGCTAACCTTTTTATCAATTTCATAGGTTGACAAAGACGGGAACATACAAATAAAATTATTTGAATTGAAGGTTTTGAAAATTTCTCGGCTGTTTTTCTGACAATTTCTGAGAATTATTATTTTTTTTTTTTTTTCATGTTGGCAGCCACATTGTTGGTACCAAAATGTTCTTCAATGACCCCTCTTGCTATTCTGATTTAAAATTTGGGACTGATATCAAAACTAGGTAAGCAAAATTGGGCTTTTGCTAGACGGGTACCATTGAAATCCGGGAGCATTTTAAAGTGCTGTTGCTTGGAGGGTATCTTTGAGTAAAAGGAATATATTTTTGTAGTTCATAGGTCAAAGGCATTCTATGAGTAAAGTTACAAGAAAATCTGTAAGTGGGCGCAAATGAGACCCCCCTTAGCATACAATGTTAGACAGGTCCCTAGAAGATACACATGTATATGTAAAATTTCATAGGAGCATGGTTTTCAAAATCAGATGTCATTCAAATTACCATTAATATGTGAATTGCTGTTGAAAATGGTTTCATTAATTGGAAACCCATTAGGGATACTTTGAATCTACAATAGCCTAATTTTCACCAACATTTGGTATACAGAAAAGAAGCATTTGGCAAACGAATATGAGTAACCTGCTATTCCATATCGCAGGTCATTCCCAATTAACCTTAATTAGCAAGTAATTGGTGGAACAGCTTTATTAATTGGTAAACATTGGTATAGCACAACAGTTGTACATGTATTTTACATTATGGTATACATGTACATGTCAAATGCATTTTGACTCATCATTGTCACTGTATAAATAAGAAATGGGCAGTTAATATTGTAACACGAAGTAGGAGAAACAACAACAAAAATCTTTACCAATGAATCTACTATACAATAGTACCGGCCGAAAATGACAGTGACGTGGGCTAATGTTTACTACTTGACAACCAATTAACTCTGTTCGTATTTGTAACGGTGCAAATCAAACGAATTGATTGGTTTTGCAGCAGTAAACATCAACCTACGTCACTGTCTTTTTCGGCTGGGACTATTGTACGATTGTAGAGCTGTATAGACAGATACAATATAGTCAACAAATTTGGTAGATATTGTCCAACAAGGTTAACCCGGGACAACTTAATTTTCGTGCGCAAAGTCCGTTAGTGGAGCGTCTTAACAAAACAAAACCGAAGTGGGGTCATTACATATGCAGATGTCCCGGGTTAATCTTGCTGGACAATAACATTGTGTAATAATGTCCTCGTAAATATTTCTTTCGTATACTTCGAGATACCTAGATGAGCCTCCAGCAAATTTCAAAGGTATCTCCTGGTAATGCTTGCAAGAAATTGTCATCTACTGAACCCTTTCTCAGATTGTGTAGTAGGTGAAAATAATGAAATTATTACATTAGACGAAGCTTTCCGTTTCTCCTTATTGTCGTATGAAATAAAATGATGTAGCATACTTTATTACAATTCGATTCGTCAACTGCGATGGCTATAACTGCCAAAGACATTTTGATTTGGTTGGTTATGCCATCACGACATAGGTCTGTGTCACCTAACCCTTTCCCAGCCAAGACTTAGTTTTTGGCGTCTCGATCTGATAAGAAATGACATCACGAAATGTCTGGTAAAATATTAAGGGAAAAGAACAAAATGCTGATTACCAACATATTCATCATTTACACTTATTAATTTCTCATCTCCTGCATCCACCTAGCCGCGATATCGTAGCCACAAACTTGATGATGGGTATTGGTTTGAAACCCAGATCAATATATTCAAAAAGGTTTCGGTTACATTATTGCAACTAGCATCCACCCTGCCATCTGCATTCACTTTGAAATCGAACCAGCTCGAAATGTTTTCGTTTTGTAAGAGGGATACCATATTGCACGATTGCAGACCGAACTTCATCTACACGAAGAAAAAAAACAAGAATTAATAGCGGAATATTATTATGGCGAAGTTAATACTCTCGTCAATTGGTCAAAAAGAAAATCCAAGTCAGCAATAAAATATTTGATACATCATAAAATAGATTATTTTGTCAGTGATCTTTATTGCCCGCTAGCTCCGCCTATTAATTGAATCACGACTCGGTAAAGTAGGCGTGACCCTGTTAATCACCCAGTCGAATTACAGGTACCGTACAGCGCCAGCTGTCAATCATCCCGTCCGCGCGCTCTGATTGTCGGTTTCGCGACACCCCACTGCTTTACTGCAAATAGAATTTCGGGATCGCGAAAGTAAATATCGTTAAGTCAACACACTGAATAACTGATATCTACACACAAATTGAACGCTACGTTAACCACGAGTGAGCATTTTGCAGACGATATATGAAAGTTTTTAAATTCAGCCATAACGGATAAGTTATAGTGGATTAGTTCAGTGTATTTGATTTCGTAATCGGAGCGCGGATTAATTTTGAAGACTGTCATATTGGATTCAGCAGCAGACACGATAAAGTTGTCACGCGCTCACGTGCTTCCTGCGAGAAATTTTGACATACCGTGGCGGCAGAGGATTTAATTCTTCTTTACAAGGAGGAAATTGTCGTGGAGTTTAATTAAAGTGTTCTCCTTTTTTTGTTGAATTCTGTGATTATTTGACAGGTTTGAATTGTGTCCTGTGATTTTTGCACGTGCTGGATCTACTTTTTTGGGAGGATATAGGCCTACATCGTGCTATATTTGGAGTTTACATTCGGATTACTTATCACGTGCATTTCGGATAAAACCTGTGTCACGGAATTTTATTCGTGTCGTCCGCTGATCTTGAAATGTCAAAATGATGGCAATGTTCATTTCCAACCCCCGGGAAAGGGGTGTGTCCCGGATTAATTTCTCATTTGGATTATATTTAGTGCTTGGATTATGCATGTTCCAGCAAATAAAAGGTAAGATTCTGATTAACCCATTGCCAAGGTAATATTTGGGCTGGCCCAAATTCAAATATGCTGCAGACGAAAATTTCCTTTGAATCGATTTTAAAATTCTTTTGTCTTTTGGTGTAGAAATCATTGTGGGAAATGAAGACACAAGCAATTTCTTCATTTACCACAATGATTCCCAAAGCCTTTTATCTTGAATTTCATTTGGAGTCAATGTGTGGCAAGACTTAAAAGAAAGACACTTTTCTTTTTCAATTAGCATACCATTTTGCCCTTTTCCAACAGTGTTTCCTCAGACAATTTGATGGTGATTTGCTTACTTTTATTCATCCACATTTCAGCTGCTATTGCTGCTCTCTTTCTGGTAATCAGCTTGTTTCCTTTTGTGTCAATGTTTCCACAATATGTTTTCTTGTAGAGATATCAAAATCAGGTCTTGTTTGGGAAAGGGCTAAATAAAGTTTCATGGTAACTTTTATCAGTTTATGCCATGAACTTGTTCAAAAATTGCAGCAACTTTTCATTTTGAAGTACTAAATTTTATCATTTAGTACAGGATTAAAGCAATTTTTGCACTTATTAAGACAAAAAACATGGTTAGAATCATGGTTAAAAATGAAATTACCGGTAATGCACCTGGATGTTCAAATGAAGCCATTTATTACAAGTTTCTAGTATCATATTGAAATCAAGAAACGAACCCAGGCTTGTTTTAGATGTGAAATGTTGATAGTGTTGAAAAACCCTGTTTGATTAACCCTTTCCCAAATGACATAAAAAGGGACATATTCAATATGAAACTGCCAGTGATGATAAGCTAAACTGCATACCTTGTAAAACTGTATGAATGGGCATTGAAAACATTGAGACAAAAGAAGAAAATGCTGGTTAATACCAGCATTTTCTTCTTTTGCCTCAATGTTTTCCCCAAAATTTTGCTTTAAGTAATACTAAGAGAAGGAATTGTTTGGGAAAGGGTTAAATTTTGTAGAGAGGGTAACAGGATTTTAAACTGTAATTTGAAAAAGTCATTAGTAACTGAAATCTACATCGTTTTCAATAAATGTGTTTTTGAGATTGTTAAATTGAATATCAAATATTAGAATAGATGATTGATTTGGATTTTTATACTCTTAAACCTTTCCTAAACAAGGTCTTGCTGTAATAATATCGTGTAACAGTGAAAACTTATGGAAAAATTTAGAGAAAAAGACACATTTTTTCCCTTTTCCTTATTGCAGGGGTCTCGTTTGCTAAAATTTGGGGCCGTTATTGGGCCCCATTCCCAATGGCTAAAAGTATCTTTTTTTCCCAATCCTCTGGTGAAAATTCCCAAATGAGGACCCAGAATGCCCCATGTTAAGATCTTCATTTACAAACATTTTTTGTTTTAGAGTAGACAGTTTTAGAGTAGATTCTTAAACAAGAGTGTGTACAAATGCACATCACTACAGTCTAATTTGCAGCTGAAACTGAGTGACAGTATGAATACAAAATTATTTTAGTATTTCCCAATTTAGGTAAAAACATCACTATTTTTTCCCAATTTCACTGGCCCCAAACAAAAATTGGTAGCTAGATCCCTGTATTGTTTCAGCATTTTCTTCAATATTTTCCAATTATATAACACTTGACCCTTTCCCAAAACATGGCCCATATAGGAAAGGATAAAGGTGCATGAAATAGTGTCATTAATTAGGAAAGGGTTAACCAACTTCCATGTTGTTGTCTGCAGCAGCTTTCAAATTGGAACAGTCCAAAGTTTTGCATTTAGAAAGGGTTATGGGGGATAGATGCTGAAAAAAAGTGAAAAAAATGTAAAATTTGGAAAAAGTATAACATTGGGGTTTAATTTTAAGCCTTTCCCAAACATAAGACACTGTTTTGATGTCCCTAGTAGAAATAGTTTGGGAAAACAAAGCAAGAAAAGAAATTGCTGATAATCAGCAATTTCTACTTTTCCCACAATAGTTTCTATAATTCTTTACTTAAGTCTATAACTAACATACTTCATATTTTGACATCAAATATTTTGTCGTCTGCAATAGCTGTTGAAATAGAGCAGTCTACTCTATAATTTTGCTGTTAGTGAAAGGGTAAAACTCAGCTGACCAGAATTCCCTGAGAACTTGCTTGAAATTATTCATACAATATACCAATTAGCATCTTTGAGTATAATTATGCTATTTCAAAATAATTTAAAATAAAGAACATGTCTACCTAATTATGTAATTAATATAAACACTTAAATTGTAAGTGCTTTTTAAATTTGGCAGGAAAATGAGTATCAAAATCTAAATCACATCATTAATTCTTTCCCAAACAAGACTGAGTTAATTTTTATGTCCTTATTCAAGAAAATCCCCAGACTAAACAAGAAAATGTTGATAATCAGCATTTTCTTCTTTGCCTCAATATCTTCTGTGCTATATTGTAATGTGTATATTTCTATGTATATATATCTTCATTAATACATGTTTTGTCATCAAAAGCATCTTTCAAATTGGAACCTAAATTTTGGTTATTAGGGAAAAGGCTTTATGCAAGCAACTAAACTGGTAAAATTATGTAATTAGTAAAACTCATTTTATCACTCCTACAGTAAATTAGCAAATGTTTTCCTGATTCCTGCAGTGCCTGCTGCAGCTCAAATGGGATTTATTTATCACTTCCTAAAGAAATCCCTTGTTATGATATCCCAAAATATAAATCCTTTCCCAAAGAAGACCTACTTTTGATGTCTCTAATAATTGAAAAGCTTCTAAAAACATTGAGACAAAAGAAGAGATTGCTGACAGGTAGTAGGAGCAAAAGACATGTATTCCAACATCGAACAGAATTTAGGCTATCAAATCAATACCCTCCGAGCAGAGGTCATGATTCGCTATCATTTGACCTCTGCCGTCTTTACTTCATTCTCCGTCTATGTGTTGGTCATATCTATTTATAGCACAAAATTTGAATCTCGGCGGAAAACCCAAAACGTTTGGATTTCGTACGCGCAGTCATGAGTGTAAATCGTCTAATGCACAACTCAACACTATATCAGTGTAATCGAAAAATACTCTGCTTTTATTCATTGCATGAATCTTCCTGTAATTAAATCACGACTTGGAATTTGACGATCAATCGCAAAAAGTGTTGTGAAAACATTGATGAGAAATAATAATCTGTAATACTCGCCACTATAAATACGCCACTATAAATAAGTGTACATTATGTTCACCACCATTACGTTATTTCTATTTTTGGCAAGTGACGGTAATTTTAAATTTCAGCCAATCAAAAAGTGTATCAGCTTTCTCTGATGTTGTTCAGTTTAAAGCAAGCGATTGGATAACGAAATCTCTATGAGGGTGCGATATTAGACGAGATCGCTTATAAAAACAACAGAGTGAAATCGTTTAGTACATGTGTACTATAAACGTTTGAGCGGCGTGAAAGAGAGTATCAAATCAACTGATGGATACACCACCAAGAGACAGTTACGGCCATTTCTAGGTTTCTCCTTTTGCCTCAACATTTTATTGGCTTTATTACATGTAAATCCAATCTTTATTTAAAAATCTTTGTCATCTGCAGCAGCTTTCAAATTGTAACATCCAAATATTTCCTGCTTGGGAAAGCGTTAATAGGGAACGATTTTCTCCACTTAACAGTGACGTAATTTCGGACAAACAATAGTATTTCGTGGGTGTTGTTATAAAATCTCGTAACTACGGATTGAATCAAGCTACGAGATTTTGAAACAACATCGACGGTTTATCAACACACAACGGTAAACCAAGTCTATTTTAAGCACAAAATTCTTGTCCATTAGAGCTGTGTTTTGAAATTGTTGAAAGAATATGCTGCTAACCAGTTTGTCTTGCGGTTTGCAAAGATTCAAATTAGTACCCACAACATAGGGTTTGTATTTGAATGAACAATTTTTGAATGCCTGTAAAGGCACTGTGTAATTATGAAAGTTGGTTGAAGTAATTGTGTGTCTTGAATCCAATATTACTTGAGGAATCTGTCTTGTTTTCCCTGTCTCCAGTTAACCTGTAATGTTACAATATACGGAACACGATAATTCTCCGCGGAAAATATTTCCAATATCGTAACTAGCGGTCTCCTGCCTCTTTGATACTGATACTGTATTCTGGTAGATCATGATGACTTGACCATTCATTCACTAGCTGTAAATGTTTTCAAACAATTCTTGGTTTTGTTGCTTGTGACAGTGAAAGCTTTTAAGAAAACATTGAGGAAAAAGAAGAAAATGCTGATAACCAGCATTTTCTTCTTTTCCCTCCAATGTTTGGCATGATGAGACATCTTAAATATTACCTTTTTTGTAATGTCTATTTTCCCCTGCGAAAAGCTCATTTAAGTTCAAGAACTGTTCTAGAATGTTCCAGAACAGTTCTAGAACTAGAAATGCATTCTTGAACTTTTTTCTCGGGGTTGTGGTCTCAAAGTGACACTGTTGACTATGGACTTGAGCCTAAGAGTTTGGAGGAAGGTATTTTCCTTTGAATTCTGTAGATCATGGGATAGATTACAATCATGAAGGGTTAAAATTGAAAGAAACTGTTTCTTGTAAAGAATTATTCAATAAAGCTTACATAATTGCTTGGAATGCTTTCATGCTTTAGCATTCTAAGCAAATCAAGTTTCCAAAGTTGCAAATACACATACTCATGGGAGCAGTAATGAATTTGGGTCCTTTAGCATGCATGCAGAAAGTTGCACTTTTTATGCATTTTGTAAGTCATTCATTATCATACAATGTCTGAGAAGTCTTGATTGGAGCCCCTAAGTGGAGTTTCCCTTGTTGGAACATGCATAGAGCTCTAAGAAAGGTTAGAAATTACTGATAACTAAGAAAACATTTTCACATTTAATTCCCCTCCATTATTTTGTTCTTAACTTCCAGGGCTACAAATTTTCTATATTTAAAAAAATGTTCATTTTGTCACCTTCCTGTTTTCTTTTTTTTATACGCCGCCAGTATCTTATTGGTGTCATCTTCTCCGTCTGTCCATCCGTACATATGTACGTCCACTTTTCTTGTGAGCGCAACTCCTCCTAAGTTTCTGGCTGGATCTTTTTATGCTCCCCGAAAAATTTCGGGGGAACATATAGTCGCCACGCTGTCCGTCCGTCTGTCCGTCCGTCCGTCCGTCCGTCCGTCCACAGCCAGATCTCAGCAACCCTTGGGCCAAATTCAATGAAACTTCACATGTTGACTCCCTGGGATAATCCCTAGGGACCTTTTTCTCCGTTTCTCAATTTGAGGCTGCGTCATGGAAAAAGGGGCCTTAATGTAAAAATTAGTTTTTCTCTAATTTCTCTTCATTTAATGGGCAGAATTTAATGAAATTTTGTAATTTTGTATTTTGTGAGATGTTCTAGATCATATTCTATAAATAATGTGTGTACAATAAATCCGTCATGGGAAAAGGGGGCTTAATGTATGATAGTTTTTATTTTGTGACAAACACTTATTCGGGGAGCATAATCCGTCTGTGACGGCTCTTGTTGAAACTTGGTCAATGTTATCACCTCAATTGGTAGATGTGCATGAAGGAAGGATTTTATGGTTCATTGATTTTTGCCTGAGTTATGCCCCCTTAAAACTTGGGGTGGCGTATATTGTGACCATGGCACTCTTGATTAAAACTAAATTGTATATTTTACCATTGGGAAAAGGGTTAAGCTATAGTTTTCATGGCATCTATTCTAGCTTAATGTATCTTGTTCTGTCATCACATAAAAGTCATTGTATAAAGTGTAAACATCATTTATGTGGGGACACCTGGGTTATGGGTTTCCCAATCAAACAATGTTTATACCACTGAGGAATTGAAATATTTATTGTTTTACACCTTTGACCATAGCAGTAGTCGTCACAAGCTAGATGAAGAAAAAGAAAGATTTGTGCACAATACAATGTAGAAAATATTGAGGCAAAAGGAGAAAATGCTGATTATCAGCATTTTCTTCTTTTGCCTCAATGTTTTCCAAAACCTTTTCTTATAGGGAGGCCAATACCAGGACTTGTTTGAGAAAGGGTTACACCACAGAGGTTTTGAAATATTTATTATCTTATACCTTTGACCTCAGTAACAGTAATCATTGATTGATGATTTACAGGGCTTTTAATGACCTTGGACAAATGATTTATAGGGGAAAACATTGATAGAAATGAAGTAAATAAAGATTGCCAGGATTTCCTTCTTGACCTTGCAAGATTCAGACAAAACTTGTGTGCTTTAATTCTATCTACAAGATGTGTTTGAGAAAAACACAAATGACAGCCCGGCCCTCCTTGAGGAAGGTCATATTGCAAGGAAAAGAGAGATATCATTGAAAGAAGGCTACATACCAAGTTTTCAATATTTTTGAAGAAAATGTAGATTTTAAGTTTTGGGACAGACAGCAGGACAGACAGCTAGAGTCTGACAGACAGACAGACACAAGTAAACCCATATGCCCCAATCTTTTTACATGGGGGCATCAATCAATCAATCAATCAATCAATCAATCAATCAATCAATCAATCAATCAATTAATCAATCAATCAATCAATCAATCAATCTGTCTTGATAGTCTGTCTGCAGACTACATCTGCCTGTCTGTCTGTGAACTGATGCAGACAGCTGTATGGTGAAATACTAGTAAGCATGATGTGCCTCCTTAATTTTGTTGTCTTTGGGTAGGTAAGCTACGTATGTGGTGACAAAACACTTTTTTTTTGTAAATAGTGTCACTGTGACACCTGGCTTATGTGTTTTCCAATCAACCAATGTTTATACCATCATGGAATTGTGAACTATTTATTGTTTTATGGGTTTGACCTTATCTATTGATGGTTTTTAACAAAAATCTAGTAACTGCAGCTTGTTTTAAGCTGCAGTTACAAGGTTTTTGTTGAAAAGCGACAATGTTCATTACACCTGGGTGACTCAATAAATAATGAATGAATGATGGAATGATTGATACAATGGAACTGAAGTTATCCTCGATCAAATCCCGAAGATTATGAATGGTCCAGTTCGAAGCTCTGAAGAAAACTTTGTTTTTATCCATAAAGAATGTTATTTTACACCTGATATTGGATAATATGTTGTCCAGATTTTGCCATATTAGGCTGTACGTCAAAGAAAAAAGGGACATGACAAAAAAATGAGATATATTCAGACTAAAGCACTTTCAATTCCCAAATTGAGCACCGGAGCATTCATGGTTGGTATCTGCAAGCAGGGATGTTCTTTCATATAGTCCTAGGGACTCACTAGATTCCATATCAATGAGTCAAGGTACTAGCTTAATGAGTCCAATACACTATTTTTAATAGGAAATCTGTAAAAATTGTTGCATCCTGGGACTGGCTATTATATAGAATTAAAATTTGCATCCCAGTGACCAAATTTTGAGTAAAAGTTGCAGGATGGGCAAGTAAAAAAATCACTGGCTATTCTTTCGCTTCATGGGTAATTAACACGAATAAACATTCTCTGAATATTGTTCAAAGAATTCTCCTTTGCGAAATTCTATAATAATTGTTTATGACAGTCAAAGGGTTTGACAGTGAATATTGCTGAGATATGAGAAAAGGACGGAAATGTCATTTGTAGTAAATGGATTTCATGAAATTTAAGTCGGCTAGTTCATTCATTTTTGACATTCTTAAACATTGCATCTGAATAAAAAATTCATTTATTTTCTCTCCCAAATGCATTTGTGATTTCTAGAGCCATTAATCTAGGGGTTGATTTTATTTACTTACATGTACATTTAGATATTTGGCATGTCATGCAAAAATGTGCCATTTGGTAAATGTCAGATTTATGTAGTAAAAATTTGTTAATTATGTATTAAGGCAAAATTCTAATTATCAGCACTTTCTCGTTTTGCCTCAATTTTTTCCCATGCTTATTTTGGAAAGGATTAACAGGTGGACATGAACATTTATAAGTTATTGCATGTCTAACGGCTATTATTTATAACAGGTTACAAATCACTGCAAAAAAAATATTGAATGACAAAACTTAAATATTTATCTGATTTACTCAATATTTTCAAAACATGCCAAAACCGCCCTTTCTAATTTCACATAAACAAATCCCTAACCCTTTCTTTCACTTTCCTCATAATAAAATTTCTCTTAAACAAAGCCTTTAATGTGTGTGTATGTGTGTGTGTGTGTGGGGGGGTCAAGTGTCATCATGTTGGAATGGGTTAAGACACAGTCACACAAAAAACTTTGAGTCCATAACTGATCAGCATTCTCTGCTTTTTCCTCAATATTTTCTGCCTTGCATTGTACATAAATCCTTTCTTTATCAACATTCATTTTGTCATTCTTCAATACCTGTCAAATTGGAACACAGTCTACAATCAATTTTGCTGTTTAATTCTTTCCCAAACGACAAATATCTCTACCCCGAGACTTGGGTCCAAAATCATACAAGTTGCAGATTTGTAACAAAATAAATGCTTCCATTCCATCAGGAAATATTCATGATTTATAATGGCAACATCATGGGCGGATATCTAGAGGGGGGGGGGGGGGGGGGATGGTGGAGTCCGGACCTCCCCTGGCATTGGCAGAAAATTAAATTTTCACTTTATAAATTTAGTGTAACATTAAATATTTACTACATTTTAAGCCATAATTTGGGCTTCAGCAATTTCTTCTTTTCTAGCTCTCTCTATGATTTTCAAAACATATTTCATTGGCTAATAATCAAGATACATTCTAACTCTTGAATTGGTATACCGTCTCCAACAAGATCTGGTTTTGATGTCCCTGATAGAAAAGGATTGGGATACCATTCAGGAAAAGCAAGAAAATGCTAAGATACCCAGCCTTTTCTCCTTTTGCCTCAATATTTTCTGTGCTCTTTTGTCCACAAATTGTATCTTTATCAACTTCACTTTTGTTGTCCAGTCACCAGCTGTGAAATTAGACTGCTCTAAAATTTTGTTGTTTTGGAAAGGGTTTAATCTTCTTATCGTCGGTGCTATGACAAAATGGCGTAACAAATTAGTAATACGCCATTTTGTCAATTTTTTTTTATAAATGCTTTCTACTAAGTATGTAGGAGCGCATATCCTGTCAAAATGGCGTTTTTCTACACCTATTAGAACCCTTTCAATTATCATGTGACAAAATTGCGTAACTCGATTTAGCTGACAAAAAGGCGTTACACGTAGACGAATTTACATGAGAGTGATAGTGAGTTACGCCATTTTGCCGGCATATTTTTTAACATTTTTTAAAACGGCAAAAACGTTTTTGGCTCTCCTGAAAAAAATGGTTTTCGAGCAAAATTTCTATTACGCCATTTTGTCATAGCACCGACGTTATGCTGTTCACTCAATTTACTGCTGTGACCAAAGCTTTGGCAGGCAGTATAGACTAAGATCAGCATGCACAGATGTGCAGTCTAATCTTAGCCTATACTGCCTGCTTTCTTCTCAAATATTGTGGCAAAAACTTAAGCTGATCTTATTGAAACTTTTCTTAAATTGTCTGTTTGTTTGACGTCAGCAGGACAAGAGTTAACCCTTTCCCAAACAAGACCTGGTTTTGACGTCCCTAATAGAAAAGGCTTGGGAAAAGATTGAAACAAAAGAAGAAACTGCTGATAACCAGCAGTTTCTCCTTTTGTCTCAATATTTTCTATGCCAAATTTTACACAAATCAAATCTTTAATACCATCCATTTTGTCATTTGTGACAGTTTTTGAAGTGGATCGCCCTAAAATTTCGTTGTTCGGGAGAGGGTTAAATGTTAAATTAAATTGCCCATGTTCCATCTCTCAGAGCCTTTATGGTATTTGTTATCATTGAGGTCAAAGACCTGCAGCTCATATGCCAACTTTGACAAAAAAGTTAACATGCTCTATCTATAAACAGATATGACATGCAAAATGACCCAGAGAATGCAATTTGTTGTGTCAAAGATCATGTGAAATGGTGTTCTGTGACAGTTCTTGTTCCATTTTGTTCATGTCCACTTAACTGCATTAGTATCCAGTTTCATTGAGGTCAAAGACCATGCTGTTTATCAGCTATTAAGCTACTATCCTCTATGTTTTATAAGATTGACAAAGAGATTGACATACAATTAATGACCAACAAAATGCAGTATCTTGCATTATGTGGCAGAGCAACATTTAAGAGGCAACAGTAAAGACATTTATCTTATCCAATCCTATGTTTTGTGTACTCATTTGAATCATCTGGATGAGAAGATTCCAATTAGTACCTACAACATTTTACTCGTCTCTGTCTGTCTCTGTCTGTCTGTCTGTTGTGTCAGTGTGTCTGTCTGAAAACTTAACATTAGCCATTTACGGGGCTTTCGTGTTTCACAAACACATCTTGTTTTTGTATAAGTTTTCACTATCATCATTTCAGGGGCATTCGTGTTTCACAAACACATCTTGTTTTTGTATAAGTTTTCACTATCATTTGATAAGATGCAAATGACTGATTAAAATTTCAAATTGCGATAATGCAATAGGTCCTTGTATTAGAATTTGTAGAGAAATTTTCTATTAGCAGAAAAAAACAACCTTGATCTTGGAAGGACGATATTACCATAAAACTTGTTGCATGGAATCGTTACACAGCTCGTTTAAGATTTCATTTCATTTGATTTGCATTTTGACATTTTCCTTTGTAAAGCGGAAAGCTATTTTCCTTCAATTGATAGCCAACATTGAATTGTAGGGAGAAAAAACGAGCTCGTTCTGCCACATTGATCAAAGCTTGGTCTAGATGAAATCGCAGAGCTTGTCAGAAATTCTAGGTTTACCCTTTCTCGAGCCTGCCATGTTGTTGATGTCTCTTAATTTATTAGGAAAGCAGTTGACAAAAGCATTGAGAGAAAAGAAGAAAATGCTGATTACCAGCATTTTCTCCTTTTCCCCAGTGCTTTTCATGGTCAAGATACTGAGTTCTTTCTCAGACTGGTCAACACAGATTTTGTTCTCTAGTGAGTACCTTTCAATTTTGAGGGGGACTGTTTGGGAAAGTAAACCCTTTCCTCAATATATTCAAAGGTATTATAGACAAAAATCAGCTGCGAATAAATGTATGAAAGTTTGATAAGATGGGTTGTAAGCATTGATGGAAAAAAAGAAAGTGCTTATATAATTCAGCATTTTTTTCTTTCCTTTCAATGGATTTCTTTGTTACTCAATTGCTAGGGACTTAAAAGCAAGACTAACTTTGTGATTGCTGTGGAAAGGGTTAATGCATGTGAAAAATATTGAACATCAAAAATCATGTTAGATTCTGTTCTATTTATGTCTTCTTAGAGATATGGGTTCTGTCATGCAAAAATAAGGCTTACCGAGTTTTGGAAATTTGAAATAAAATTTGACATCCTATATAGTTGACAGTCCGGTAGGACAATTCGATTTTTGAAGATGGTATGAAATGGAAGTATTATATTTAACATTACCCAAACAAGACTTTGTTTTGACGTCTATGAAAAACTTCTGCAAAACATTGAGACAAAAGAAGAAAATCGTGATAACAAGCATTTCTCCTTTTGGTTTAACGATTTGTGTTAGATTACTTCCCAAGAATTGTTTTCCTTCTTCAGTGAGGATTATTTTGTTTCCCTTACTGACTGTTATGGTTTTTCAGAAATATAATTATCATTTCAATAATCCAAAGAAATCTTATAATGGCTCAGTTCACCATATAGTGGCGGATCCAGATGGGGTTCGGGGGGTTCGAACAAACCCCCCTCTGTAGCCTGATTATTTCATTTTCATGCAGAAATTCAGGCAAAATTGCATAAAACTAGGAAAACGAACCCCCCTTTTGTATGTCTGAACCCCCCTTCAGAATGTCCGAACCCCCTTCACAGAAATCCTGGATCCGCCGCTGGTTCACCTAACTCTTTTCCAAAAGATGGAATTTTAGACTATCCTAATTTGAAAGCTGCTGCAGGAAACAAATTGGATGTTGATAAAGACAGGATTTATAGTATTTTAAAGATAAGAAATATTGAGGCAAAAGGAGAAAATGCTGGTTACCAGCATTTTCTTCTCTTGTCTCAATGTTTTCCCAAATCTTTTCTCAAAACATTTCAAAACTAGGCCTTTTTTGGGTAAGGATTAATCGGTAACCCATACAGTATATTTATGGCAGGGAAAGGGTTAGATTGATGCAGAAAAATCCCAGGTATCAAATTTTTCAAGGGAGGTAAACATACTAAAAATTCTATTGGAATTTGAAAAGACTTGTAAGAGTTACTTGTCTTGAATACTGAATGCACAAATCCAGTGTATTATTGTCACACATTTGCAAATCTTGTTCAGCTCTTTCCCATACAAATAGAGAAAGTCTGTGGAAACATTGAAGCAAAAGAAGAAAATGCTGATAATCAGCATTTTCTCATTTTGCCTCAATAGTTTTTGTATTTCATATTGTACACAAGTCAATCATCGTTATCAACATCCATTTATTAAATCTTTACAACTTTGAAACGGGAACAGACTCAAATCATGATGTGTATTTGTGCTTGCTACAAAATTATGGACTGATCCTGGCAAGGGAATGGATAATACAGATAGTATTCATAGAAAAAGAAAAAATACTGATTCCCAGCGTTTTATCCTTTTCTTTCAATGCTCTCCAAAAAAATCTCTACCAGGAACATGAAAATCAGGGCTTTTAACTTTGCTATTCTATATGACTTCATACAATCTGCTCGCTTTTGTTTTAGGATATTATAGGCTATCAAAAAACAATGAATTGTGGAGAGGGGGAGGGGAGGTTAGAATATGTAAATGGGCATGCTAAAAGAGGTCTATGGAAATTAATGCAAATAAGACGACTTGCCTGATTTTCATTTTTTCCATTTAGAAAAAAAAAAAAATTTGGAAAGCATTGAGAGAAAAGAAGAAAATGCTGATGACAAGCATTTTCTTCTTTTCTCTCAATTCTTTCCATGATATGGAATTCTTATAGTCTGCTTTTTGTGACATTTATTTGTCGGCTGCAACATCTATGAATTTGAACATGTCAAGATATTTGTCGTTTTAGAAAGGGTTAATGTAAATGAGATGACTTGCATATTGATTTAATTAGATGCGATGAGGAATTATGCCACTATAGGGAGATGACACATTGTTTAAATTCTTTGTACATTTCACATTTTGATTCTTGACTTTTGTATATAACGGTAACAAATTTTGAAGGTCAATGAATTCACCCTCATGGTTTTAATTTTGGGTTGTCTGATTGATACGTATAATTGCACGAAGAATATCCCTGAATGAAATGTAAGCAGCATGCAGTATGTCCTTTTCACATAATGTTTAACTCATCTTTTCAAAGAAGCTTATCAACTTATGCTAAACTCTGTATGTACATTTTGAGGCAAATTTTCTAAAAGCTAATCATGCATACATGCATGTTCAGGGACTGTCCTAGCCCAAAAATTTAGGGAGACTTGAAGTCTCCCTCCAGCAGATTTAGGGAGACTTCATGACATTTAGGGAGACTTGTGACATAAAATGGATTTATCGGTTATTGCAAAACCAATTTAAGTACCTTAAGAGTTACAACAATTTTGCTGTAAGTAATGCATGTCAATAGATTCAATTTTTCAAGAATTTTATTTGAAAATATGATTAAATGTTATTTACAACCATTTCAGTCACCCCCCCCCCCCCCCACCCCCCCCCCCCCCCTCCCCTCCCCAGTAATCTTATTCAAGTCCCCCCCCCCCCCCCCCCTAAGTAATCTTATTCAAGTATAGTAGTCCGCTTCGGTACCGCGTCTTTCACGGTACCGCGGTATTCAAAACAGTGTTCATTTGCGGACGAAGTATCGCCTACCAACTGCGTGCATTAGCAAAACTAAAATCAAAATAATTTACTCCAATCTTCGGCGATTACTTGTATTATAATTTCGACTGCATTTAATTTACTTTAGAAAGAGAAATCATGAAATATTTTCATGTCCCTATTCATTATTGATTTTTCCGGACGCCATTAAGTACCGTGGTACCCAAGAGGACCATCCTAATTGAAGTTATTGTTGAAAACTTGAAAGTTAGTTTGAAATCATAGAAATTAATTCATTTAGATAAAGAATCAGAATTTTTAGTTTTAAAGGATATCCAGCACGAAAGTATGGGTATTTGATCAAATGCAGCCTTGAATTTCCCTCTCATCAATTTTGACAACTTCTTTGTTTACATCGCGAAAACCCATGACATTAAGTTATTTGTTAAAGTCTTTTTACTTCACAAAAGCATTAATCGGTCAAAACAATAAAACATCAAATACATAACAAGAACCAACTGAGTTACTGAAGAATCCTCTGGATTATTTTGATTTAGCGACATTCTGCCTCTTATTGGGATATTTTTCAAAAGTTCATAATGCCCGCTTCTTATTTTTTGACAGGTCTAGATGACAGATTTGATTTGATTATTCAGAGTATTGTACCGGAATTGTTTATATTAATGTAAACATTAAGAGAATGCTCTTTTCATTTTACCTTTTCCTAAACATATTCAACTCATAGTTGAATACTAGAGACTAACCGAGTCGTTTTCTCGCAAAGTGCAATCTTACTCGCGGCCTCTGATATAAGTCACATGTACTTTTTATCAAAGACAATCATTAAAATATTTCAAATGTTTTCCCTTCGTGGTCAAATCCGTTTTAAGTATCAATGTTAACAGTTGATTGGCGAGAAGGGTAAATCCAGACTTCAAAGAATAGTTCCTAAAGGACAGTGACAGATGACTCTAAAATTGAAGCGTTTTGTTGTGTGAATGACATGTTTTATGTCACATTTTCTCAACACCTCGGTATATGAATTAAGAACAAATTATGATCATGATGTCGCTAAGTAGGTAAGAGGCTAGCGCCTCTTACCTATACATACAGCCCTAATTAGATTACAATCCATGGCTGCAAATTTCCGATCGGCGCTCGTCTATTTATCTGTTGACTGATAACACACTGAGGTAGGCCTATTCAACTACTGTATATGTATGCATAATATATAGAGGATAATCGTTTGTTTCAGTGTAAGATCGATTTATATTTCATTGAGTGAACAACAAAAGCTTTATTTTCACGAGTGGCGAAGCCACGAGTGAAAATGTAGCTTTCGTTGTTCACGAAATGAAATATAAATCGATCTTACTCGAAAAACAAACGATTATTCTATTTCTTTAATGCAAAAATAAGACAAAATGCAAACAAAATGGTGACAGATTTCCTTAAAGCGCGTCATTTTGCATGTGACTGCTATGCAACGCTTATGATGACGTCACTTATTTGGCCCGGCTTACATAACGTCAGATAGGGTGAAATGAACGAAAGCGGGGCACAAGTTTTTGATAATTTCACTGGACAGGCGGTGAGTTTATCAAAATGATAATCTACCGTTATTTCTCGATAATCCACCGAAAAGCATTAAAGAATGTGTACTTTTATGACATATGGCTACTTCAACTAATAGAATAAAGGACTGTGGCTAATTAATTACTGGATTCTCAACTGATAATCGGCACGCAGTCCCGATCTGAAACCCTTCACACCTCTAAAAACAGGGCGACTTGAATTTCGCTTTTCAGGCAAGACAGGGCGAGATAAATTTATTTTGGGCGAGTATTTCGCCCAAGTCGCCCTTAGGACAGTCCCTGCATGTTGACCGCATACATGTTAATCATTTTCAATGTGATCTTTGCTGATTCTGTCAAAGTTTTACCTGTCCTTATTTTCAACAAATTTTAGGATTTGTCACTAATTTAATAAAGATATGAAGCTTAAGAAAAAATTTTGAAAAATGCCTATAATTGAAAAGGGTTATGCAATTGGACTTAAAAAAAAAAAGCAAAGTGCTGAAGTTTCCCAGGAAACTGATGTAGGTTTTTACGACTGTTTTGAAATGTTCATGTTGGGTTTAATCATACGGAATGATGATTCCGATTTATTTGTAGCTCTGCTGTTGCACGATTAACATTGATTAATTCACTGGAATTCTGCTCCATTTCCTTACTCGAAACATGTACACTTGATTGAACTTATTTTCTGTTTTCTTCCTGGAATTGACATGGCTACAGATAAGTGGGGGTGAAGACATTCTAACTTTGTTATTTCAATTTCAAACCCTATGTTGTGTGTTCTCATTTGAATTGTCTCGACGAGACAATACAAATGAGTACCCACAACATAGTGTTTGAATAACAATAACAGAATTATTGCAATTTATCTGGAGCTCTGAATTGAGCTTCGTCTTCTTTGCATTTTAGTCATAGATTGATCTGATGTTTGTTGTTTCTTTCTTTTATTTTGTTCCTCTTTCTGTCTGTTTGATCCAGTGGCTGATCCAGAGGGTGTGCGGGTGTTGAAACGAACCGACCTCCGTAATGTGATGATTTCCATTTTCATTATTTCAAAATTGCGTTTTACGAGGAACACCACTCCCCTCCCCACCTTCCATTTGGATGTTTGATCCCCAGTGATCTTTTGACCTTTTCCTAGTTCTAAAATTCAACAAAATTTTGGACCAATTGAAATACAAAGTATTTTCAGATGATTAAACACAACTGATTGTTAGAAATTTGTATGCTCAGCTCTAGTACTTCATAAAGCAATAATGGAAACGAAAAAATTAAGGTTCTCAGCATTTTTTCTTTTCCTTCATTCCTTTCCAAAGCTTTTGTAAAAGGCACTTTGACAGGTTGTTAAGATAACATTTGGCATAATATGATTCTCCATTCTAACAAAACAATGATAGGACAGGATTTGTTACAGAAAGAAGTATATTGTACAGTAAAATAAAGTTAAGATGCTTGATGTAAGTGTCTCACAGATAATGGATATTGAAAAAGCTGAACATTTGAATGAATCTTGAAAACTAGAGCAGTTTTTGTAAAGCCAAAGATTAGATAATTGGATATTTTGGCAATTAAGGATAATGGGACATCATTGATTGGAAAATTATCAGATTAACTACTTTCCTGGAACTTTTTTTTGCATCTTTGATTATGTTTGAAACGGCATCTCTACGATTATGAGAGCAATTTTGCCTCTCTGTTTCACAAGGCAGTCTTTCTTCCTGGGGAGAAAAATAAATATTTGATGTAATTGTGATTAAAGAAAAGTGGCTGAAGCTTTTTTTCTAGATCAGGTCATTGTTTTCCAGAAAGTCGAAGCGACAGATTTTTGGGGATATTATCTCTATGGAAGATGTTAATTTATGTTTATAACTATGTCAAACCCTATGTTGTTGGTAATCATTAGGATCATCTCGATGAGACAATTCTAATGAGTACCCACACATAAGATTTGTAGGTGAAATAAATGATTTGAAATCTCACTGTGTCCTTGTATCTGTGGACATAATGTAAAAATATGACGTTTTTGGTAAGGTGTTTGTTGTCTGAGAGCTTTCCAGACATCTTAACGGCCCATCTAGGTATATTTTCGTAATTGTGAAATATGGTCTTGAATATAAACGTGAGTGTGTTTTAAAGTACAATAAACATTTCTAGAACAAAACGAGTGTCTCCAAGACAATAATGAAGATGTTTGTCCTGTATCGTTGAGTGCCCGAAATTTGGAGTTGCCTTTACAAGATCTTTAGAACAAAATCAGTCCACCTGCAAAAAAGTTCAAGTACACATTTTAGTTCAAGAACTGTTCTAGAATGCTAAATGACAGTTCTAGAACTGTTCTTGAACTGCCATTTAACATTCTAGAATGTTCTAGAACAGTTCTTAAACCTAAATGCATTCTTGAACTTTTTTCGCAGGGGTCTAAGCATTTTGCAGTTTTACAGTATTTTATCCTGCTACTTGTTTTAATTCTGCATGAAAACATTTAAAATGGTGTCATTTAACAAATACTTTAAAACCAGGGTGGGGGCCATAATTACGTAGTTGTTAGTGCATCAGACTCACAAGGTCCAGCTTCGATACCAGACTGCTGCAAACATTCTTTCTGACAAAATTGTCTCCCTTCAATGGTTTGATAATCATTAATTAACCTATATGGGGGAGCAACTGGAGTAAGGATGTTAAAGTAGTATTGTTATGAGAAAAGACAGGAATGCATGGTTAGGTGCTCCAGCATCCGCAATATGACCAGCAGTTGAAATTCGTTAAGTCCATCATGCAGTCTTAAAGATTATCTTTGCATCTTGCTCTTTCAGTTCAGGCAATTATAAGTTTTCAATAGTTGGGAGGTAGCTAAAGGGTTAATCCATGTGCTTGGCTCTGAACAATCCATCTTGTTTGCCATTAGATTTTGTCAGCTCATATGTCATCTAATGTGTGTTATCCATATATGACCTAATTTGGAAAATTGCATGGAAACCTGGATTCAGTGCTTACAGGCTTATGCAGTCTGTGACCTGTCACGGGAAATGGGATGTTCTTGTTGGCAGCCGAACCCGATACGTAGCTGAGTCGGTAATGTTGTAGTCTGTCAATCAAGGGGTCGCAAGTTCCAACCCCGGTTTGGCCAGTATCTCTGACATTTGACTAAAGTCTTTTGTCTCTCACCAATATGTGTGAATCAACTATGCGAGAGAGCAGCTGGAGGCTCGGTTTGGATATTGTGGTGGTACTCTGGTGAGAGAAATACCAGGAACCTAGGGTTAGGTGCTCCAGCTGCCACAATATGACCATAGCAGTTGAAAATGGTGTTAAACCCCAATCAAATAGATAAACTTCTTGTTGGCAATGACGTGTTATTAACATTACCAAACAGCAATATTTTAGACTGGTCTAGTTCTTCTTCAGACGTTACTTTGAACATATTTATTTTACATTGATTGGGAAGCAGGTTTTTACAAATTATTTTAATCCCTCTCCCAAACAAGACCTGGTTTTGACGTCCCTTATAGAAATGGCTTGGGAAAACATTGAGACAAAAGAAGAAACTGCTGATAACCAGCAGTTTCTCCTTTTGTCTCAATATTTTCTATGCTATATTATACACAAATCTTATCTTTAGCAACATCCATTTTGTTGTTTCCAGCAGCTTTCAAATAGGAAACGTCCAAATTTTGGCCGTTTGGGAAAGGGTTAATCCCTCTCGATTCTGCTTCTTTGAAATACACCAGTTAACTCACGCCAAATGTGTAGACCAATGAAAAGTCGAAGAACTACCTCTGTTACCAGGGATCAAACGTCGGACCCTTTTGGTGGCAAGGCCGACGCTCTACCCGTTGACAACTATAACCACACTTTCAAAGGTATCGCAGACAACAATTTCAAGTTAATGAAATTTTACATTTTTTGGTCCTTTAATGAATGTAGAAAACATTGTGCAGTTTGCATTTCTGGTTACAGAAATGAAATGTTATGATTTACTGAAAAAGGATTAATGTCCTTATCAGCTGTGGAGACTGATAACTGGCAAAATACTTTTTGCATAATCAATGAGACCATTTTATGGCGACAATAGTCTCAATTATGAATGTCATCAGGAGTATTTAGCAGCATAGACACAATCTATCATAAAATTATTATTAATTTATTTGAACTCCTGATTTATTAAAACCCCTGCTGATTTATGGCCATTTTATGTAATGGAATATACACCCTTCAAAATTAATGCTGAGTGAAAAAAAATCAGAAACATACTTTGTTGCCACACTTTGCTTCTTTCTGATTGTTTGATGTCTATTATTTGATATGTTATCAATAAATGTGACCAGACATTTTTTGTGAATCTTGTTTTGAATAGGTAGAGAGTAGCAGCTTGATTGAAATGTAATTAAGATGTTCAAATGCCTGAAGTTCTCAGTTATGCAATAACACTTCGATATTAAAGAAAACAGTCAACTACCATTTAATTACTCTGAAAGAACTCAGATATTTGTAAAACACTGTGACAATGTGGCAGAAAAATAAAATATTGTTAAATGGGATGTTAAAGTGACATTTCACAATAATTTGTACATAAATTTTACTTTTATTCTATCTGAAAGAGTATATTTTCTTATGAAAATTCTGAAAATTTCAAGCCAAAATATTAAACAGTTTACGAGAAATGTATATTTTTGTGCTAAAATTAAACAAATTGTTGTGGACAACAGTTCAGATTTATATAGAATTTGTCATTCCTGTCTCAACTTTAATCGCATATTTTACGCTTATAATTTACAACTTCAAAAAACTGATAGCATTTCTATGCATTACAATAAACGATCTTTGCTTCAAGACATACTTTTATAAAATGAAATAAATGTGAAATGTCACTTTAAAGCCTCTAAGCACCCACTTCTTTTTGTCCATCATCAACATCACAAAAAAAAACATTATCTAAAACATTTGTGTTTCCATAATGAAATTTGTCATAATATTATATTGCTGAAAAATCAAAACAAAGAATGCTGATGATTACTCAAAAGAATAAAAGAACAAAGTCAAGGTCAATTCCAAGCTAGTTACTGTCTTTGATAAACGCTTGAAAATCTTAAGACGGGGCTTTTAAATTAGAAATCATTGATCCAAAAACGATGAAATTGCTCGATTGTGAAATTAAAACTCATGCTTCACGTCACTCAAGGAAACTGTTTGTGTTTTCCATTCATGGTGCTCTCTTTTTGAAACATTATTATCTTGCATTAATTTAACCTTTTATGAATCGATTTAGGACTCTGTCGATCCTAGAACTTTTTGAGTTAGAATATTTAATAAAAAGTTTATTTTGCATACAAAAAGTAACCTATTGCAATGATCTATTTCTTTTCTTTATAGAGTTATGTCAATAATTTATGTTTGAACAGACAGTCTTGGACATGATATTTTAACCCATTACTAAACATTGACACCTTTTGACGCCCCTAAGAAAAATGCTTTGGAAAACATTGTGGAAAATGAAGAAATTGCTTGTGACAAGCAATTTCTTCATTTCCCACGATGTTTTCAAAACAAAAACACCTAAAAATGTAAAATTCCAAGCACTTGAAATTGTCGTCTGCAACACCTTTCAGAGTGGAACAGTCCAAAATTTTGTCGTTTGGTAATGGGTTAAACAAAGCAAAAGTGAAAAGGAAGAAAATATCTTTGTCTTTTTGAATGTCTGTTTTGACTGGTTTCAGTCAGGCTCTTGCAATGTCAGTATCACTAACTTGTGGGTCAAATCATCTTTTCCAACCATTTTAACCTTATTTTCTGTTGACTTTTCTCATTGAGAATCATCAAATGGTTCATGTTTATGTTTACTCTGGGATTTTAATCCCTATAAAACCTAGCTTTTAAAACATGTTGATAAACCAGTTTTGAAATGTTTCAAACATGTTTTTAGACTTTTTCTAACGAGCAAATATTTGCCTGTCTGAGTCAAGTCAACATAGGTTGTTGTCCTTTGCCAAGACACATCTCAGATCCCCTGTCTTATCATTGATGATACATTACTAAGGAAAGCTCATGAATAAGTGGATGTTGTGATATGACTGAAATATTGTTTAAAGCAACAAAAAATACAAATCATCATTGACTTTTGAGTAACTTCATCATTATACTGAAAACAGGACAGATGGACAGACTATTGATGAAACATCCATAAAGAAAAATTAAAAAAAAACTTTAAGGGAAAAGAAGAAAATGCTCAAAGTTTTCTCTGCAATTAAGTACAGATTTCTATTTTCTTCATGATTAATTGTTGCATGTCTTCAATGTATCGAAACTAAGCTTCTCTTCCTAGCCCTATTTTGCAGAAATGCTTAGATGAGTAAATTCTAATCAAAGATTTTGATGCAAGATTAATTAAATTTTCAACAAAGAAATGCAGTAAGAAAATGCATTTTGTGCAAAATGCATTAACAAGACCTCTGTTATCTAAACCATGTCTGTAAAAGATGAAGGGATAATTGCAGGTTGTACTTAAGTGAGCCCTTCAGTTTATGAGCAATTCAAGTTGTTGCTTAAAATGTTTGCTCTTTGATAAATTAAAAAGTCTCTTCATGTCAAATCAAGTACATTATGTAATAGAACTTGAGTAAATATTGAGAACACCTGGCTTTTTACCAGCCCTTCTAAAATATTACACCATTTGTGGTAAAACAAGAATTCTGTGCTTTGGGCTGCTTACCTTTTTGTAGACAGGTGCTGAAATTCGAAGCTTGAAAAATGAAGATTATTAAAGAGAAATTACCTGCGCTTTTTTGACTGATGTTAATTTTGTTAATTGCCCAAATATAAAGGACATATTAAATTCGAAGTTTCGGGTAATATGTTGGGTTAGAGGAATCTTGATATTGGACTTTTTAGCTCACCTGAGCACGAAGTGCTCAAGGTGAGCTATTGTGGTCACTTTTTGTCCGTCGTCCGTCTGTCCGTCTGTCCGTCTGTCCGTCTGTCCGTCCGTCCGTCCACAATTTCGTGTTAACACTCTAGCATCTACAAATATAAGCCAATCTTGACCAAACTTGGTCAAAACATGTATGGCCATAAGATCTCGGATGAGTTCGATTATGGGTCAGATCGAACCAGAAAGTCCGGAGTTATCTGCCCTTGAATGCGAAAAATAGCTAGTTTTGACATTGTTTACACTCTAGTACCTACAATTATTGATCAATCAAGACAAAACTTTGACACAATGTTGTTGACTATAACATCTCGGATGAGTTCAATTTGCAGTCTGATCGTACTAGAAGGTCTTGAGTTATGTGCCCTTGAAATTGACAAAATTGCCATTTTCGACCATTTTCGACTTTGTTTACACTCTAGCATCTACAAATATTGACCAATCAAGACAAAACTTTGACACAATGTTGGTGACCATAAGATCTCGGATGAGTTCGATTTTCAGTCTGATCGGATCAGAAGGTCTTGAGTTATATACCCTTGAAATTAACAAAAATTGCCATTTTCGACTGTTTTCAACTTTGTTTACACTCTAGCATCTACAAATATTGACCAATCAAGACAAAACTTTGAGACAATATTAGGGACTATAAGATCTTGTATTAGTGTGATTTTCAGATTGATCGGATCATAAAGTCTCGAGTTATACGCCCTTGAATTTGACAAAATTGCCGTTTTCGACTGTTTTTGACTTTGTTTACACTCTAGCATCTACAATTATTGACCAATCTAGACAAAACTTTGAGGCAATGTTAGGGACCATAAGATCTTGTATAAGTTTGATTTTCAGATTGATCGGATCATAAAATTAAGAGTTATACGCCCTTGAATTTGACAAAATTGCCGTTTTCGACTGTTTTTGACTTTGTTTACACTATAGCATCTACAATTATTGACCAATCAAGACAAAACTTGGTCACAATGTTACGGACTATATGATCATGTATGAGTTTGATTTTCAGATTGATCGGATCATAAAGTCATGAGTTATACACCCTTGAATTTGACAAAATTGATGTTTTCGATTGTTTCGGACCTTGTTTACACTTTAGCATCTACAATTGTTGTCCAATCAAGACGAAATTTGGACACAATGTTGCTGAACATAAGATCTTGCACCAGTTTGAATTTCAGCTTAATCATAGTAGAATTTGCTGAGTTTGCTGAGCCCTTCAAATTGACAAATTTGCTGTTTTCGACTGTTTTTACTCTAACAACGACAAATAGCGACAAAACGAGACAAAATTTGGACACAATGTTGTTGACCATAAGTTTGTTTTCAGTGTTAAAGTCACAAAACTGAACAAAAGTGTGGCTCATATCATCTTGGTTCAGGTGAGCGATATAGGACCATCATGGTCCTCTTGTTTGTAAAAGATGATTATGTGTACATTTCTGGTAGTCTGATTTCGACAATCCCCCCTTAGGAGAAATTGTCCCAAAAAATGAAGGAAAAGAAAAACCAACATGACCAGCATGACATTAAGGGTATAAAAATAGCTCTAGTACAGATTGCTTATTGAATTGCACCGAGAGAAATTTCTGTGTAAAAATCTCCCTGGAGCCCATGGTCGGGGAAACTTTAACACATTGTGAACTAACCATGATGTAAACTTATTACCCACACCGTTAACATGAGATCCTTGCGATGAAATTTATTAATAATTCATTGTTAGAACGATTCTTAGAGCAGCGGCCGGGATTTTGACGCAATTTTAGAGATCATTGCTCTCCCTGTGCACTTTCATCTTTTTTTCCTAGATCCTAATGCTCATGGTGATACTGAATTTTTCTAGCTTTAACCCATAACCAGAAAGCAATATTTTGGAATGTGATTTTCCAATTTGATACAGGTTGCATTATGACAATTTCAAGTTAGTGAATTTTAAAGATCTTTTCATTTAGGTTTAGAAAAAATTGCAGATATTGAAGAAATTGCTTGTCTGTGACAATCAATTTCTTCATTTTCCACTGTTTTCCATAGCCTATTCCTTAAGGTGTATCAAATAGCTTCATACCCATATGATCCGGTTTGGCAAAGCTTTAATGAAAAGACTTGGGAAAAATTGAGGCAAAAGAAGAAAATGCTCTCCTTTTGCCTCAGTATTTTCTGTGCTTGATTTTTATACAATTTTCTGTCTTTATCAACATAATTTTGTTACATAGTCTACAGAAGTTTTCAAATGGGCCATGCACTACAACATTTGTTGTTGTGGTATGGGTTAACCCATTACCACACAGTGACTCTTTTCGACTCCCAAAAAGATAGAGGCTTTGGAAAACATTGTAGAAAATGAAGAAATTGCTTGTGACAAGCAATTTCTTCATTTCCTACAATGTTTTCTAACCAAAATGATCAACAAATTTTGAATTTCATACACTTGAATTTGTCATCTGCAATGTCTAAAGCCAGTTGGACCTGCACATTGATAGGTTAAAGGTCAAATTAGAGTCTTGTTTTGGATTGTCTCCCTTGCACTTGTAAATGCACTTATTGCAGTCTAAAACATTTTGAGTAAAATTTTAAAAGGTTGTTCCATAATTGTTCAAAGTTAACCTTTTACCTTATGAATTAATGTTCACATTTCAACATCTTGGAATGATTTTAGAAAAAAAGTGAATGCCTGAGAGAAAGACTTTTCAAAGCTATTATTAAGAGAAAAATTAATGCTTTCTCACATTGCTTTTAATTGTCTGAAAATTTACATTACTATAACGCCTTAAAACAAAACAGGCTTTGCCAATGACGATAGTGATTGAAAAACAACTGAAAAAACTTTTGTTGAAATAATTTTTTTTAAAAATGTAAATCTACCATGAATCAAGTTCATACTTTTGGAATTCACACAATACAGTACCCATTTTCACTTGTAAGATAGAAATTATTAAGTATCTAACATAACAAAATACTTTTTAAGCTTTTGAATTCACAGCGGAGTTTTAAAATCTCCGATTTGTCTCTGTCAGATGAATGTTAAAAATTCCATATCGGATATCAAAGGACACACAAGACGGTGTAAAGTCTATGTTATATGAGCCGACATTTTCATTAAGTTTACATTTTTCAGCGTGATGTCAAAATAGATGGAAAACTGTTTATCTCTCTTTGTATTAAAGCCCTATTTATACTGTAATTTTCTTGTATAAACTTATTTTTGAATTCATAACTAGAAGCGACTTTGACAGATTGATGGTTTAGCGTTAAAACATTGTAAGTGCATGTAGTCTTACATGCACTTACAATGTTTTTGCGCAAAACCAATGAATAAACTCTGCAGGGTAGGTGTTGGACAAATATTGCAGGGGCAGGTTATGAATAAATTTGAATTATTTGACGGAGATCAAACTGTTCCGAAAACTAGTGTCACTTATCAGCGGCTGCCTCATTTGCATACTCGGTGTAATTGATATATCACACACATTCGCCCTGATGCTTCCTTAATTGCCTCAAAGCAAACTTGATTGATTTTAAAGCGTGTACAGCATTAAAAAAAACTTACATCAATTGGTTGCTTTTTTGTTCATAAAAAAGAATGCATTGTCCTTTTCATGTTTTAGTTTCAACCAGCAGGATATCAGATTGTCAACATATTTAAACTGGGATTTATAATGAAACAAAATATGGATCAATATTATGCTGCTTATTATCTTCTAGCTTCTTGAGACCTGAGAGTGCACCAACTTTGAGTAATCAGCATCTGAGACTGCACTAAGGCACAATCTAATCAAGTTTCATGTGGCTCTCAAAGACATAATGACCTTTTTTGCAGATCCCTGTACATGTACAAGTATTCTATACTTCAATCATATTTAAAATTGTCTTCTACAGATCTTGGCCTGTCATCAACATTTTCATTTGTCTTTGTACTATTTCTTCAAAATTTTGCAAAATATTGCGATAATTTCGCTTAAAGTTAGTTTGAAATCAATTGCAATTGTCCAGCAAATGTCACAGTTTTGGTCTAGGCAACTGGTAGAGACATTTGATACATTTTAGAATAATTTGCCTCACCATGAAAATTTACTTGTGTAAAATTACTCACTTGGAGTTACTAGAAGTATTGAATTCACCTTGAAGCAGGTGTGAATAAAAAATATATTAATTTTAACCCAGTGTTTATTGCACGGCCCCTCAGGGCCGTGCATATTAAGGTTGTTTTTGACATGTGAGTGGGCTCGGAAATGAAAGGAAATGTTCCTTTCAATGCTCAATTTATTCATATTTCTCACAAACAATCATTACAAATTGCTTTTTGTTTATTATTTGTTGAAAATCAAGAAAGGGGTAACTGAAAAAGAGTCTTAAATCATATTTTTTCAAAGATTTTTGGATTTTCACTGTGCTGTTTTGAAAGCCGACAATCCTTTACAACATGTGTTAAAGGTCAGGGGTTAAGCAAATTCCTCAGATAACTTTGAGGGATGTTCTAAATATCATTAGACATCAAAAACCATTACCACAGTTTTCAATTATCAGCGAATGTTCGTAGTGCACGGATTTTTTATTTTATTTTTTTTTTGTTATGTCGCAAGGGCTTACAAGAACAATGACCGTATTTTAGATACTACTTTCACTCTCTACTATAACAACAGTAATGCTTTAAATATGAATAATATGATATTTATTCTTTTACTTCATACACTACATTTCCTCTCCTTTTTGAGCAAAACCTCTTTTAATGTAATATTCCAATATATATGTTTTTGTTGAAAGCATCTTAAAAACATTGTTACATTTTATCATGAAGGAAATGACTGGTCATGAATTTATCTACGCCATAAAATATTTCATTGTTGTCCAGACATCGAGAATCTATGTTTATCAAGATTATCAGTATTCTAGGCTAAAGTTACTAATTAACAACAGTTACTGTCTTCATAAAAAGACAACGAACTGATGAAGAAGAGCGTATTGCTAATTTCAATTGACATGCCACAACATTAGCTTTCTTTATCATAAAGTAAGTGCTTTTCCCTTAATGATAAAGTTAAATTGTATTTTCTATCATTCTTTTCATATTTGTGTACTATGATTCAAGTCTGTGATGTCACTACCTGCACACTACTTGCAAAATATAAACATATCTTTCGTAGAAGTAATGCCATGTCAAATTGAAAACAGTCTAACAATCCCTGTATTTCCACAAGAAAACTTATACACATGCAATGCTTTTGTATTGTACGAGTACATGTATGTATAGCTTGTATTTGCATTTTGAAACTGTTAATTTTGATATGTTAATAGAACTGTCTAACCCATCACCAAACTGCAAGATTCAAGAGTGGTCCAAATTGACAGATGTTGCAAACAACAAAAAATGGTTTCCTTGGGTGAAAAAAAAATGGGAAATGAATAAATTGAAGAAAATGCTTGTCGCAAGCTATTTCGTCATTTGCCGCAATGTTTTCCAAAACTCTTTTTACTTGGGAAGTGAGAAACACTCAATGGTTGGTAATGGGTTAACATAATACCGTATAACTGGTAATATTTGCAGGTAATTTCTATATTAGTTTTTTGCAAATTCAATTGTTGTAATTCCTTACCCAAAAACAATTCTATGTAATTTTGAATTTCAGTTTTTTTGCAAATTCAATTGTTGTAATTCTTTACCCAAAAAACAATTCTAAACTGACGTCCAAAAGAAACATTCCAGTGAAATTTGTCGTTATTTTCCTTATGCCTATTACAATTTTATTGAAATGTATACTGTATATTATTATTTTTGCCGACAATTACGGCAAATGAAAAAAATAGGCGTTTCTATGCATTAACATGTCCATTTCCGGTGACTGGTCACGTTTTCTATGTGCGCTTCGTGTATGTATAACACGTGATGATATTCGTCACATTTTACACAGTAACATGTATGCGTTTTAGGATAGGCAACCACGAATTTAAAGATTTTCTTATGAAACATCCGAATTGAAGGATACCAAGACTTAATTAATATGGCCATTTTTGAATGCGACAAATGCACACATAAGTCGCAAGACACTTTAACAGCTTGTGTTTCTCGATTCGGTGTCTTGATCAACGCGTTAGAGTTCCACCAACGTTTATTGATCGGCCACGCTCTTTAAACAAGACCTCATTTTACGCATGTACATTTAAGGTTTGTGACGTTGGGATCGACGTGTTGTCGAATAGTTGGTTAATGTGTCGACAAAAAAGTGTTTTTCTGGTAAATGTTGTTGTTGCAAGTAACGTTTGAAACAGACACACTGCTCGAAAAATAGAGCTCGTAGATTAGCCATTTTCAAATGCGGGAAAATCAAAAACATGCCGCCTGACGTTTTGACGTCTTGCATTGCATGATTAGGCATCTTGATCGATGAATTAGAGTTACAGAAACATTTGCCAATCGGCCAAAATCAGATAGACCTCATAAAATGCCTGTTATACAAGAAGTTGTCTTACGTTAACGTCATATGCGTTTCAGGTTTGAGACACTGAAATCGACTTTGCGTTTAGTATTCACTAACTGTGGTCATCAAATAAGACGTTTTACGTCATCTTTTGTCGTCGCAAGTAAAGTTTGAACCATGTGCTACTGTTTTTCAAACGGAAATTCTGATACCGCTCTGTTTAAATGTGCCGTTTTATTCTAAACTGTGACAGTTTGATAATTTTTTATCACCATTTTTCAAGTACAGATAATCAAATTTAAAGATACAAATAAGTATTTGTAATTTCAAATCAGATTTACTAAATAATCGGACATTTATTATGACTAAGGCATTTCTTTTGGACGTCAGTATACGTTATTTTGAAAAAAAAGAAAACCTGATTGCGATTCCATCTGTCATTGATTTCTAAATGTCTTTCTAAATTCAATTTTGTTCCAGTCAACACCTATTAAATGTAAGAAAACTTACCTGTGAATTCATGAACAGTTTTTTAATCAAAGGCAGAATTTAGATGACCAATTAAAATCAATGTTCATAATGCAAATTATTAGCAACATTCCGCATTAGGTATTTTACAACAGAACTTACCGGTCAAACAGTCAGTATGTGATGCTTCTAAGTATATCTTTTAGATATGTATGTTTTTTTGTTTGTCAAGTTTGTAAATTGGGAATGCAAAGATGTTCAGTTTTTCAAGAGAAAAAAGCGAAAATGAACCAGTCCATCTCTAGGTCTAAATACTATCTAGTAGTTATTGCAAATCTTCACTGTGTATTCATCTCATTTTCTTACTTTCTCAATTTTCAATGTTCTTATCGGAAATACTTAAAAATGTTGTTAACTTTGTTATTTATATCAACTATTATATGCATAAAATGACCAGAAAAAAATTCTGGAAAATAATAAACAATAATAGAAAAAGTCGTGATAACAATTGTAACATTAAGAATAAAATTTCTTTGAATATTTTAAATCGATTTGTACACATTTTATGATGATTCCATTGAAGAAGAGTTACGTAATCATGTTTCACAAAACCAGTATGTAGAGGCATTAGACCGAAACATTGAGATAACAGAAGTTGAGAAGGCAATTCATTTCATTCATATCGTAATAAAAGTGGTGGCTCAGATCTTCTCAAACCAAATTTTTCGTACACACATTATTTATAGAATATGGTCTAAAACAACTCATTTATCATATAAGTACACAATTTCATTAAGTTCTGCCCGTTAGATAAAGAGAAATTAGAGAAAAACTAATTTTTACATTATGGCCCCTTTTTCCATGACGCAGACTCAAATTAAAAAAAAAAAACGGAGAAAAGGGTCCCTAGGGATTATGCCAATGAGTTCACATGTGAAGTTTCATTGAATTTGGTCCAAGGGTTGCTGAGATCTGGCTGTGGACGGACGGACATACGGACGGACGGACGGACACACGGACGGACGGACTGCATGGCGACTATATACGCTTTCCCGAAATTTTTCGGGGTGCATAATAACAGTATATATCCATCTAATTGGTCGTTAGGTGTAATAGTATATTATATAGTTATAGGTATAGTTATAGGTATAGTTCCAATACCGAAAAAGGGCGATTAATCTGACGTAAATAATTATAGAGGAATTACTCTTACTAGTATTTTCTCTAAGGTATTTTCTATCATTTTAGAGAAACGTCTTAGACAATGGGCAGAATGTAATAGTCTACTATGCGATTACCAATTCCGATTTAGAAGCGGTTAAAGCACGATTGATTTTATTTTTGTCTTAAATTCTATTATTCAAACAGTGTTAAATGTTGAAAACAAGAAATTGTATTGCGCTTTTGTCGATTACAGAAAAGCTTTTGATACCGTTTATAAAAATGGATAATGGCTGAAATTGCTAAAACTCGGTACCTCTACAAAATTTGTTAATATACTCAAAAGAAAAAGTTTAGTCAGTATTTTTGATGGTCAATTATTCGGCCAAATTACAACATATCAGTTTAAAATTTCACACAATATTTGTTCAATCAACGCTTAACAAACATCTTTGAATAATGTTGCTAAATTTTAGTTTTTAGGTTTGTGTTAAAAGAATTTCAAAATGTGACAGGTGCACTTGCTGCAGTTAAGGCGCAAGTCTTTTTCCTGTATAAATGTATGCAAACCAAAGACAATAGCCCAGATACAGAAAATCGACAATAAAAATGGTACCAGCTTACATGATTTTAGCACCCTGACTTAATCAATTTGTCCAAAAAGGACAATGTTGGAAACCATCTACCTAACCTATAATCTCTGGCGGTTTCCTACAGTTTGAACTTGGCAAGCACTTTCAGTTTTAAGCATTTGTGTAGTTGTTGTCAAAAATGGGCACATGCATGAGATTTTGGTCATTGATACCTCTGAAAACAGTGTATATGGAATAAACGTTAATTGTGACGTCATCAATTTACGTCACGTCCAAACTGACAAAAAACATTGAAAATTGACTACACTGTAACCAATTTGTTCAATAATGACAGTTTGTTTTAAAAAGTCTGTCTTTTACTTGCCTGGCCATTTACCCTAGAGTTGGCTTTTCGAGCATTGGCTCAGCCAGATCTCAGGCATTTTTTGACAAATATTGAATGTCGGTTATTTTTTCTAATTGTCTGTCTACAATAAATAACTTTGTATCAGTAGTAAACCAGCTATTGGTCCTGATAGAACGATTTCTTGAAAACGCAGTAAAATGCTAGGAGCAACAAGTTGGGTGCGTAAGTCACCATAATCTACTGTAAATTCCATTAAAAAGAAGTTTTCTCACTCACAGTCAACAGAGAGACTTCTATTCTACCAAGAAATGATACAAAGATCGATTTTTCATGTCAATGACCAGGAATTTAGACTCTACAAAAAGTCACTCCTGAAGCTGTGACTTTTCAATTTGACCCCTTTTGGAATGAATTGTCGAAAAGAAGGTTAAGTAAAACATGGATGCCAGTTGAATTTCACCGACTTGTTCTAAATTGGTTGAAGAATGTTATGAATAAAAATTTTGGCATTGTAAAACGTTTTAGACAAAATTATTGACCAAAAACTTTATACTGACTAAACTTTTTCATCTCAGTATATAATAAAAGCAATGTATGTTAATGTTAAAGCTTGTGTAAAAGCTAAAGGCAAATGTAGCAAGAGCTTCGAGAGCTTGAGCGGTGTGAAGCAAGGTGAGTCTATATCGCCTCTGCTCTATATCCTTTTTATAAACGATCTATATGATAATTTGTTGAATAATAATGAGGATTACTTTACTATTGATAACATGAAAATAATTTTGTTGCTTTTTGCCGATGACGCTGTTTTATTTTCTTACACTAAATCTTGATTATAGTCAATGTTAAATTCTCTCCATCTATATTGTAATAAATGGGGTTTAGCTGTTAATACGAGTAAAACTGTAGTCATGGTTTGTCAAAAGGGTCGACCAAGTCGAGATCCTAAACTTTATTATAATGGAGAGCTCTTAGAATATGTTAAAACTTTTACATACTTAGGTGTTATGCTAACGTATAATTGCAAATTTTATAACGCACAAAAGAGATTGTCGGAACAGGGATTGAAGGCACTTTTTGCCTTGACTAAAACATTACAACAAATTTCTTTGAATATATCAGAACAATTAAAACTTTTTGATAGCCTTGTTTTATCCATACTTATGTACGGAGCTAGTATATGGGGCTACCATAAAGCAGACAAGAGCTGTCCAAAGACAGCGCGCTCGACTTTCTAAGTTGCTTAGTATAAGGGGGGCATAACTTCAAATATAGTGGAACCAGGATCATGGGCCCTGGTAGTAAGGTAGAGGGTGTGATGGTGAATAAGTATTCCAAGTTTGGGTTGAATCCCTTTGATAGTATGGAAATTATTGATGTTTGAAAAAATCTTTGTTGCAACGCCGACGCCAACGCCGACGCCCGGGTGACAGTATATAAGCTCTCATTTTCTTCGAAAAGTTGAGCTAAAATGTGGAATATGTCCATTTAAAATTCTTAAGACAACTTTAAGAAACAAACTCCTCAGGTAAGTGTTTACGGAGAGTTTGGAAGATACCTACTGTCAATACAAAGAAAAATAGTTATTGTTAAATACTGGTATCAAATACTTTGAAAACCAAAATGCTCTGATTTATAAAATTTTTAACCTAAAAGACGTAGAGCCTACATGGTAATTATACAAATTCATTCCGTATCAATTTAATGTCTCTATTGGATAATTTGGGATTATCCTATATTTACCAGAAACCTACTATTGACCAAACCGATATAAGTCTTGTTATTTCAAAAATTAAAGATAACTACATTCAAAGTTGGATTTCTGAAAAAGAGTCGAGCACTAAATTCCGTATCAATTTAATGTCTCTATTGGATAATTTGGGATTATCCTATATTTACCAGAAACCTACTATTGACCAAACCGATATAAGTCTTGTTATTTCAAAAATTAAAGATAACTACATTCAAAGTTGGATTTCTGAAAAAGAGTCGAGCACTAAAATTAAAGTATAAAATTTGTTTCGAAGGTGAAAAATATCTTAATAGTATCAATAACGTTAAACATAGAAATTTCTTCTCTAAATTTAGATGCTCATCACATAAGCTATTCATTGAAGAAGGTAGATACAGCAACATTCCTATAAAACATGAAAGAATTTGCAAACATTGTAATTTAAATTTGATTGAAGATGAATATCATTTTGCACTTATTTGCCCGTTATATTATGATCTAAGGAAGAATTTTTTGCCTAATTCCTATCGTACATGGCCAACCATCCATAAATTTAAGCTAATGATGACTAATGACAGAAAAGGATTTCTAATTAAATTATCAAAAATTTTATTTGAAGCCAATAAGAAACGTGTTCTCTACACTTGACTTGAGAAATGAATCATTTTATTCCAAACATACTTTTCCTTTAATGAAAACTACCCAAAACTCTTGACCATTACTTACAAATTCTATATGATTTATATGTTGATCTATTATTTTCACTATCTGTTTAATATGTTTGTGCACATCCTATATATTTTGTTAAAATGTATTTGTTGTATTGCAACAATATTGTGTAATATTATGCAATTAAAATTTTGAATTGAAAAAAATATATCAAATTGGAGCAGTCTTAAATTTCGCCTTCAACATTTTAGCAAAACAACCTAATGGAAATCTCAAACTTAGACATCTAGAAGTAAAAGTAACGCTAGTATATAAGTATTTACTAATATACTAGTGTTACTTTTACTTCTAGTTTACACTGTAGCATCTACATTCATTGAACAATCAAGAAAAAACTTGGTCACGAGGTTGGTGACCATAAATCAATTTCCAGCATGTTTGGATAAACATTACAGTTATGTGCCCTTGAATTTGACAGAATCGATGTTTCCAACTTTATTTCTATACAAACAACCAAAAATGCTGACCAATTAAGACAAGACTTGGTCACAATGTATAGGACCATAAGATCTTGGATGATTCCATTTTCCAGGTAAATGGGGCTTGTAAAACTTGGGTTATATGCCATAGACATTGACAAAATTGTCATTTTCGACTTTGTTTTCACTCTAACAGTCATAAATATTTATCATTCAAAACCTGAAAGATCATGAATGCAGTTTTCAGTTGGATCAAAATCTCGTATCTTATATTATGTGACCTTGAACTTGACAACATTGTGATTTTCATGCTATTTAGGTTAAGGCTAGCGATCAAGGACCTTTATGGTTCTCTTGTTGTTAGATATTATTAGCATACAAATTCCATTACATAATGTTGTTTTCTTGCTGTTTCGTATTATTTCAACACTATTTTCCGACCAGGTAGGGCTATTTCAGCAAAGTAAAATCCAATATCTCTGTTATGTTTCTTTCAATTTCATGTATACCACTCTTCAAAGAAGAAGTGGTATATTGTTTCTGCATTCTCGATTGGTTAGTTTTCTTAGACTGTTATTCTTAAAACTACATGTTTGACACCTTTGATGGCGCAGTGGATAGCTCATTCAACTTGAAATCAGGAGAGGTGTGTCTTCGGGAAAGACACTTACTAATCACCGCCACAGTCTACCCAGCTGTCTGAAAGGGTAGCAGCGAGTTAATTTCTAGTTTCTTACTGCCTCTCTTCTCGTAGGTGGTTAAATGAGTGGCAATGAGGTAATTTCGAGTTTTCTCTTTGCCTATCACAAGAGTTGTTGTAGATGCAGATAGATAGATACATATGCGAAAAGTCATTGTTAAGAGTTCATTTAGGCCGTGCTTCATCTGATGCTGCCTCCTGCAGCAATTTTGTACTTGTAAATAATGTGTTTCTTTTGTAAGTCTATTGGAGATTATTTACAGAGTCGGAATGCTAACTTGTTGATTTACTTGTTCTTCAACTTCTCATCCAGCTACAGCTCTATGGGAGCTTTCATTGTGGGGAAAAAACTCATCTATTAACCCTATCCCAAACAAGACCTGGTTTTGATGTCCCTAATAGAAAATGCTTGGGAAAACATTGAAACAAAAGGAGAAACTGCTGATAACCAGCAGTTTCTCCTTTTGTCTCAATATTTTCTGTGCCATATTTTACACAAATCATATCTTTAATAACTTCCATTTTGTCTTTTGTGACAGTTTTTGAAGTGGATCACCCTAAAATTTTGCTGTTTGTGAAAGGGCTACGGGAGCTTTCATTGTGGGAAAACACTCATTTGTCAAACATTGTGGGGGAAGCTAGCAACCCTTATTTTGTGAAACACAATGAATTATGTCTAGGCTATTAACCCATTACCAAACGACAAAATTTTAGATTGGTCCAAATTTAAAGACGTTGCAGACGACACTTTCAAGTGAATTTATTTTTACATTTAGTGGTCTTTTCTGGTAGAAAACATTGTGGGAAATGAAGAAATTGCTTGTCACAAGAAATTTCTTCATTTTCCACAATGTTTTCCAAGGCCATTTTCTTGTGGGGAGTCAAAAAGAGTCAATGTGTGGTAATGGGTTAACCCATTACCAGACGGCAAAATTTTGGACTGTTCCAAACTCAT
This sequence comes from Fragum sueziense, assembly GCA_963680895.1. Lineage (NCBI taxonomy): Eukaryota > Metazoa > Mollusca > Bivalvia > Cardiida > Cardiidae > Fragum > Fragum sueziense. The sequence continues at coordinate 57,514,028 of OY804592.1, forward strand.
AGGTGTTGCAGACGACAAGTTCCATTGAACAAAATTTAACATTTTTTTGTCTTTCTTGGTAGAAAACATTGTGGGAAATGAAGAAATTGCCTGTCACAAGCAATTTCTTCATTTTCTACAATGTTTTCCAAAGCCTTTATTTTGTGGGGCATCCAAAAGCATCAATGTCTGGGAAAGGGTTAAGTTTAAGATTATGCTGTTGAAAATCTGACTACAATTTGATATCATTATCAAATCATAAAATAAGTAATTGAATTTACTGATAATCCCAGATCTAACTTACAAGATTTAGTACATCTGCACTAATGACTATGCAACAATGTATTTGGTCATAAAAATGCTTTACAGCAGTTCCAATGCAGCTCTCGATGACTTTAGTCAAAGAAAATCATTAGTATTTACATTTTTCTGCATTTCAGAAATTCGCCTTGACGCAAAAAAGGATAAGATGGACATTTGAGACTCTTTGTAGAAAAATGTTTGTATTTGTATTTATTCATTTTAGATCTAGATCTAGAAAAATTCTCATTTATGTGATGTCTGGCCTTTCTATTTTACTTCTTTTACATGCTATGGTGGATGAATCAGGCCATATTATATATAATGTTATATCTCATGGTGTTATAAAATGAAAGGATAAATGTTTCTGTTTTGATTTATATGATGGCACAATCCATATTTCATGGAGAAGTGACATTTAGCCCTGAAATCAGATCATTCGACCTATCCAGCTTATTGTTGAAATGTCATAAATAGGAGGCGGAATTGTCCCACTGATTTAACTCTTTCCCAAACAAGCCTTGGCTTTGATGTCCTGATAATGCCTGGGAAAATATTGAGGCACAAGAAGAATTTCATGATGAATATATGATCTTCTCCTTTCTGTCTTTATAATTTCTGTGCTATTTTATTCATAAAAATTTTAAGGTATTTTTTATTAATGGTAAATTGTCATAGATGATACACACTGCAGCAGGTTTCAAAATAGACGGCTCTTCAATTTTGTCATTTGGGAAAAAGATAAATATTTCACAACCTCAGAGCCCTGAAAACATGTGGTATGACCTTTTCCCAGTTGACAGAATTTTGCCATGTCTGAAATTCAAAACCTTCCGAAAATTGACCAAATATAATGGTACTAATCGTGTTATAACATAGAAAATACTGAGGGAAAGAAGAAAATGCTGGTAAATACCACTGTTTTCTTCTTTTCCTCAATATTTTCTAAAGCTTTATCTTTTGATAAATGATCAGCAAAACCATCAAAATTGTTTGGTAAAAGGTTTGTAAGATTTATAGTTTTGATACAGTGTAGCCTGCACAAATTATCGTAACCAGGACCAGGATTTATGAACCATATCTAATTATAACCACAGTCATGCTGAGTAATAATGGAATTCTCAACTCTTTCTGTCCGGAACAGAATATTTCAGATTTGTCTGAATTTTTAAAGGATTTGTTGATCATCAAATGAGTGTTAGTGCTTAGCGTATTCATGGGAAAGCAAGAGCAAAATGTAGACACACATATATTAAATTGTTTGAAAGCTCAGTATTCTGTCAAAGAGAATAGAACCATAATATATCTTAGCGACATTCTGCCTCTTATTGGGATATTTTTCAAAATTTCATAATGCCCACTTCTTAATTTTTGACAGGTCTAGTTGACAGACTTGATTTGATGATCCAGAATATTGTATCGGATTGTTTATGTTAGTTCCATTAATGTAAACAATTGAGAGTTATTCTTTTCAGTTTACCTTTCCCTGAACATATTGATTTTTGGTTGAATTCTAAAGACTTATCAGGTCATTTTCTCGCAAACTGTAATCTTGCTTATGGCCTTTGATATTAGCCACATATATTTGTTATCAAAGACATTTTCAATTTAATATTTTAAATATGTTTCCTCTATGGTCAAATTCGTTTTAGATGTTAATGCTAACAGTCAATTGGTGAGAAAGGTAAATCCAGACTTCAAAGAATGGTTCCTAAAGGACAGTGACAGATGACTCTAAATTTGAAACTTTTTGTTGTGTGAATGACATGTTCTGTGTCACATTTTCTCAACACCTCTGTATATGAAATAAGAACAAATTATGAACATAATGTCGCTAAGTAGGTAAGAGGCTAGCGCCTCTTACCTATATATAGTGTTGTCAAACCTCTATGACTCTTTGTTGGCCTACATACTTTTAAAATATGGGATCTGGCATTTAGATCAATTGACTAATATTCCATTGTTGTAGATGCAAATATACATTGAACAATGCAATGTTAAAGCCAGTTTAACATTGTTGAAGACCGTACATGTAGCCAAATATACAGGTAAATTCCTACAAGAAGTCCTGGAGAACCAAGAAAATGAAGAACAACCAGTTGAAGTACCCGGGCTGTTGAGAAAGGAAAGTGTTGATGTATAATAAAGCCCCAGTTTGTCACCTGACCCCCACAACCAGGTGACTGACAAATGAGCCAATTGACTGGGCAGTCCATAATAATTATACACACACAAACGTGTGCCATTATTGTGGTGGGGGAGACATGCTGGGCTGCTACAGGGGACATGTAACTTTAACCCTTTCCCAAACGAGACCTGGTTTTGACGTCCCTAATAGGCTTGGGAAAACATTGAAACAAAAGAAGAAACTGCTGACAACCAGCAGTTTCTTCTTTTGTCTCAATATTTTCTATGCCATATTTTTCAAAAATCCTTCTTTAATAACATCCATTTTGTCATTTGTGGCAGTTTTTGAAGTGGATCACCCTAAAATTTTGTCGTTTGGGAAAGGGTTAAGCTCTTTCTATCAGCAGTCTGTTTAGTTCTGTCTGTAAGCTTGTATATTGTGTGTTTGAGATCCTAGAGCAATAGTCCTGGAGTAGACTCATTATAAGGCTCAAAGTGTGCTGTTTGTCTATTTGTCTGTCTGTCTGTTACTGATTAACAGTTTGTCAGTTATATTGGAGCTGGAGCACTAGTACTCAGGGAGCCCTGTCTTTTCTCTCTCCAGTACTCACGGGTGGTAAACAGAGAAACTAGCTCCAAAAAGAGTCAACGGTATTTCGTTTCCTCGTGACATCCGGCCTCTACCGAGGTAGTTGCATAGAGCGAAAATCTGTAAACAAAGGTAGGTCATGAACACATTTTTTTCTACAATTATTTCTTTTACAGCGAGTTTTCTAAAAATCCGGCGATGCTGTAATATGAAGAAATGGTCGAAGTTTGTTGTGCACGAGAATATAGGGTGTTAGTGAGCATAGTTTGAATACAATCGTTGAAAAACATTTCAAGATCGAAAGTAAAAACTTCTTTACTTTCGATTTTGAAATGTTTTTCAACGATTGTATTAAAACCCTGCTACTAATACCGTATACTCTCGTGCACAACAAACTTTGACCATTTCTTCATATTACAGCATCGCCGGATTTCTCAAAAACTCGCTTTAACCCTTTCCCAAACAACAAAATTTAGGGTGATCCTCTTCAAAAACAGCCACAAATGACAAAAGGGAAGTTACTAAAGATAGAATTTATGCAAAATATGGCACAGAAAATATTGAGACAAAAGGAGAAACTGCTGGTTATCAGCAGTTTCTTCTTTTGTTTCAATGTTTTCCCAAGACTTTTCTATTCAGGACGTCAAAACCAGGTCTTGTTTGGGATAGGGTTAAAAGAAATGATTTTAGAAAATGTGTTTGTGACCTACAAATTTTCGCTCTATGCAACTACCTCTTTTTGGAGCTAGTTTCTCTGTTTAACACCCGTGGTACTATGACAACATTCTTTACAAGTTTCCAGCTGCTGAGTGACAGTAGGTGTACAATTATGCACCAATTGGCGGGATAGAAATTTTTGTCTGAAAAGATGTAACCCTCTGCCACCTAGTACTGGGATTAAACCTGAGACCTCCTAACCCATTACCAAACAACACAATTTTAGACTGGTCCAAATTCAATGACGTTGCAGACGACAATTTTAAATTGATGGATTTTAAACTTTTTGGGTATTTTTGCTTAGAAAATATTGTGGGAAATGAAGAAATTGCTTGTCACAAGCAATTTCTTCATTTTCCACAATATTTTCCAAAGCCATTATCTCATTGGGAGTCAAAAAGAGACAGTGTGTGGTAATGGGATAATTGAAAGTCTGATGGGCCACCAACGTAACTTTGCTATTATGCCAGAATTTCCACAGAATTAATGTATTCAGAATTGTAAGTGATTGCAATTCATGTTTCTTGTGAGGCGATTGTTCAATTGATTGCCACAAACTTAAAATTTTCATCATTCTGTATAAAAATAAAAGATCCTCTAATGGTTTTAAACTCATTTTTTTAGCAATGATAAATTACTCTGGCCTCTTGACAACACACCTGGTTAATCATCCCTACCCGTGCAAAAAATTGGGACCCATTAAAAAGTGAAAATTCATTTTTAAACAACAACCAAAAAATGTTATTGTTCAGGTGCCCTTTCACATGATATTCTTGGTTCAAATTGATAATATGGCTTAAGCTTTAAATTTGTTTTATCCTTTTCCAAAACAAGAACTAATTTCTTCTTATCAGCTTCACCTTGCTGTAGTTTAATAATTACAATTTAAGGTACCATTAAACGATTATAAATGTATTTCGCAACATAGTTCATCTGAATTAGGTCACACTTTTCAAACAACATTCAGTCGTAATAACAGCGTTGCATTGGCACCAATATAATGCAAGGTTGTCTCTTTATGCATTTGGTAGTCTCACAGTACTTTTGAACTAGTCCAATTTGAAAGCTACTTCCGATGAAAAAAAAGGATGCTGACAAGGATGGAATTGGACTGAGTACAAGGTTACTAGCATTGAAGATACATAAAGACAAAAGGACAAAATGCTGATTTTCAACTTTCTATCTTTGGCTCAAAGTTTGCCCAGAGTTTGATGTTTCCCCCAGGCTCTGTCTTATTACTGGTCATCAAAAGCAGGAGGCCCTGTTTGGAAAAGGGCTAATTAAGGTACTATAATATAAGGTAATTCTGCCATGTAAGGTATTTTAAATGAGGGTAGCAATGACAGGCGTTTTTAAGTATTTTATAATTACTTTGCTACATCAATCTTCATTTAACCCTTTCCGAAACATTAGGCAAGGTTTTCACAAACCTTCCAGACATTTGTTATGGAAACCTTTAGGCAAAAGAAGAAAATGCTGATGATCAGCATTTTCTCCTTTTCCCTAAAGGTTTTCTATGCTATTTTAGGTCACATAATGTTCTGTTTTTGGTAGCACAACTTTTGCATTACACCTTTTCATATATGATATAGTGTCAGTTGAAAAAGAGTTTCACTTTCTATTAACCTGTCATCCACCTTCTAAACAAAGGATGCACTGTTCAGATTGGAAAGAAATAGATTAAATATTTTGTGTGGGAAATTTAACCTGATATATCCTTGGTATTTTAAATGGCAATAACATACCTATTTCTTTATCCTCTGAGTTTTAATTGTACCTTAAAAAATTAATGCTTTGACCTAGTTACAAAGATGTTCGAGGTGTTGTGCAAAAGTATTTTAATAGCGTATAAGGTTTCCAACTATTATACCCATTGCTTGTAAATCTAGTTTTGGTTCTTGTGCCGTTTATAGATGCCCTGCCAATTATCAAGGGAGGTTATCTGATATATATTTGTCAGACAGGAGTATGGTGCCTTGGATACACATTTGCAACTTTAAGGCTATGAAACTTTTCTTTCAGCCTAAGCCTTTGGGTTAGACTTGCCTTCCCATAAAATGATTTCACTTTGTCTCATTCGCAAAATACTTTTTGCGGCTTTCAGAATGCTGAATTTCATTATGACCAACATAATTGGACAAAAAACCATGTCTTGACCAATTTTATTTATTTAGAGATAGACTTGAAATGAATAAGACTTGGTGAAGGTGATCATTGTCCTCGCAGAGAATTTTGAACAGTCAAGAATGAGAACATATCATTATGAAAGTGAATGTGATTCAATTACTAATTAGCAAAAATTATTTCAATTTTAATTGCTTCCAACCTCATTTAGATATTGCTAACTACCCAAGGCAGGCAACATCTGTGAAGTATGGGTTGTATTTTATTGGGATTGCAATAACATTTTTATAGGTTTTTTGTACCATTTAACCCAGACCTTATTGCTGTCTTATTGCCTTTAAATTGATAAAGAAATCTTTTTGATGAGGTGGTGTGGCAGCTTGGGGAAAAGACAATTTAACCCTTTCCCAAACACCAAACTTTTAGGGTGATCCATTTTAAAAACTGCCACAAATGACAAAATAGATGTTATTAAAGATAGAATTTGTGTAAAATATAGCATAGAAAATATTGAGACAAAAGGAGAAACTGCTGGTTATCAGCAGTTTCTTCTTTTGTGTCAATGTTTTCCCAAGCCTTATCTATTAGGGACGTCAAAACAAGGCCTTGTTGGGGAAAAGACAATTTATATCAGTTAGCATTGGCTTGAATTAGGTGTTAACCATTTCCAAAACACAGAATGATACTTTTTAAGGCACCTTATAGAAAAAGCTTGAGAAATTGTCGAAGGAAGAGAACAAAATCGAAATCAGCTGTATCTCTTTTTGCCTCAATATTTTTTGTGCTATAGTTTAAAATTTCATCGTAATCATTTATGTATATAATGAATGAATGGTCAACCCATTAGGCAAAATGAAAGTGAAATGCTGCCTAAATGCAAGAAACTTTGATATCCAAAAAAGAATTGTTAGACTGAAGTCCAATTTTCCGGTGCTAGGAAAAACTTGTAAGCAATCATGTTTACAAGCTTGATGCAATGTTGTCTAAGCAAGGATCTAATAGAATCTTTTCTCAAAGGCTCAAATGTCAGCAATTCTAGAACTATTTTGAATAAAAAGATTAACTATCGCTATTCCTGTTAGAAAGAAATTCTCCTGAAATCTAGAAGATCTTGATTTGATTTGAATTCATTAGTTTGTGTTGAAAAGTGTTACCTGCCAGACTATTTCTGGAAAATAAAAGCTTCCAGTGCATTTTAATCTCCAATTTTCCTGAGAAATAAATGTTTCCCAAACAATTGTGAAAGTTTTTTTAATTGATTCTTCAATTAATGGCCCAAAGAAGATAAATAATGCTTCTGTGTTAACCAAATCCTGCTGCTTATCTCTTGTAGATATTTTTACAGCTCTGAAATTTAACAAAGTGTCACTTTTCTTTTAAAACTGCAGTTTGAAACAGGAAGTTTTTGAAAAAAAAAAGCAATGAAGCAGGAAACATACCGGAATCTTCTAGCGCTTGATATGCTAGGTGCTCCGAGACTCTGGCATCAACAAATCAGACAATGCAATGGCTATTTCAGATTAAGTTTAACCCTTTCCCAAACAACAAAATTTTAGGGCCACCCTATTCAAAAGCTTCTTTAAAGGACAAAATTCGTGTTAAAATGCAAGGAATTTGTGTACAACGAAGCACAGAAAATATTGAGACAAAAGGAGAAACTGCTGGTTATCAGCAGTTTCTTCTTTTGTCTCAATCTTTTCCCAAGCCTTTTCTATTAGGGACGTCAAAACCAGGTCTTGTTTGGGAAAGGGTTAATTGTTTCATTACTTTTTGTTTTTAATCATCAAAGCAGATTGGGTAAGTTTGGTAAGACCAGTTCAAGTCTAGAATCTTTCAAGTTCAAGGTGAAATATCAAAGTCTGATTTCCTTTAAGAATTTGACACCATTTATGATATGAACACCTTGTGGAATGAATCCAACTTTGTGTTCTACTGACCAGTGGAGAAACATGATGCCAGCAACAAATGGTATTAGATGCACTGACCATAATGCACTAGCTGACACAGAATTTAACACTTTCAATCAATCACTTGATTGCTTAACTCCAAGAGAAGTTGTTCCGTCTTTGAAAAGATACAGAATTCTTTTTACAGCTTTTCAAAATCTCAGTTCTGTCAACTATAGATTGAGTTCAATTGATTTTGTGCCATCTAAAATTTAATCTCAGAAAAAGTTTTTTATTTCAACAATGTCTTTAGCAATATCTGTTTGCTCAACATAAATGATATTGTTTTCTCCAATAGACTTCACAAAGTGCTTTATGATTTGAAAGCATTTCTTTACCCTAGCCTCTGGAGAATAAATTATTCCAATTCATTTAATTACTGGTGTCTTTGTTTGAATTTTCTAAGATCCCACTGGAATACTTACTCTCTGAATTTGTGCAAGAAAATAGCTGTCTGTTAGTTGATGGAGTTTTGAATTGGAAATTGTATTTTGTTTCTTGATGTCCGACTTATAGAGTCTGTGTTGTTTCAAATTGATATTGCCAAGCAGCTCGCAGTGCAGATAATTTTTTATGACAAACAAAAATAGACTAATTGATAGATTGACTTAGGAGTCATGCATTATGTGGAATATGTTAGACAAAAATAAGCCTTTGTAGGAGTAACATGGTCAAGGAAGCCTGCTTTCTTAGATTGACATTGGTGCTTTCAGATGCTCCATAGAAATTGAAAGAAAATTATAAAGTCTGAGCTGTATATAATGAAAACCACAGTCAAAGGTTCTTCCTGTTCTGGTTTGGTCTAGTTCTCATGTTAAGTGAATCAACTGTAACCTTACATGACCTAGATAGCAGAGATTCATTTCGTTGTGTTCTTGGGTAACAGTTTTTGTTGACATTTATTTTATCGTATTAAGTGAACATCAAAAGATGTAATCAATAAAATCACTTTTAAAGTCATATTTACGGATATAAGTTAAACCCCCATGTTGAAACAGATAAAAGAAAAATCTTTTTAATTCTTCCCCTGCTGATTTATAAGCTTCTGTTCTCTTTGCACACAAATATCTCAATGGTTTTTAATTTCAACATCTTTTCAAAGACATTTTAACGTTTTTCTGGTCTTTTTCTGGTATATTTTATTCCTTCACATAAAAATATTATGTCTTTGAATGTAACAAAGGAAGCCGTTTTCCATTAGACCAGAGTCAAACCCATTTCCAGAAGTCAAAGTATTAGGCTGATGACAATTTTCAAGTTGATTAAAAGTTAAGGATTAGATATTTCAATTTTGAGTTAGAAAACATTGTGGAATATGAAGAAATTGCTCGTCACAAGCAATTTCTTCATCTTCCACAATGTTTCCTGAGCCTTTCCTTGTGAGGGAGTGTAAATGCGTCAATGTGCTGTAATGGGTTAAATGGTCTGTAGGGATAAAGATTAAAAAGACCACAAAATGGAACACCTGTTGGGAGGAGAATTTGTTGGGTTTACCTGTAATCTGCTGGCTTTTTTTTGTGAAATCACAAAACTCAATTTAATAAAAAAAAATAAGTAAAAGACCTTGACATTTGAAAACCTCAGATTCATAATTTTGGGTTTCTTTTTTATGTGTATGTAATAGAAAATGTTATTGTAGATCTCAAAATCATAAGATTTTTTTCAATTGCATTTTTTTTCACTGAATAATTTTTAACCATGACACTGTTAACCATGACACTAAAATGGTCATTGGAAGAATTTTACAAACTTTTGACCAAGGACGGTTTCTTATTTGCTTTGCCAGTACGCTTTTCCTTGATGGGTCAAGTTTAACAACAATTTTGCTAAACCAATGATATTGTTTGTTGGAAACCACAACCTTGCTTGCAAAAAGCAAAAACTTGATTGTATGAAGTGGTGGTTTGCTTTGGGTGTCCAGTATCACTTATTACAGTACCTTGTTGCACGTTCCTCAATCTGATGGTCAGCATATATATAATGCAGGTAAATGACACTAGAAATAATCTTATTGTACGGCTTTCATAATGAAGAAAGCAATTAAAGACAGAATTTTTTACTGAAATAAAGGGTATATCACAAGATACTTCATAAAAACCAGGGGGAGCTTAAGAGTACAGGAAAATTGAAAAGTAATGATTTGATAATGATAAACTGCTTTACTTGTTGAAATGCCTGGGTTACCAAGGTATGTATCAACTTTGAGTCCCTTACAGATAACCTTGGGGAACACTGAGTTGCTGAACACTTGCATGACTTACTGAAGTCTAAAGTTAGGTAGCAACTGTGAAACATTTTGGGGAGAAAATATTTTTGAGCCAGGATCTGGGAAAACATCCCTTATGGCATTTGAGGCAGCCAGATTTCAATGTTAGACTTACTGTCTAGATGCAGTCTAACCAGCATCCATGTTACCCTCAGATGGTTGCTACAGACCAAGTGGAAGCTATTGGAGAACAACATGGTTCCTGGTCAGACTGCGTGTATACGCAGGCTGATCTGGAACCATGATGTTTTCAAATGCTATAAGGGACGTTTTTTCCAGATCCTGGCTCATTTGTATTATAGTGAAGCATTTCTACATTTGCAGCTTAAAAAAAGTTGCAAAAACAGGAGATTCCCATATGTCCATTAATTTAGCCTCATTGATGTCACTTACAATAGTGATGTCATGTTGGAAAGGAGTCTTAATTTGCTGAAATTGTCAATATGATGCACCTAGGCCTATTTTCGTCCCCTGAATGCAAGAAGGTGCTAAGTGTATATCGTCGTTGTAAATGCAAAACCTTGTATCTCGTTTTTGGTAAATTTTAAAGGGGAAAGAAAAAAGAGTAGTAACTTTTCCCAAAGTGAAACATCTTACTTGAAATTTGGACATATTGTTCAAAAATAATGTGTCAATAATACTGACCAGTCAAAATATCTCAAAACCTGCGAGAATCGTCTACACAGGGCACACAAGTTTGTACTTTAAAAATCGCACAAATCGACATACGAGGTATTGCATTTACACCGCCGATATATAATATATATACACTTAGCACCTTCTTGCATTCAGGGGATGTTTTGTCCTCTGCATCAGCCATACCTAATGTGTACGGTCTTCCATTTTGTGGTTGTTCCTTTTGGGAAGATAAAATAACAGGGACCCACAGTATTATAGCTGGCTATGGCTATTTCGCCTGTGCTTGAAACATGGTTCTGTATCAATGAGATGATTTCATATTGTTGTCTTCAATTATACTGGTAGTATTTTTCCTTGTCAAATCTGACAAAAGGCTAATCTACATGTGAAACTAATTATTTGTATTCAAAAACAAGTGTAGTATGAAAATGGAAAGCTGGAACAAGGAATTAAATGTTTTGACAAATGTTTCCATTAAGACTTGAGAGTTAAATAATGGTAGGGTTAGAAAAGCAATGAAAAGAGAGAAATTGCCTACTTGACCTATTGTTGAATATAGAACGCCTAGAAGGTCCTATCTCATAGGTGACGGAATTCAGAATTCAGGAATGCCTATAAATCTTTCCTAATTTTGAAGGGGGTCTTTGCAAATTGAGAGTAAAACTGCTTTTCTTTGATTCTTTGGCATATTTTAGTATGAAATTAGGCTAAACAATGCCTACAATGTCTCCTTGTCTTACTGGTAAAGACATATTGAATCATTGCATCACAAGACCCTTGTAGTTTGGCCATCCTGAAGTACCACTATGATTAATGCATAATGATATTGGTATACAAAAAAAATTGAAAGAGAATAGCAATGGCAAAATGACAATTCTTCGCCAAAATTCTGCTTGTGAAAAAATGTTTTGTTATGTGCATTAATTGAGACAAAGGCTAAAAAATGCATATTTTCAAATCGAATATATCTTTGAAATACTGACACATTGCAGAAGGAAATATTATTTTGCATCAATCTGTCTCTTTGGACCATCATCATGTTATAGTATGAGAAGATGTCTATATATTTATCAAGCTTTGCATGTTCACAAACGAATCTTGTTCTTTTTGCGCTGTTTCTTTTTGCATTGATTTAAAGGTTAATCTAGAGGATTCACAGAAATCCTGGATCCACCACAGGTCTACCCTACAGTTGAAGAACAAAGAAGAGTTGTAGGTGGAGAGAAGCAGGAATGAGTAATGTAGAATTTATTAATAAGATTAGAAGTGATGGTGTCATGGCTCCATGGCAGAGTTTAGGTTGTTTACTTGATTTATTGTTCTATTATACATTCTTTGATCTCACAATGTAACAATTCAAATATGCAAATCTCGGCCAGACTTTCACATATCTATTGACAATAACATTCATCTTTTACACAGGCCCGCAGATCCTTTCTCTGGCATTCAATTAATTGTTTGTCTTCACTTTTCCTGTATGATTTGTCCTTTTATTAGTTTAGTCAATATTCTTGGCCATAACAAACTGTTGCAGAAAAAGACTTATTTCAAGGCATGGTCAAATACACTTATGCATCCACATCACAATCATGATATGGACGTGATTTCGACGCAAAACTCTATATTACCAGGCCTTTAAGTTCACTCAGACAAACACATATCAAGAGGAATATTGTTCAGAATTTTTTCAAAATTCTAACAACAACATTATGCCCCTTTTGGCATATACACATACCACCCTCATCTTGTTATTTAACTGTTGCAATTGTAATATGGAGTTACATACACATGCACATTCTTTTTTTTAACGAGTTATTTTTATGCCCCCAACCCCAGAGATCGAGAGATCAGGGCATAATGTTTTACTCATGTCCATCCGTCTGTCCCTCTGTCCCCAGGTGAAATGTGTACCATGGTTACCATGGTATTTCATTGTATTTGGCATCTGATCATGTTTTTTCATGATCAACTGTGAAAAAACATCAAATGCTATGGTAAAACCATGGTCAGAGTTGCTACTACGACCATGTTAGACTATGGTTCTAAAGCGCTATCATGGTATGAAATGAAATACCATGGTCACCCATCTTACAAATATTGTAACCATGGTCAACCATGGTCAAATCATATGTAAGAGCATGGTTCTACAGTGTTATCATGGTATGAAATGAAATACCATGGTCATCCATCTTACAAAGATCACAACCATGGTCAAACATGGTCAAATCATGATGATGTCACTTCCTGTTTTGCTAAAAAAATGGAGGGAACATGAGTTTGTTTGTTTGCAATTTCTCAAGTAACTGTTGATGTTTGTGATAATTTCAACCTGTGTACAGTAGTGAATTACATAAGAATATAGGAGTTTGCTTATTGAAAAGGTCAAGGAAGACAACACCTTAATTTTGGTGAGTAATGTTTTGACTTTCAAATTCAAACAACATCCCACCCACATTTTTACATTGTAACCTATGATATATCCTTTCTTGAAGGGCTAATAATAAAAATGTATATTATCAATCATTTCACAACTGTTAGAAAAAAAGGCTCATGTTGCACTTAATCTTCTTAGGGCCATCATGGTGCACCAGAAATGAGGCATGGTAATGCACCATGCATGCAAAATAGCTTGGGGGATACACTTAATTAACCTTGGTCAGTTTTCTTTGACTTAACATAACATGGTTTATCATGTTTGACCATGGCCTACCATGGTCAAATCATAATGATGATGTCACTTCCTGTTTTGCTTAAAAAATGGAGGAAACATGAGTTTGTTTGTTTGCACTTTCTCAAAATGATGTTTGTGATAATTTCAATCTGTGTACAGTAGTGAATTAAATAAGAATACAGGAATTTGCTTATTGAAAAGGCCAAGTAAGACAACACCTTAATTTTGGTGAGTAATCTTTTGACTTTCAAATTCAAATAACACCCCACCCACATTTTTACATTGTAACCTATGATATATCCTTTCTTGAAGGGCTAAGAATAAACATGTATATTATCAATCATTTCACAACTGCTAAAATTATTTTCAAGAAAAAGAAGGCTCATGTTGCACTTACTCTTCTTAGGACCAACATAGTGCACCAGAAAAGGGGCATGGTAATGCATCATACAAAATGGCTTTGGGGAAACACTCGATTAACCTTGGTAAGTTTTCTATGATTTAACGTTCATGGTTTATTGTGTTTGACCATGGCCTACCATAGCTTTTTATCATGCTGGTAACATGGTTTACCTTGTTTTCTTTAACATGGTCAACCAAGTTTTTATCATGGTATATCATGTTAATGTTGACCATGTTAGCGGCCATTTAACAAAACATGGTAGACCATGGGTAAAGTAACATGATTTACCATGTTTTCTTTAATATGGTCAACCATGTTTTGACCATGGTATATCATGGTGTGTTGACCATGGTAGCGGCCATTTAACAAAACATGGTAGACCATGGGTAAAGTAATATGGTCTACCATGTTTTCTTTAATATGGTCAACCATGTTTTGACCATGGTATATCATGGTGTGTTGACCATGGTAGCGGCCATTTAACAAAACATGGTAGTCCATGGTCAAACATGGTCCCTGGCCCATGATAGTTCATGTTATTTCTTGGAAAACCATCATACATTTCACCTGGGTCTCTCCGAAAACTTAACATTTTGCTTTTTCTCCAAAAGTATGCAACATATGCAACATACAAAGCTCAGATTTTGGTATGTAACCTTCTTTGAATGATATCTCTCTGTTCCATGCAATATGACCTTCCTCAAGGTCATCCATTAATCCTTATCAACCCTTTACACGAAAACTTAACATTTTATAAAAATAGCCATTTTGGGGACATTTGCTTTTCACAAACACATCCCGTTTCATTCAATATCAAGGGAGACAACTGTGTTGATATGTAAAGATTTATGAGAGCAGTGTGACCAAAGGCTATGATGTTGGCATGTTGATTATTTATTTACCTTAATTCATTTGCTGGCTGTCAGTTTGGGCAGTATGTTTGTTGTCACAGCAATAGTTTGTCTATTTATTATGAACTGACAGTCAGGGCCAACTCACAAATAACTGATTATCATAATGTACATTATCATCATACTGAACTATCATCATTCAGGGGCGGTATTCATCAACTTTTCTGTATTTATTGTCTAAAGCAAAATTACACTACAATCCATCTGATTGGACGAGACCTATGTCTCAGCCAATCGGATCAAGTGTTGTTTGATTTCAAATATATTTCACCTGAGTGCCAGTCTGTTTCCTAGTATACCTTTAAAGTCGCACAAAAACATATCTCATTGGCCAAGACTATAACATCACAGGAAAATGGGGGTAGGGGGCTTCATTCCAAAAGCAGCAAATACTGTGACACATACTTCTGTCTATAAATGAAATAAATCTGAAAACCTGTTTTCTTAAATCTGGTTTAAAGTTTTCAACCAACAAGTGTCGGTATTTCAATGATTTATTCGAATTTACATTTTTGTTCTTGAAAAAACACAATCAAGTTGAATAATCTCTTAATCAAAACAGCTTAATCTATTATTCAGAAATCAGAAGGTCGATTGCGATAACAAATCGTGATAACTAACTCCTGTTACGGAATGCTTTTAGGCTGACACATTCATTATTAGTAGCCTTTTGAATTTTCACATTATCTGATTACTTCGTTCATAAATCTGATCTATTTTGTTCCTATGTTATTTAGTCCTTGTATTGTCAAACTGTGAATTAGCTTCTATTCTGTGGACCACACTTAAAGACTAAGCTGAATTGAGGACATTGTAAGAAATTTGCTTAGCAGTAAAACATCTTGACATGTTGCATTATGACCATTATGCTTGTCTTTATTGGTATCTGATTGCCTCTTCTGCCAAACTGGATCCTATATAAACATTTCCAAAAGAATGCCCAAGTTTTAAAGTCCTGCTAGGTCAAAGTCTTGAAGAATATTGAAGTAATAAGAGAAAAAAAAATTTAATGCTAATAACCAGCTGACAGCCATAGTTTCTGTGCTATTTTGTAAATAAATTGTATCTTTGACAATATTCAATTTGTCATTTGCAGCTGCAGCTGTCCCTTATGTTGAAGAGATGATGTAGAATAAGGTCAAACTGCACACATAGATCTGTGCATGATGATCTTGTTCTATGTTGCCTGTCAAAGTATTTGGAATAAACTTGGATCATAATAACAATTATGGTTAACAAGTGATGGTTTTGATATATAGCAGTATTAGACAGACAGCTTCCGAAAATGCAACACAAATGATGTTGTCTTTAATCCTTTCCCAAACGACAAAATTGTATGGTGGTTCAAATTCAAAGATGTTGCAAATGGCAATTTCAAGTGACTGGAATTCTACACATTTTGGTCTTTTTGTGTAGAAAACATTGTGGTAAATGAAGAAATTGCTTGTCGCAAGCAATTTCTTCATTTTCCACAATGTTTCCCAAGTCTTTTATTGTTAGGGTTACAAAAGGCGTCACTGTGCAGTAATGGATTAAACTGTTGTCTGTTCAGGCAAATCTGAGAAGATATCATCGTTTGGAAAAGGGTTAGATTACAGTGGTAACAAGGGTAAGGCTGCTCAAAGTGCAATGGTTTTGTCACCTTTCATAAAGCCCAGGTGTGCCTATTGTTTTATTTATCGGTGTTAATTATCAGTTTTAGATCGGTAGTTTTAACTAATGAGGCTTGTATCGACTTTACCTAATCTGTGTTTAACATCCGGAAACGTTCTATAGGGTGGCTTTACGGGTCTTTAATTGGGCTGACTTTACCCACCCTTGAAGGAGTGATTTTTGCTTGCAGGGTAGATTTGATGATAACCCTAAATAGCATCCTTTACCATGCACCGTATCATTATGCAGAATCTTAAGTAAAGCCAGATAATTCTGAATAAATCAAAGTACTGAAGGCACTGTGAATGCAGTTGAGAGTGGTACTCTCCTTTACAGAGAAAAGTATGAGAAATTCTGCAGTTATTAAAATATTGAGGCTTTCATTAGGTAAATTTTTCCCAGTTTCATAGATTTCTGCAAAATTATTTGATAACAAAAATGACTTTAACCCATTACCACACAATGACTTTTTTTGACTCCCTACAAAATATTGGCTTTGGAAACCATTGTAGAAAATGAAGAAATTGCTTGTGACAAGCAATTTCTTCATATCCCACAATGCTTTCTACCCCCAAAGACCAACAAATTTTAAATTTCATGCACTTGTAATTCCGGATTTTCGTAATTCCGTCGTTACAGAGTTGTCGTTCATGCGGGACGGTATATCGTCTTCCGGTATCAATGTAAACAAGCGCTATCGGTGGGAAAGAACCGCTACTGCATTCATAAATGCCATAATTTTGCGGATAAAATTGGAAATTTTGAACTGCACAAACTATATCGAAAGAGGCAAAAGCAAGACGAGCTGGTATTCGTGTAATAAGTCTAAAGAATTAGAACCAAACATCGTATCTGGCCTAGGCCTACCCGAGTCAGAGAGACAGTATTAGCCGAAACGCATAGATCGTTGGGAGATTCCAACAAAGGAACATCAGCGGAGAGAAGAAAGAGAAATCCCATCCAACATAGTCCCAACACACTAAACGCTTACATATCAAAGTAGATCTAGTCTATTGAGACAGAAGGAGAAGATGCCGGTTATCAGGGCACTCTTACATTTTGCCGAAATGTTTCCCAAAGTATTTTCTATTAAGTAAAACCAGGTCTTGTTTTGGGAAGCTTTAACGAACAAACAATGAATTACATAGATCTACTTGGACGAAATAACAAAGTTTTGAGAGAAAAGAAAAAACATGCTGGCTTTGCTTTTCCCTCAATAGTTCCTATTCTACAATCTACACCAAACTGTTCTTCTTAGTAGATCTACGTATCACAGTCTACAGCCTGCTTCAAATTTGAATCAAATTTGAAATGATGGTTTATTATGTTAACCCTTTCCTATCCAATTCTTTGTTTTGGTGCCCACAAAGCAAAATCAGAATCATTCTGACAATTAGCAAGACTTAATTTGGAAAGGACCATATTTTGTTGTTTGGGTAAGGGTTAAAAAAAATTCGTCATTTTTTCGGCACATTTAAAAACGAATTCTTCATTTTTTTAAACTTTTTTCATAAGTCCTGTATTTGATCTCAGTAGATTGTTCGGAAAAAACATTGAGAAAAAGGGAGCAATTTGATGATAGTCAGAAATATCGCCTCTTTCCTCAATATTTTCTGTGATTTAACATTTATTTATTCTATTTCCGATACGTATATACATGTATCTTTGTTCCCCAAAGTAGCCCCTCTTTTTATTTCTATGACGTCATATGACTAGAGTAAGTAACGCAAAGTCATGACGTCACAAATCGACACTGGCCTGATTTGAGGCACGTTAACTAGTACGCCACGGGGAAAAATATTTTCAATGATAACATGATCATCGGATTATGGGAGATTTCTTTTGTTATAGATCTCCGAACGGTTTAAAAATGATGGAAGGTGCAGAGGTATTTTTAGATTCCATTATTAAGTTACAATAAAAATCATTTTCATTTAATTACTCATTGAATTTACGAAAATATTAAAGTTGCCGCTTAATTGTCAAACAGGCAAATGGAAGTATTAAACATACCGTCCCGCAGGAACGACAACTCTATCTTACCGGAATTACGAAAAGACCCAATTGTCGTCTGCAAAATTTTTGAAATTGAATCACCCTAAAATTTTGTCGTTGGGGAAAGGGTTAAAATTTGTCTAAAGAAAGTTTTTGCTTGGACACCTTCTGTCTTGACTTAAGTCATAATAATCTGATGATTCCCCATAATATTCTGATTGAGGAATCATTGGTATGTGTTTGTAGATTGCATTCTTAAAGTGTATCATTCCTGCATCGAAGCTGCAAAGAGCAACTCTTTTGCATTTATTAGTGAATGCCAAGCTATTCAGATTTCTATGCCGTTTCCTAAAGAAGATGTAATATCTTCATGTATTGAATTGAATGCATGGAAAATATTCATGCTGAATTTACTCCATTTAGAAAATGTTTTAAACTTAATTAAGACGATGGGCCAAGGTGATGTGCATTATCTAGGTCATCAATGCATGTGCTTATAATAATTGAATAAGTTTGGCATGAATTATACAGTGATTTATGTAAATTAGACACACTTTGTCACTCAACTAGACACATTGTTTTTCAACAATTTAAATTATGCCATCCTTGGTATGCAGCAAAAAATTGAATCTTGATATCCATATCCCTTATACCTTTACCAAATTATTATCAGACTTGTCCTCAGACTTGTCTTGTGTAAAAACAGATTCAGACATACTAAATCTGAAACAATTTAGCAATGAAAGGCAAATTTCAAACAGATAGTAAAATGTTAAAAGGAACACTAGAATTGTTAATGATTACTTTGATTAACAGTAATTTTTCATAGATTAATGATTTTTTAATTCATTTGCCTCTCTGTGGTGTACAACATGATAGCTGTGATGTATTTCGTTAGGTCATTTCCGGAAAATGTGAATGTACAGCATATTCAAACTGAAGGTATGACATTTTTTAATGGAATCAACAATTTGTACAGGCAATAAGTATTTTGAAAGCAGACAAGCTTTAAGGATATATTTTTAACTTAGGAACAATGCATGAATGATATGTATTGATAGATGAGTCGAGATCTTTGGGCCAGATTTTTTTCTCCATGAAGATCGGAGATAAAATTGTTATGAAATCTTTTATCACCAGATTTTAACCCATTGCTAATCAATCCATTTTAGTAGGAAGTTTTGTCATTCAATATTTTATTGGAAGGTTTGAAGGAGACAAAAACCTCATAACTATTGCTTATGATGCAGTTGCATAGTTTTATACATTGTCACCAATGATAAGTTACTTGATTGATCCTCTCCAAGACACAAAAATTATTGTCTTGTGAAGCAGCTTTCAAATAGCATTGAATTTTGTGCTAGAATAGATTTAATTTACCTTAATGTTTTGATAAACCATTCTCTGTTGTTATAAAATTTCGTAATTACAGCTTATTTCAAGCCGTAGTTACAAGATTTTATAACAACACCTATGAAATACTATTGTTTTTCTGAAATTACGTCACAGTTTTATTTAATAAAATCGTTCTCTATTGAGACAGTCTAAAGTACCAATCATTATACCCCCCACAACAAAGTTATGGGGGGGTATACTGGATTCAGGTTGTCCGTCCGTCCGTCTGTCCGTCTGTCCGTCCGTCCGTCCGTGGACATAATTTTGTGTCCTCTTCTCCTCCCACAGTTTTTGACCGATTTTGCTGAAATTTTAGCAGGTTGTTTCCTATCATATGAAGTTGTGCACCTGCAATTTTCATCTTGATCCAGGCAGTAGTGTCAGAGTTATGCCACTTTGAACTTTAGCACTTTTTCAGTGACAACGCGCTAGTGGGGGGGTATTTGTCCGCTTTGCGACAGTTCTAGTTTAGTAAAGGGTGAATCAGCTTTCATGAATATTTTAGATTTAAAAGTTAATGTTAGATTTTTTCAATTAAGTTTGGAATCATCATACATAAAGAGAACAGTAATCAAACCATTTTATTGCTCTAGATAGAGAAAATGTTGTGAAATAGAAGTATAAATGAGTTTTATTGAATCCATCTAGGGTTTATTGTTCTTTTGTAATGTCTGATATTTTTCTCAGAAATTCTACGATTTTGCTTACACAATAAAGTATAAACACATAAACTATGTTTATTAAGAAAAGTACAACTGACAATTTTGTATTGAAATCATGAATG
Source organism: Fragum sueziense (assembly GCA_963680895.1). NCBI lineage: Eukaryota > Metazoa > Mollusca > Bivalvia > Cardiida > Cardiidae > Fragum > Fragum sueziense. The sequence goes on from OY804592.1 coordinate 57,534,527, forward strand.
TGACTTTATAAGATTTTATCAAAATGTCACTTTTAATCAATCAAAGCGCTGAAAGCGCTGAAGGCCTTGAAGAATTTGAACACATGCAGATTATTGGTATGAGAAAGTTTAGATATTCTTTAACTTCAGCAATAATCAAAGTGCTGAAGGCCTGGAAAGTGTACGAAAAATAACAAGAGTAATATTTTAATCTTTTATTTTTTTTTTGAAGAAGTTTCGAACAAATTTGAACACATGCAGATTTTTGGTATAAAACAAAAGTAAGATGAACAGAAATCATCTGTACTGGATGGCCACTAGAATCATGGGGGGCAAATTATCAAGGATCAGGTAAGAAGGATTTCGATTATTAAATGAAGTTAAATCATTGCCGACAAATCGTGATGTTATTTCTATATATCTTCACAATATATCATTTAGAACCTTATTAAATCATGAATCTGCCTATTAAAACATAACTATCTAACACATGTATACAAATACATAGATATATAAATAACAAAGTTTTAAAACAGATTAAAGAATAACAAATCGTTACTATTACCTACGGTATTGGAAAACCAAATATTTCAAGTGTGTATCGGTAATCACTGACGCGTTCCGTGTGTTCCGGTAATTACTATGCGTTCCATGGTGTTCCGGTATTTCTATGGACCAAATAATTCTTTCGCGGTGGAAAAAACGAACATTTACGGAAAATTTTACAATGAACAAGTTTCTTTAAATATTAGATGAACGTCGGGTACTTTCGGACAGTTAAGCGATCGTCAGCCATTATTGAGATAGGTGAAGACAAAAACTGTATCTTATGTCACAATCAGAAAATTCTAAACCTTTTCCTCGGCATCGGTAATGAGAAGTATGTATTAAGCGTATAAAACCGGGTACCATAAGGAAAACAAAATGAGTCATCAACGACAGGTTATTTCGGACACATCGGGTCTGATCGGACAGGCCGATAATCGAGCTAGATTTATTTCAAATAATAATGTTTGCACTTTTACGTAATTAATTTGGAACAATCTAAAATTTTGTTTGGAAAGGTTTTAGGTAAGATAAAATACAAATGAACGATCTAAGATATTTATTTGCATCGAGTATTTCATAAAAAAAAAATAAAAAAAAATACGCTGATAGCTGGAATTGAACGTCGGTTCCCCGAGTTCTGAGACTTCGACATTTCCACTCGGCCACTGAACTTGCTGTATCAGGAGTGACATAATTAATATATAAAATCATTATTTGTCCGGTTAGACCCGACGTATCAATTTTCCTTCGGGTCAGATCGGACACCATTTTATTTCCAAAAATAACTAAAATTTCTATCATCGACAGGTAAAAACCTCTCGAAAACCTTTTAATCTTCTTTTTAAACCAGACTAAAAAAGATTTAATCGCAATAATACATCGTCATAATCTTGCGTCTGCAGGGTATCTATATTTAGATATTGCTTACGATATTGATTCGGGGGAAAACCCACTAAACGTTGAGTATTGGCGGCGAATGGATCCGCGCATAATATATGTTGCAATCGATTTCTTGATTGTAAATATTTTACGATTTTAAATGCCTTTACTACTATCAACGTATGTATTTACTTCTTTTGTAATGTACATGGGTCAAAAATCTGCATAAAGTAGTATAGATCTAATCCAGTTCCGATTTACTTTTCATCGCGCAAGAACACTATCTATCTGCGTTCAACGTTTTCACAAGATAACGATTCAGCACGCCCTGGGAAAAATGACATGCTAAATTTGGCCTTCTTCAAGGCCAAAAACCTCATATTACTACAGCTTGTTTTAACCCATTACGCAAACGATAAAATTTTAGACTAGTCCAAATTCAAAGATGATGCAGACGACAATTTTAAGTGAACGAAATTTTATATTGTTTTGTTCTTTTTACTTAGAAAACATGGTGGGAAATGAAGAAATTGCTTGTCACAAGCAATTTCTTCATTTTCCACGATGTTTTTCAAAGCCATTATCTTGTGAGGAGTCAAAAGGAGTCACTGTGTGGTAATGGGTTAAGCTGCAGTTACGAGGTTTTCGAAGAAAAGCAGCAACATGCTTCTAGATCTGACATTCATCTTCAAGTTGCAAGTGATGTTCAATAGCAACTTGATATGATCAAAATTGTCTCAGAGAAACTTGGTAGACACCATTGTCAGTATAAAAAAAAAGATGCGATTTAGCATATTCCTATTTAAGGGGGAATGCTCCAGTTTTTCGGAACACTCGGTCATTACTGTAGTAAATTAAATGTTTCGTACCAATATGTTTCGCTACCATAATTTCAATAATATAACACATCTTTTTCAATTTACCATTTTCGACGATAAAAGTGTATTTATTATGTGAAACTGATTTCCTCAAGATGAAAATCGATTATTTAGAGCAAGACTGTCGTAAGTGTGTATGCAGTTACCACTGTTTTGCGTCATTTTATCAATGTGTAGCTGATAAAAATTCCTGTAATTGACTAATAAGTGCGCTGACCTATACATTTTCTTTTTGAATTATTACCAGGACATGTTGCTTAAAGCTACTATTTCCCAGATTTGTACCCAAAATTGTCAAATACAAACGAAATGTACACTTTTTAAGCTTTATATGACCTGATTAAATGATTACGAGAAACTATTGAAGCAACGACTCATTTTTTTCGCAATTTGATACCAAATTTATGAAGCGATGTCGAAAGTAGGTCAAAACAGTAGGACATGCGACTTTCTTAAATGACGTCACAACATACATGATGACGTCATATTGAAATTTAAGTATGAATCTCGTTTGAATCATGGTCCGCGCTGTATGCGCATGCGCAACAATTTGAAAATAATTCTAACCCCATCAGTGATGGGGTTGAATTTAGGCTTGGATTCTCCCTAAATTCAGCTATCTGTCTTGTAATTTCGGCTCATTCTCTGTCTGAATCGCATATTATTTACCATCCCGAGGTGGTCAACACAAAAGTTTTGCCTATTTTCAAACAAAAAAATTCATTTTTTGCAATTAGACCATCTGTTACCGTCGCCCTTTAATACAATGAAGGAGTTTTATCAAATTCTATTATGTAGAACTTGAAATATTTCCAAAAACATGCAAATTTTGACATAAAATACCCCCGCTTCGTTGATCAAACCGAACACGTGAGCATGCTGTTTTATACATTTACGTGTTTATAATAGCACATATTTTGGGTTTTCTGTTCTTATTAAATGTAAAACGTTACTTTAAATCCGTTTTTGGGACTAAATGATGAATATATATCATTTTATTAGCATTTTAGTGACCTTGGATAGGTGCAAGAAATTGTGCATTTTGTCGATGTAGGGGTATGTGATATGAATGCCTGTAAAATTCAAACAAGATCGCTGACCCTCCATTTTTATTTTATTTTTCAATTGGTAATAACATGTATAATCGATTCAAAATTAAACGAGAATAGTTACCTTTGTTTCGCTTTAATTTTACATAGGTAAAAGTAACTATTCTACCTAAAAATAAACCAAAACAACCGTAACGATTCTCGTTTAATTGTGAATGTATTATAATTTCAACATACAAAATATAAATAAATTCTATTATTGGGAAAAAATTAGGAAACTGGAGCATTCCCCCTTAATTCCCAATGCTTGTTCTGTTATTTAGTCTGTAATTTAGTCTTTTCATTACAAATGATAAGAAAATGAAAGTCGTCTTCAATATTGCCTGTCTTGCAATTTAAAGTCTGACATTTAAATGTTTCTTTCCATTTCTGAGACAAAAACAAAGGTATTAGGTTACTAGTATAAGCAACCATATGAGGTAACTTTTTTCATTCAATGATGACATTTAGAAATATATCTAGGTAACTAGTTCAGGGCTATTTTTAGAATTTAAATGAAATGGAGAGCTCGTATTTCTAAAGCATCTCTCTCAGAAATGTATGTGTTATTGGATATACTCCTATAAGCCTACACAAACCACTAAAACATGTATTGTCATGGAATTTTTAGATCTGATGATTTGGAAAACTATATTATAGATCTTCATTGAATATAATGATAATAAAGAACTTAAAGAAGTACTTTTTATTAACTATCTGACAATTTGAAATTGTCTGTAATACCTAACATGGATGTGCATGTCAGTATAATTACAAAACATTGCCTCCCATATGTACAACTTTGATCACTTTGTTCTGTTGTCTAAAGGCCATATTCATCTAGACGAAATCCAAACATAATTTTCTTGGCTATGGTAGGAAAATCAGTATTATGTCAATGAATTGTTTGGCAAGCAATGTAAGAATTTAGTGTCTGGAGTTCCCTTTGTTTGCCTGTAAGTAATTCAGATCAGATTTTCTGAAGGGTCATGAGAAACTTGGTCCTTTTTCAAAGTTCTAAAATATTGCAGATTGAAGAGAAAGAGGCCAGATCAATAGCAAAGAATTTTGTGCTAAAAATAGACTAGGTTTAATGTTATGTTTTGATAAACAGTCAGTGTTGTTATAAAATCTCGTAACTACCGCTTGAATCAAGCCGTAGTTACGAGATTTTGTAACAATACCTACGAAATACTATTGTTTGTCTGAAATTATGTCATGGTTAATTAAGCGGATAAAATCGTCTGTCGTTTCTCACACCAATATTACCAGAGCCTCTAGCTGTTCGCCCACATAGGCTTATATGAATGTCTGTCCATCCATTGGCGGAAGACAAATGTCAGAAAGGGTGCTTCCTGCAGGCTGAGGGTCGAACCAGAGACTGCATGAGAGAGGATCTGATGCAGTACCATCTGAACTATTCAGTATTGCTGCTGCTGCGTTAACCCTTTCCCAAACAAGACCTGGATTTAACGTCTCTAATTGAAATGGCTTTGGAAAACAGTGAGACAAAAGAAGAAACTGCTGATAACCATCAGTTTCTCCTTTTGTCTCAATATTTTAAAGCCATATTTTACACAAAACCTGTCTTTGATAACATCTTTTTTGTCAATGTGACAGTTTTTGAAGTGGATCACCCAAAAATTTCGTCGTTTGGGAAAGGGTTAATATAGGAGCTCAGAGTGATCATTCATTAAAAAGATAAAATTTTAACTATGAGGCAGACAGGTTACAATGTTGGTCTTGCGACTGCAATGCCTCTTTTTCCGTTACCATTCACAATATGCATATTTATAGAGGAAGGGAGTAATAGACTGGAAATGTCTGTTTTCCTGAGAAATATTGCCATAATGGATTCTACTCAAATAAGCAAGTTTTATTGCCCTGTTTTGTGACTGTTTCACATTGCACACAGAAATTTGCTGTTTGTGCAAAATAATGTTTTGTCAGCTTCTCTGCAGAAATTAAATATGCAATTTCTTTGCTTGATTATGTGTGTGATGATATGTGTTCCATCAGAAAAAAAATGGCTTGTTAAATAAAAAAAACACTTTCATTGCCACAAAATTTGCAAATTCCTAAAAGTCTTCGCAAAATGTGTTAATATATTTGTCTTCTTGATGAGCATATGGGTGAGGCTAATTGGGTTGAGGCATTATTGCTGGTATTGCTCATCCAGGGACAGTTAGGGGCCCAAAGGTCATCCAGATCCTATCAGACAGGGGTCAATGACCTTGTAGGGTCAGTGTGTTTGATATGGGAATGGTGCTATAGCCTATAGGAATCATAATTCTAATGACCCAATTTATGAAACCAACCATGCTGAACATTAGATGCACAAAATGTTTGTCCCATTGTCATTGTTTCTCTTTTGAATCGACATCCTGACTCTCTTCGACTATTTCTCCTCTTCTTAGATGTTTGTGTTCTTAGAAATTTTCAATTTAAACAGGAATTACTGTAACTGTATTGGAAGCCTTCCCTCAATCTTCCATTAGATTGCAATGCTGTAATTATCTTTCTGTTTCTAAACGTTAAATATTTTAAGTTAAAAAAAGCTTTTCAACTCTCGGGCATAGTTTTGAGTTAGTGTTCAAAATCTCATAGTATAGATACCTATGCAACTCCTTTAGCTTTTGCATTCGAATGTTACTTAACATTTAAAAATAAAATAATATTATACTCTCAGAACTTTTCTGACTTGGGCATTCTATGTTACATGTCCACCTTATGAATTAAAAAAATCCTTCCTTAAAATTAAATTTTGTTAGAGACAAAAGAAAATATGTACACACATACAAACATGCATGGGTCAAAAGATACCGAACAGATGTGACTGATCTGCCAGGAATTTATTAATGAAGGAATGGGTTTTATTGCTTATGAAGGGCAGTAGTTAATTAGTTCTCACAGAAATGGCTGAAATTCTGTCACCGTTCCTGGAATGTTCAATCAGAAATGATCATAAAATATGAAATGCATGGCTGAGTAAATTGAGTCAGTGATGGAAGGAAAACAATATCGAGATGTAAAATATTGACCACACATTGGGAATCTCTAGGATTTGTGGTCTATAGAATTAGACTTGGCTCGTTCATGGCAGAACTCTAGGTGCTTTTATATGTAACACTTAGATTGATGCATTACTGACTCATGAGCTATTATATTTCTGTATGAATCATGATGTCATTGTCTCATGTCCCTACCACCTATGCATATATATTTTATGCACACAATAGGAAATTATTTTTTTCTTGTAAATGGAAGTAGACTTCGCTTGACTTTGAAAATAATATTGTTACTCTATGTTTTTGTCATATATCGTCGTTGTAAATGCAAAACCTCGTATCTCGAATTTGGAAAATTTCAAAGGGGAGGGAAAAAAGTGTAATAACTTTTCCCAAACTGAAATGTTTTACTTGAAATTTGGACATATTGTTCACAAATGATTTGCAATTAATACTGATCAGTAAAATATCTCAAAACTTGCAAGAGTTGTCTGTAACTGGGCACATAAGTTTGTACTTTGAAAATCGCAAGGATCGACATACGAGGTTTTGCATTTACACCGACGATATGTAGTAGGCACTTAAATAAGTGTATTGCTGACGCATAAGCACATAATTTTATCTTAGAATATGCTACACTGAATTTAAGCCTCAGACTGTCTTCTTCTGTCTGCATGTGCAGTTATGTTGCACCCAAAAAATCTCTGGTTGATCTTTATCAGTACGCGGGTCTTTTGGATGCGACTTGCAAAATGTGGTCCCTTTTCCAATTCACACAACCGTAGCTGTTTAGTGGGATGATAGAACTCCATTCTCTCACTATATCGCACAAGCACTCTGGCCAGATTGGAACCAAGATTTTGATCCATTGGGACCCAGAAATATTGTTTTTCTCTCTCTGTCCTTCTAGTTCAGATACATAATGAAATTAGTAGTTCTATCATTAGCAGAAATCAGAAAATTACTTGTGTCTGTAGGGAAATTATGTCATATAGTTCAATATGATATCAGAATGTGTGTCATTCTGGTAGAGTTGATGTACCAATTGATAAAAACATTGAAGATTTGCAAAGGCAAAGATATGCTCTTGTCAGGATGATTCCAAAGGTTATCCTTTCTGACAAAAATATCACCCATCAATGGTTTGATATCGTTAACCTATGTGGGGGAGCAGCTGGAAGCTCGGTAAGGGTGTTGTGTCATTCTGGCAGGGATGGTGTACCAATGGCAATGAATTTTATGCTAAAAATAGACTGGGTTTACCGTTACGTTTTGATAAACAGTCTGTGTTGTTATAAAATCACGTAACTGTAACGGCTTGAATCAAGCCGTAGTGCAATGACGAGATTTTATAACAGCACCTACAAAATATTATTTGTTTGTCGGAATTTACGTCACAATTAACTGGATAAAATCGTTCCCTTTTGATAAAATATTGACTCCTAAAATACAGATGGTCTTAGGGTATGTCCTCTTCAGCAGGCTGCATTTGGTACTTCATTGGCAAATGATGAACTTTCTCTGGTAATACTTATCCCATGGTATTGTTTCTATGGCATGCGGAAGATTGGACTGGATTTTAACCCCTTCGATGCCAGAGATTTATTTCAAAATGGCTCCGTATTTGCCAGGCCATTTTCAGGAAATTTGAAAAATGGTGTTTCCGATAAAAATCAGCTTTAAATATATAAAATTCTTTATAAAAAACATTTAAAACTTACCAAAATTCTGTTTTAAATCTTTTAATCCACCATTTAAAGCTCATTTTCAAATATTTTTGCTAAAAACGTGTGCAGCGAAAAATGACGAGAAATGTCAACGTCACCAACTCGTACGTGTCGTCATTTTTGGTGTCTTTATAAAAAGAATCGTCACTTTCGAAGTCAGCACATATTTCCGATGGTGTATCATTATATAATCTTGCTAAAACCTCCTCATCTGTATAGAATTTACATGTTATAAGTACATTTTATCGTAATTCAACGAGTACACTCATCATGTTCGCCATGTTGTTTTTTATGTTTCAAAACAAAAATATGCTCTGACCGGGTAACTATTTGATACTATTTTTGGGTGATCTAGATACATATTTTCTATTTTAAGATATGATTTGGAAAGCTAAGATGTTGATTGGTCGAAATACATTACACATCATGACATATTCTAAAAATAGAACAAAATACATAAGGGGTTTTCCGCAGAACGGATATACCCGTCCAACTGCACTTGGGCGACATTTTCGCAGGACGGGTATACCCGTCCTGGGGCATCGAAAGGGTTAATGTCAAAGGAATACAGTAACTGTTGCTATCAGCTTTATGATTTTTAAGTAGTTTGAAAAGTTGAAAGTTCAAAAGATATGAATTTTTATGCTTATAATGACTACATTTAGATGACATTTAAATGTTTTTGAAACTCCAGGATTCTTTCATAGAAAGAGTACATAATTTCATTTTATTTAAGTTATTGAATTAAAGACAATTCCACAATTCCCCCTCTAATTGAATTTCTACATATTACAAGGCGGATATTTTAAAGAGAAACAAGTACAAATAGTTTAACGTTTTCATTCAAGTATTAGAAACAGTGGCGTAGGAAGGTTTGTAATATTGGGGGGGCCAAACGTTCTAGTAAATGGAAAAATGGTTGTTTTATGGGGGGGCCATGGGGGGCCAGACCCCCTTTTTAGCTCACCTGAGCACGAAGTGCTCGAGGGGAGCTATTGTGGTCACTCACCGTCCGTCTGTCCGTCTGTCTGTCCGTCAACAATTTCTTCAAACATCTTCTTCTCCAAAACTAACAGGCCAATTTTGACCAAACTTGGCAGGAATGTTCCTTGAGTGACCCTTCTCAAAACTTGTTCGCGGATTTTTGATTCGTCAAAAAATGTGGGCGTGGCAGGTCGGGGCTTATCGCACTTAGAGAAATCTTAAGAAAATTCTTTAAAAATCAACCATTGTTCCAATTTGAACCAAACTTGGCAGAATTGTTCCTTGTGTGACCCTTCTCAAAACTTGTTCTCAGATTTTTGATTCGTCAAAAAACGTGGCCGTGGCAGGGAGAAAGGGGCTTATCAGACTTAGAAAAATCATAAGAAAATTCTTTAAAAATCAATCATTGGGCCTAAATTTGAACCAGACTTTGCAGGGATGTGCCTTAAGCCATTCTTTTTAAAATTTGTTCACAAATATTTTCATTTGTAAAAAATTGTGGCCGTGACAGGGAGAAAGGGGCTTATCAGACTTAGAGAAATCATAAGAAAATTCTTTAAAAATTAACCATTGGGCCTATTTGAAGCAGACTTTGCCGGAATGTTCTTTGAGTCTCTCTTTTCAAAACTGATTCACAAATTTTTACATTTGTCAAAAAATGAGGGCGTGGCAGGGAGGAAGGGGCTTATCAGCCTTAGAGAAATCCTAAGAAAATTCTTTAAAAATCAACCAAAGGGCCAATTTGAACCAACGTTGGCAGAATTGTTCCTTGAGTGACCCTTTTCAACATTTGTTCATAAATTTATAGTTTCGTCAAAAAATGTGGGTGTGGCAGGGCGGGGCTTATCTAACCAAGAGAAATTGTTAAAAAATTCTTCAAAAATCTTCTTCTCCTTAACCATAGGGCCAATTAAAAGCAAATTTGGCAGGAATGTTCCTTAATTGGGTGACCCTTCTTAAGATTTGTTCGCGGATTTTTTATTCATCCAAAATTGTGGGCGTGGCAGGTCAGCATTTACCGGACTTGGACTTTGTTTGAAAATTCTTTAAATATCAACCATTGGCCCAATTTGAACCACACTTGGCAGAAATGTTCCTTGGGTGACTCTTTTCAATTTTTTTTCTCAAATTTTTTATTCGTCAGAAAAAATTGGGCGTGGCTTATCGGACTTACAGAAATCCTAAGAAAATTCTTTAAAAATCAACCATTGGCCCAATTTGAAGCAAACTTTACAGAAATGTTCCTTGAGTGACCCTTTTCAAAATATGTTGGCAAATTTTGTATTGGTAAAAAAAAGTGGGCGTGGCAGGGTGTGGCTTATCAGACTTAGAGAAATCATAAGAAAATTCTTTAAAAATCAAGCATAGGGTCAATTTGAAACAAATTTGGCAACGATCTTCCTTGAGTGACCCTTTTCAAAATTTGCTTGCAAATTTTTGATTCGTCAAAAAAAGTGGGCGTGTCTTAAACTTCTTTCAGGTGAGCGATATAGGGCCATTCTGGCCCTCTTGTTAAATTATTGGGGGGGCCAGGCCCCCCCCTGGCCCCCCTCTTCCTACGCCTATGAGAAAGATCTAGTGCTTTTCATGTTGGAAGCAGCAGGGTACAGATTTATGTTGGAAAACCTTTTGACTTTTATTTGTCCCAGATTGAATTTTAAAAAAACATAATGTGTAGCACATTTTGCAAGCACCGTTTTTAACTTAGAGTGGATTCAAGCAAAATAGTTCCACTTATCCGTTGTAGAAAGAATTAGATTATGTTACTTGACAACACAGAAGAACTCGTTAGAAACTATTGGACTCTTGTTGGAAATGGTTATTGGCAAGATTGGATTTGTTTACATTATAGCCTAGAAAATATTGAGGCAAATGGAGAAAATGCTGATTATCAGCACTTTCTTCTGTTGCCATAATACTTTCCTAAACTGTTTCTATTAGGGTACATCAAAATGCATCATTCTTTGGAAAAGAGTAAAAAGAGAACATGTTACATGACAATATAGAAGAACTAATCAGAAATTGTATGATTCCTATGGGAGAAGCGGACAGAAGGAGAAACTAGATAAAAATAATTGGAAACTTTTTGTCTGTGTCATCAGTTAGACACACATGTCATGTTTCTGCTACCAAATTTGTCACACAGGGTCCCATAGAGAACATACTTCATCTATAATGATTTTAGGATCTAGATTTTGGAGATATAGTTTAGAATGATTGCATGTTGGGCGTTGTATATTGCACTTACATTGTCTTTTAACCCTTTCCAAAACTCGACCTGGTTGTGATGTCCCTAATAGAAATGGCTTGGGAAAACATCTAGGCAAAAGAAGAAAATGCTGATAACCAGCAGTTAAGATTAATCACATGTGGGACCACAAAACATACAAAACAAGTGTCATAGGCCTCTGTTATCGGCACACATAGAATTATCTTCATGTGCCAATTCTTTTAGGTTGACTATGACAAACCATTATTGTTTTAAGAATTGAACTATCATATAGGAATAAATAAAGAAAAAAACAGAATGCTTCCTCAAATGATAAAAAGATTATTGCTACCGGTAAATGTTTGTATTATTTCTCTTTTCAGGTAAGACCCTTAATAAGATGATGTTACAAATAATGCCTGTAGGTATTGGTAAGTCCTTTAGTAGTTCACAGTGATCAAAAACCCTTACTCAGTTGTCTCCCTTTGATTAAATGTTTCTTTGAAAAGACTCCCAGGGCAAAGTTCAGAATTGTTCTGAGAGCGTACATTTATAATATCAAGAATTTACAATTGATTGCACAAAGGACTCAAAATATGGCATGATCAGCTTGAACAGGGTTGTGAAATGTGAAAGAATAAGTTGAGCAATTAGTAGAACTTTATGTCTTAAGTTCTTTAAATATCTTTTCATCAAAATGACTGAATCCTGGCTTCAATTTCATCCACAGAAAATTGAGTATGGCCCAAATATGAGGTGGTTTAGCACTCTACAACCTCAGAAACATCAATATAAAACAATATAAAGTAAAATAGTGGGTCCTTTTGGGAATATGATAAATGACATTGTCACACGAAAGGCATATGGGGATGTACGCCAATTCTTTTCATTCATGTAATTCCACTTTCATTGATTAGATTTGTTATTGTAGAATCTGTATCTCTCTTAACCCAAAACAAGACCTGATTTTGATGTCCGTTGTAGGAAAAGCTGTTTGAGAACTTTGAGACAAATGAAGAAAGTGCGTTTTTAGACTTGATCAAATTTAAAGTAGTTAGAAACCAGCAATCTTATGTGAATGAAAACCATTAATTTTCTATTTGAATTAAACTGATATCGACGAGGAAAAAATAGCAAATACTTGTTGTTATTGGCTATTTCATGTTTTGCCTGACTTGATTATGGTATTCCAAACCATCTCTATCATACAATTAATCCCATACTTTTGGCAGAAAAGGGTAGTACCATTTATTTCCTAATAGGAGAGTGCACATAATAAAATGTGGTCAAGAAATCAGATAAGGAAATTGTCTGCAGTAGACACATAAAGTAGCCGTGACATATGTATGAATGTTTGTTTATAGCATGACATGCATACAATATGAAGGCAGAAAGATATTCATTGCACTCCATCCTTAATGGATTATTTGATTGATAATTCAGTATTTTGATTAACAGAAGAAAAGTATCAACAAAAAGAAACAAAGAAATTGTTTGCAGCAGACACATAAAGTAGCTGTGACATATGTATGAATGTTAGTTTATCGCATGACATGCATACAATATAAAGGCAGACAGACATTGCAACCCAACCTTAATGGATTGTTTGATTGGTAATTCAGTATTTTGATTAATAGAAAAAAAGTATCAACAAAAAGAAACAAGGAAATTGTTTGCAGCAGACACATAAAGTAGTCCTGCCATACGTATGAATTGTTGTTTACAACATGACATCTATACAATACAAAGACAGAGAGACAAAACTCATCAATAATAGTTATAAGCTCTCTGTGTGATTTCCTGAATCATGAAATCACCAGAATTATTACCATTATTGTCTATGTGCTTGTATTTTCCACTAGAATGAATTGCTGTTTTTACCCCCGCACATCCATAGATCATGGGCATGTAGTTTTGTTTTTGTAAAAAATATTGTCCACAAAAAAATTAACAGGACAAGTTCTGGACCATAAGTAATACAGGCTTTTGAATCATAGAAAGTTATTCCTTGTGACAAGTCCATTCCTTTGATACCAAGTTTGTGTGTGGGTCAAGGTGAAATACAGTGTATCAATATAAGGGGAAAATTGTAGAAAAAATGCCATCGTTGGGTCATAAAGTGCTTCTCAAATCTTTAGTTTCATCATGACTACCAAAAGCTTTCGCGAAAACTTGCCATGGTTTGGCAAAGGTTGGAATTCAAAGCTGTAATGCATATTTACTTTTAAGGACAACATGACTTTAGTGCTATGTAAATTTGTTATTTAGATTTTTTACACAGGATTTGGCTAGTTGACCCGCTAAGGTTTTGGTTTCAAGTATCTACAAACAATGTCCAGTCAATTACATGGACTCATCAAAAACATGTACTCTAGATAAAAGACAGAGATCATCATTTTGGCATTTTAGAGTAATTGCACCCTTTTCAAATATGTTATTGAGACAATTCAACAAGAGTACCTATACGACCCTTGGCTTCACCAGAAGAGGGAAGAGAACCTTCATGCTCAGGAAGGAAAGGATGTTGTGACAGATCTGGTTAGGAGCTGCAGGTGTACATTATGACTGGTGGGGAACTCAGCCAAAGCGAGGGACAATTTTTTGCGTACAATGTATTCCGTCGGTGTTGTTATAAAATCTCGTAACTACGGCATCTCGTAACTACGGCTTTGATAAAGCCGTAGTTACAAGATTTTATAACAACACCGACAGTTTGTCAATGCAAAACGGTAAACCCGGTCTGTTTTTAGAACAAGTTCATTGTCCTTAAAAAAAATCTATAAACTCACATTTAAACGCAAAATATCTATACCTTGTTGTAGCGAAAATTGTTTTAGTTCACCACCAGTGATTATGACTGAAAAATAGTTAAAAGAGGCATTGAATCTCATTCAATCGATCAAAATGATTATCCACAGTATGGGGGGTTTGCCGGATAATTTTCATAATTCTAGATTACTCATAAATTGGAGAACATGCACATAAAATTCTCAAATTCAAATTAGTTTTGATAAACAGAAACTAAAATGGTAAAAAACCATTTCCCTTTTGATAATCGGCCCTTATTTAGTGAAGATTGACAATTATTTAAACATGTTATCAGCATGATGACAAACAGCGGTGATATAGGTGGAATTAATGGCATGTTTACATTTGGAAATAGCTGTCATGTGACATTTTACCTTACCCCACCACGCCGTTTTAAGTCAGCAAGTTATCAGGCAGTCTTCAACACTTGCCCAAACTTTTAAACCCATGACAAAATTATGTGCGAGTCATTTATATGATATAAATGCCAGGATCTGGCAAAACGTTCTTTATGGCATTTGAGAACAACCTGGATCCAGACCAGCCTGTGCATACGCACAGTCTGATCAGGATCCATGCTGTCCTCAAATAGCTTGTCCGTGATGTGTAGCAACTGTAGGACAACAGCATCGATCCTGATCAGATTGCTCTAAGGCACATGCTGATCTGGAAACTTGGTAGTCTCAAATGCTATAAGGGCCCTTTTTCCAGATCCTGGCTCAATTATGTTTCTTACTTCTGGTGGAATGTTCAACATTGCATGAGCAGCTTGTGTCATGGAATCAGATGTTGTGCTTAATATTGATAAGGAAAATGACAGGAATGCATGGTTATGTGCACTGTCAGCAACTCTGTATGGTATCTCAATATTGTTAGATGCATTATGGCCATTCAAGCAATCACTTAACCCTTTCCCAAACGGCAGGAATTTAGGGTGGTCCACTTCAAAAACTGCCGCAAATGACAAAATGGATGTTATCAAAGATAGAATTTGTATAAAATATGGCATAGAAAATATTGAGACAAAAGAAGAAACTGCTGGTTATCAGCAGTTTCTTCTTTTGTTTCAATGTTTTCCAAAGCCTTTTCAATTAGGGATGTCAAAACCAGGCCTTGTTTGGGAAAGGGTTAAACTGTTTTGGTCTTTTATGAAAATATATCTTCTTAAAAGCTGATTAGTCAAAGATAAGACCACATTATGAATTAGTCCACAATTAATATACTAGTTATCTGATCTTTGTTTACTAGCAATTTTACCCGTCTCGAAATTTGACCTTTGACCTCGATGACCTTGACCTATCCGAGGTTGAACTTTGACCTCCATGACCTTGACCTATCCGGGGCTGCCCTCCACCTAATCCCGTCCCGTAACCTGTAAGCAATCCCGTCCCGTAACCCGTAAAAACGATACCTGTAACCCGTAAAAACATAAATTTGACCTTTGACCTCGATGACCTTGACCTTTCAAAAAATGAACCCCTCAAGCTAATACCCGGGGCCGCCCTCCACCTTCCCTCCAAGTTTGGTGAAGATCGGCCCAAGGACCTGGGAGGAGTAGGGGAACAAACAGACAAACGGACAAACGTTGCTCAAATTATAGTATGATGCTACGTTCTTGTTATCAATCTGCAAAATATCTTTTTCACAATGTCGAAATTGCTGACTTTTAAAAAAATCATGCAAGTTTGTTTGTATATTGAGCAGGGAAAGGCTTAATTATAGTGACTTTCTCTTGATGTAGATAGCTAGATAACAGAATGGTTTACTCAAGCCCGTGACCTCTGACCTGTCAAGAAGAGACGAGAGGAAACATTTTCGGGTATCTAAAGAGCCGAGGCGTTCAAAGGAATTTAATCGGTCTAGCCCAGGTGGACGATTATTCAATGTAAACAAACCTTCGCATAATATCATCAATGATGAAGTTAGACCTAATTGTCTTTTGGCTGGTGACATTTTGAAGATCAAGCATAACTCCCCCATATCTAAATATAACAGTCCCTTCCCCAAACTTTTTTTAAACAAATTTCTGAAATTTCAAATGAGCAAGGCAGAATGCAGAGTTCATAAGTAGTAAAAACTATAGTGAAAGTATTAATTATTATTATTAGTTTAAAATGCAGTCCTCTTTGTCTAAAGAGGGCTATGAATTGCAGTGGTGATCTAGCTTTCAGCTGAGGCTTCAACTTCAGGTTAAGTGAGAGTTATTTCCCTTTCACAACTTTCTGGTTCAAAACAGAAGAGTTATCCAGCTAATAACTTTGTGAAGAAGTTGTGTTATAAACAGCATAAGTATCTTAACTAGTCTCTGAAAGTATGTTTATGATCAGATGGATAAAATATTGTCTTGTTTGAAGTATTTAAAAACTTATAAATTGTTGGTGAACATTATTTTGCTGAAGTAAGTCATACGTACACTGCTAACATTATATCAAAGAGCGGCAAATTTACTTGAGCTGAAATGTCTGAAAAAAATTGAGAAAAATATTGAGAAATCCTTTTTCTGATTTCAAGTATTCAAATAAAAAAGAGAGATATTTTAAGCTATGGTAATAAAAGCTAGGCCAAAACAAGGTTAAGGGATAATAAAACAGCGGCTAGACATAGGTGAGGAAGCTAATCTAATGATCTAGTAAATAAACAAAGAATGGCAATGATTTGTTCTGCGATTTGTACCTGAGGAGGGAAAAGAATAACTTTGGATATTTTATATGTTTATGTATGCCTGCCAGTGTTTAGAGAAACAACAAAAAATGGCGGGGAGGAAATGTAGTGTGAAAATCAGCTGTTTACACTAGTCAAACTGATCTTGTACAACAAGGAAATGAACATTCCTGACTACCAAATACAACACACAAAAATAACAACTTAAAATTCATCGCAAAAAGTACCTTTATCTACCTCAAAAGTACTTTAGTGTTCTACCAAACATTTTTATGCTCATTTTTAGCTCGACTTTTCGAAGAAAATGAGAGCTTAAACCGTCACCCGGGCGTTGCAACAAAGGTTAAAGTTTTTTCAATCATCAATAACTTTCATACTATCAAAGGGATTCAACCCACACTTGGAATACTTATTCACCATCACACCCTCTACCTTACTATCTGGGCCCATGACCACCCCTGCGAAATGAGGTTCATGAAATCATGCACTTTTCATGCCAAACATGAATTATTCATGAACTGACCTTAAACAGTTCCTGATTCCTGTTCATGAACTTTTGAAGATGAACTATCCCTGAAACAGGTTCATGAATAGTTCATGGATAAATGAAGAATGAAGACAACAAGTCATAAAATCTTCCAAGTTTGAATGAACTGATTAAGAACTGTTGATGAATCCAATAAAGTTATTGATTGGTTCATAAGATGTCCTTATTGTGCAATAAGAACTCATTAAGAACTCCTAAAGAATCTGGTGCAGTTTGAAAAAAAAACATGAACTGATCATGAATTAATCACGGATTGTTTAAATGAACTGATAAAGAACTGTTTATGAATCAGATGAAGTTCTTAATCAGCTCATAAGATGTCCTAATATTGAGCATAAAGAACTCATTAAGAACTCCTAAAGAATCTGGTACAATTTGAAAAAACATGAACTGATCATGAATTAAAATTGGATTATTTCAGTTCTTAAAATCACTAACATGTCACTAACATGTCCATAGTTTGAATAACCAATTACCAAATGACAAAATTTTGGTGTATTCCAATTTGAAAGCTGTTGCAGACTACAAAATGGATGTTGAAAAAGATGGGCTTTTGGTTCAATATAGCATGGAAAATATTGAGACAAAAGAAGAAAATGCTGATAATCAGTATTTTCTTCTTTTGCCTCAATGTTTTCCCAAGTCTTTTATATTAGGGACATGAAAACCAGGTCTTGTTTGGGAAAGTGATAAAGAAATGATTAAGAACTGAATTAAAAATGGATTGTTACATTTCTTAAAAAAGGTACATTATAATATTTCAGAAGTGACTAAGGACTGATAAATAATCAGACCCAGTTTTCTAAATATTTTTAATGTGTCCATTTTGAAAAAAAATGAACTAATCATGAATTGATAAAGGATTGTTACAGTTCTTAAAATGCTCTTAAAACGTTCATGATCTCCCAGTCTAATTTATGTTCCAGTCTATGACATGTGCTTTAGAAAATAATGGAGGGAATTTTGCTTGTCTGACTATTTTTCAAGAATTATGTTTTTGAGCAGAATTATCATATATATTGTTAGTTATTATCAAGTGATTAAGGAGCTCACTAAATGATAGAACCAAGGAAGGCAACATTGGTAAGTGTTCTTTAGACTAAATATAACAAATTAAAATGTTCATTTTTTACCATTCCCCACCCACATAATTATCCTGTAAAATGAATATTATCATTTTGCTTCTATAAATAGGAATCATTGATTTTTGATGGCCTGTTACTTATCACAGTTCTGAAACTACTTGTTCTACTCAAAGTTTTCTATTTTTGTTCTGACAGCAACATATTTGTACAAATTGTTTTGTAAGTATTTTTATATGACCTTGACATGTTTTTAAAAAGAAGTTAATGAACTGATCTTGTTGAGTTCATGAATTTTTGTCTTTAAAGAGTTCATGAACATGTCATATTTTTTTTTAAAGAAAATAATTTTGTTTCTGGGATAGTTCATGAACTTTTATTCTCATGAACTGTCAAAGAATTGTTTCTAACAGAATTCCATTTGTCTCATTTGCACTTCACTTCTTGGACATGAACAGTTCATGAACTCATACTCATGAAAAGCACCTGAACAGTTCTTGTTTTAGAGTTCATTACAAGTTCATGAACAGTTCATTATCTTATAACAGATTCTTAAGAAAGAAATAATCAAGAATTTTTCATGGATAAGAGTTCATGAATTGTTCATGTTCAAGATGTGAAGTGCAAATGAGACAATAGATTTCTATTTGAAAAAATCCTTGAATGGTTCATAAAAAGAAAAGTTCATGAACTGTCCATGAAAAGAAGAAAAAAATAGTTTCCTTAAAAAAGTTCAAGAAATGCTCATGAACCGTTTAAAGACAAAAATTCATGAATTCAACTAGGCCAGTTCATGAACTCAGATTTTAAGAACTGATCAAAAATTGTCTCATTTGCAGTTCATGGGCTAGTTAAAAACTTTTCATGGTCAAATGGAAATGAATGACCCATGAATTGTTCATGGGTAATTCATGAACAGTACCTTTTCATTTCGCAGGGGCCTGGCTCCACTATATTTGGAGTTATGCCCCCTTTATACTAAGCAACTTAGAAAGTCGAGCGCGCTGTCTTTGGACAGCTCTTGTAAAAGTTCATGCAGTTGACATTTTCTTTTTTGAATGTGATTTCTGAATTATCCTCCCTTGATCTCGTACCCTGCTTCTGACACATTATTATATAGCTCAGCTCTTCCATGCATACAGTGCTACTCAATGAAACTAAATGTTCTTTGTCTTTTGTATAAAAATGTTGTCTTTTGTATAAAAATGTTGCTTATTATCTACGCTTTTCATCAATAACCTTGTAACCACAGCTTGTTAAAAGCTGTGGTTACAAGGTTTTTGAAGAAAATCAAAATCAGCAATACATTGCTCACTGCATGTCTCTACCAGTTCATTACCATGAAAGTAAATACTTTGTACATTGTAATGGCTAATTATAATCACAGTATTTATATAAGATATTTATTAGTTGTGTTTTGTCTACTTTCAGGTAAGAAAAGGCTATCAAGTAACAGATTGGTTAGTTAAATTAACTTTATTATTCTTGGAAATTTTAATAACAAACTTACATGTCACCACTGGGTGAGCCAAAGGTCATTACTACAATTTTAAAGCTTTTTGATGCCCCACAAGATAATATTTTGGAAAATGAAGAAATTGTGTGACAAGCAATTTCTTTGTTTCTAACAATGGTTTCTATCCACGAAGAAAAAAAATTGTATTCACTTGAATTTGTAGTCTGCAACATCTTTGAATTTGAACTTGTCTAAAATGTCATATAAGACTAAGGGTAAAGAAAGTTCTGTGATATTTCCAGAAAGGTTGCTAAACTGGATTTGACATTTCAAGCAGTTGAACATGGTAAAATATCTGAATCATTTCATTTCCTTGGAGAAAAAAAAATTAATGCATTGTACATACCATATTTCTTGTAATAAAAGTTCTTCTCTTTGAATTGATAGAAGGCATTGTTATGTCTCTCCTATTGAATTGCTCATGAACTTTGCAGCTCGTTAAAAGATAACATGGAGACGATACTTGGTCTCTTCTAGAAGACTGGCCTTCACAAAGAATTCCTTTTTCAGTATTCAGAAAAGAAAATTCAAAATTATAAAAGGAAAATCGCTAAATTTACTTAAAAGATACATTCAATAAAAAGGTATAGAAGATATAACATTGAGAAATAATTTTCCTTGATGAACTTAAAGGCACAAAATAAATGTTTTTAATCCATAATTGCATATTTTGTTGTAGCCTTTATTAGGAGTATTATAGTAATAAAACCCAGTCAACCTCTTTGTTACTATGGAGATTTGCAGAATGATGTAACCGAGGTGAAATAGTTGTAATAGAATTTTAATCACTCCCCAAAGCAGATATAAATGGGAATTTTATGTAAAATATTCTTGTTAAATTGAAAACCTATCAACAAGAACTAAGTTTTATAGCCGAATTCTCAGAGTTTGAAGGATTTATTTTTTATCCCTTTTAAGTGGGATGTTTTGCACTGAAATTACCTTGTAAAACATGTGAAAAGAAAGTACACCGAATATGAAATTATCTACAGAGAACTTTACCTTTTCCTAAAAATCCCTTCTTTTGACATAGATCTTCTGAAATCATCGAAGCAAAAGAAAAAAATTCAGATAGACAATCTGCTTCAGACTAACATTGACTTTTTGCCAGCAGCATTTTTGTACAGTATGAAAAATGGGTGTTTAGAAACAACTCCAGTAAATCAATTTGTAAATGACACACCAGCCAAAACATAATGCTGAAACCATGTTGTTTTTCCTACATAGAAATCAAAAACAACATTGTGGAATAAAAGTTTAATCAAGAAAAAATGTCCTTCCCACTCTGATCAAAGCTTTTCCTAAGACACTTAATTTGAGAAGATTTGGTTGGTTAGTGTTTTATTGCACAACAGTTTGTTTAGAGAGTTAAAAAGGGTCAAAGACTCAGCTGCTGTTCTGGGCAATTTATTTTGGGTAATCTTTCCCAGGCCCTGTGAACCCTTCTGGCCCCATAGTGGGGACTGAGTGCTTGTTTCTTTGTAAAATTAGCTTCACCTTGATACCCTGGTTTTTGCATTAGAAAGGCTTTTCTTAAGTCTAAAAGTGGGATTCATGTATATCTGATTTGATTAGACATTAATTTACAATGTCTTTTCCTAGCATTTCACTGATTTAGATTAAAATTGTTTGTGAAAAATTTGAAAGAACACTGCTCATAAGCAAAGAACATGTAATGCTTTTGCTCAGCCATCTGATACATGGCATTTAATTTTCAACAGCTAAAGTTACTACTAAGAAAACTTTCAAATTGGAACTGTTCAATTATTAAAATTTTGCAGTTAAATGGGTTGCCCTTTCTCCACGGTGGTCACTGTGTTTCTTTTTACAAAGTTCAAACTCTGACATTCACTTTTCTGGATCAAAGACTGTTTATGCAACTTCCAACCAAGTGTATACTTACCATGAAACTCCATCAAAGAAAGGCAAATTTTATGTACCCAATGTTTGTATGTATTAACTAATAATGTATGACATTTCTCTGTGGGACCCCTTTGGAGCATTCTAACTCAAAGAAGCTGAAAGTTCTTGAACATGCAATCATCTTTTTTCTGTGTTTCCCTATAGCATTTGATATCAAATAGGAGAAAATGAAGTTGAAAAGGAGAAAAGGAAGTTGAAAAGGAGCATGATTGTTCAAAAAAGAATATTTTTGTGACAATGAAGTGTTTAGATACATGATAGTGGCAAAAGAAAATGTGGACAGCCTGCATGTCTGAAGACTAATAAACTTATGGTAGAGATCAAATGAAATGTTGTCATGAGATAACTGATATACCATAATTAAGATAGTTAAATTGCACTGTAGCAAATTAGTAGCAAAAGGAATATATATTATATGCCTAGTATATAACAGACCTTACTGGTAGATTTATGACAGCTTTTGTATCATAAACAACATCTTAACTACCTTCACTGTCATGAAGCAACCTTTTCCTGATGAAATCTTAAGTTTTCATCAGCAAGTTTGAAAGTAACACCTTTGGAAACGCTTTGAGAGTAAAGAAAGAAATTTTGCATTGTGTTTGTAATGATTTCTTTTCAATCATGCATGTTTTGGTCATTTTTGGTCATCGTTATAAAACTTTGTCGTCTGAAATTTAGATGTAAATGGAAAAGTGTTATTCATAAAACTGTTACATACATAAGAGAAAAAAGAAATATTGTGACCAGCATAATAAAAGACCATCCAGGTAGATTTATGTAGATTTTGGTACCATAAACAACATCCAAACAACCGTGACTGTCATAACTTAATGAGGTTAATCATCAAAAAGGATATAAAACAGGTTGAAAGGAAAATAATGGTCTGGACCACAAGTTAAAAATCTACAGGCAAGGAAGAACTTTTGGGTTTGTGCATAACTGGTGTAAGTTTGCATGAAATTTACATGCACTTGCAATGATTTTGAAGATACTTTTACAAAGCCAAAGGTAAGTGTAAAACTATTGTAAGTACATATAAAATTTCATATGCACTTACAATCGTTTTGCGCTTGGCCTTGGATGTGTAGACATTTTTTACCTGTCGGGTCCATGTTTTACGAGGACATGGCTGATTTTGATTGATGGTTTGGACACAAGTTTTGAACATTGATACATGATGGTGTCCTTTCTGTCTCCCCATGTTGGCTAAGCTTTCATGATATTTATACAGGATTTCCGTGGTCTTGACCACTACTGACCACCAGTGACCAATGCGACTAATTTATGATTGACAGGTATTAGTGGGTGATTGATTTTAACAACAGAATTATTGACAGTCCTGAGTGCATTCTTTGGTTATCGGCTCCTTTTAGACTAAATATATACATAATCATAGTTTGTCACTGAGATCATTGAACTTAACCCTTTAACATGACTAGCCTAAGATGTGCAAATCTCCCTCTATTTTATCTAAAAAAGTCTGTTCTAATTGAATGTGTGCTTAAATGATAAATTAATCATACATGATCAATTAAGATAATAGATACATGTACCTGTAGATGTACTATTTGATTCCATAAGTACTGTTCATAAATGAAGTCTCTATCCCTTGCACAGACAGTTCAGATTTTGATGGGTCCGGCTGGAAAAATACATTTATTAGAAATGAATGTACTGTAACTTCAACAAAACACATACAAACACTAATAATGATACTGGTAAACAGTATCTCAATGCTCCTTGAGGGTAGTCTGTAACTGAGTGATTATGACTATCGACAACGTATTTACCAAATAAAATGTTCTGTGACTTCAACAAGAAGCAAGCCAACATATTCTGCCTATTATGTTCTTCTAATATTACCCTTGTTACTGCACTAAGTAATAATGTAGTAATTAAGAGTACAATGATAATTGCCTGTGTCTTGACACAAGATTACATAAGAGATTACACTTTAATTGGGTTGACTGTCTCAAGTAGATATAGTAATTATTATTACCTGTAATAATTAGGAATGCTTTGTCATTCATAATGTCTTCATGCACCTTTGTAATAGATAGATATTGCAGTCTCGAACTATTTTAGTACATCATGCTACTGTTGTTTTAATGGACCTGCATCACTTCAAAGATCTGTCTAGATATAAGTAACATGCAATGAGTCTGATACATGAAAATCTTTTTAGATATGGCATTAAACTTAAACAATTGGAATCGGTATTGATCATTGACATTGACACAATGCTAAAAAGATCAAAAAGATTTGCTGATGCTACAATTTTTTCAGTACTTTTGAAGACTAACATTGTTCCAGTGCCTCTAAGATCATCTTGGTGCTTTCTTTTCTACATGGCAATGAATGATGGTGTGTTACAAGAAATGTATATGTGTACCTTTAAGACATGGTTGTTTTTATGCAAAGCGCTATTGCTTCAAATATTAAATTGCAGAACAATTTCTGTTCATGCAAGGAACTGTTCAAACTTTAAGATGAATGTTATGTCACTTGTATTTTGCCTTTATGATGTTGATTCTCGTACAGAAGCAACGAGTTACCACTACCATCTATCATTGTTTAGTAAGGGTTGATGGTATTCAGTAAATCCAAATTGCATTATTTCTTATCTTGACTTGTTGGGACACAAAACCTGTCCCCCATGGCAAGTTGCTTCTTGACTGACCAATTAGTTCACTTTAATAGTTGACCACTAGTTTAACCCTGTCCCAAACAAAATTGTGACTTTGATTCCCCTTTTACCAGAAGACCTGTGGCAGAACAATTAGGCAAAAAAGAGCATTTCCACATTTTGTCTGTAGATTTTCTGTGCTATATTGAGCATGAATTCTTTCTTTACCAACATCAAGTTTTGTCATCTGCAGCAGCTCTACAACTGGTGTTGTCGGTATTCTTGTCATTTAGGAGAAAGGTTTAATGCCTGATGTCCCACTATGATAGGTATTTGTGGGTAAACAATGGGCAGTTATGTGGTCAAGATGACTTCAGATAGAAGAGACACTAGTCACATTTCATAATGAAAATTACCTTTAATCATCCATCAAACCAATGGTTTCTGGTACTCATTTGAATTGTGTGAGTGAGACGATTCAAAAGAGTACTCACAACATATGGTTTAGAGTTGAAACAACAAATAAAGGAGGTGGTTAACCTTACTTGTCTGATTTGCCCTGGTCAAGTGTGTGACTGATGGACATGACTTTTATCTATATAGCATATCAGTAATTAATAAGAAACCTATCTGACAACTTGATCTATGTCCCAAAACATGCTGACATTCAGTTTTCACAAGTTTTTAACATTTTCAATCATAACAGATCATTTGCTATTTCATTGAGATTTTGAAAGCTTGGTGCTTATTCAATTTAACTCTGTTGATCTGTCATGATTAAGAATTAGTTTAGCAGCACTAAAATGACCAAACAGTTGTACATTATCCTTGTCTGCTTTTCAATCAAATGGCTGTCCACCCACCAAAATAACCATCTCTCATATTCATAATTTCAAAGTTGGTCAATGGAATTTTGGCCAGTATCTATTGTTTGGCTTGCACAGGATGATCAGGATTCTTACTTTTTACAATGCTCTTATGGCCCTTTTCACCTTTATGTTTCATATACAATTTTTATTGTCAATTTTTGTGGCATTGTGAAATGCTGACTTCAGGAACCTACTTGAAGCAAACCAGAAGCAATGTATGCCATTACTTTTACAGTTTACTGCACTCACTCAGAGTAGCATTACAACATTTATAGCGATAATGAATAGACCTAGAGGTTTTAATGCTGTTGATAATACCATTTCATTGATATTTTATTACTTTTATCCTTAGGGATTAGTGCAAAATTGTTCTATGTGCATCTGCTAAAATCATATTCACTTACAGTTGTTATGAACTAATCAATTTTGTTCTTATTTATCTTATGTGTAATCTCAGAAAATAAATGAACAATCAGGTCAAAGAGTCAAAAGTTTTATGAATTTTGTGAACCATGTATAGGTGATTTTTATGGTGACACCCCTTTTACCATAAATGTTTTAGTATCATTGTCTAGGAATTAAATGAATTAACTGGAAGGTCCATTCTATGCCAGGGGCAAATTTGGTAAAGTGGTACCAAGCTGAACTCCTAACCCAGAAGTTATTTTCTGGTCTTTCAGACAAGATCTCTTTAACCCATTACCACACAAAGACTCTTTTTGACTCCCTATAAGATAATGACTTTGGAAAAAATTGTGGAAAATGAAGAAATTGCTTGTGACAAGCAATTTCTTCATTTCTCACAATATTTTCTACTCAAAATGACCAAAAAAGTTTAAAATTCATTGACTTTAGATTGTTGTCTGCAACGTCTTTGAATTTGGCCCAGTCTAAAATTTTGTTGTTTGGTAATGGGTTAAGGTCCTTCATGACTTGCTTGTCATTCAGTGGTATGTAATGTTGTTTCAATTCAGTAAATTAATTTTATACCTGTATTAAATTTATACAAAAAAAATCAGTGACTGCTTCCAAATCTTATGTCAAAGAGATCAAAAAGTCAAAAAATGAAAAAAGACATGAGTGTCACCAAAATGTGTATTTACTATTAATGCAATTATTTCTAAATTATAGTATTAATTGTCACTTCTGGAATAAAGTATTAGAGATGGCAGACAAATTAACCAACCTATCGACAGACAGAAAAGACTAGAACTTTCTCTCTATAAAGATACAGTCGACACTTGTTATCTCGACATCGGATAAGTCGAAATTCCGCTTAAGTCGAAGTGAAAGCCAAGTCCCATACTCAGCATATGGATATCAAAATGAATTCCGTAACAAATACAGCCATTGAAATTTAGTAGGAAAAGGATAGAAATTGCTCGTTTCGAGCAATTTCTTTCCTTTTCCTACTATATTTCAATAATGGACACATATGATGCCCATAAGAAATGGTCAGAAAACGTTTTCATCGAAAATAATCAAAATCGGATGAGTCGAATTCCGGATATGTCGATGTATTTTGGCTGTCCCTCTGACTTCGACACAACGAGTGTCGACTGTATTTGAAAAAGAAAATGAAACAAGAATGATGGAAAATAAGTAAGAGGTGTAGTAGGGGTTGGCAGTCAGGGTCTTTGGTATGCAAGAGAGACCAAAATGTTCAGGGTCACTGGAACTCGTGGCCATAGACCACAACTAACCCATTTTGATATAAATTACCCCAGATGGCAACTGGGCACACTCATTTCATTAACACTTTCCCAAATAATAAATCATGACTCCTCAGAGAAGATGAAAAAATAAATTTTATTAAATGCCAAAGTGTATGATGTTGTATCATGAAAACTCTTTGGAGAAAATGCTGGTCATGTTAGGAGTATATGCTGTTCATTAGCCTTTTTATTTCTTCTTTCTGTATGTGCCTGTCAAAGCATTCTTGAGTTGAAACACAGAAATCAAATATTGTTGGGGAAAGTATTTAACCCTGTTGACTTGTTGGGCTTCTAAGGTTACATTAAGTTAGAGGTAAATGGTCCATTTGACAGAAGAAAGGAAATTTGACGGGCGACCATTCATGTGCCAACCTGCCTGCAACAATCAAGGGTGCAAAAAGGGGTCATTTCTCATTGGATACTGCAAAGCTTGAGATATGACAGAGCATGGGCTTGCTAAATAAGTTATTTCATAACCAAACCCTATGTTGTGGGAGCTCATTTAAATCGTCTCATCGAGACGATTTAAATGAGCACACATAACATACCAGTCTGATGCCTTATAAAGACCATATTTTGAATTTGAAATTTTGGAAGTTTATTGTACCAAGAGCTGCATGATGTTTTAATGAGCGAAAGAAAAAAGAGGGATATTTGACAGAATCACCTGGCTAGACAAGGAAGTAACATTTTACAAATGTAACATGATATGGATAGACAAGCTTACTGTAAACCAATTAGGCCTATCAGCCATGGGAATTGTGATTATCTCAATTAGCGGGATTTCTTGTTTTGTCCATTTAACTGTTTTTCCCACACCTTATCCCTTTAGCATTATGGTCAGAGTGGATAGGTTTACAATTGGATGCAGTATTTCTCTGCAAGAACAAGTTTTTGTAATGACTGTAACTGAAATAAATATGATTAATAACTTGATTGAATTATACAAGTTATATAGGAACTTCAACTTCGGGTTGATTTAAATGATTATGAGCAAGATTGAATGCAGAATGGAAAAGGCCTTTTCAGTTGAAAGCATCATAAAAATAAAAAAGAGAATAATGTATGGAATATAAGGATGTTCATCTTTCCTTGCAATTTACTGAAAACTTTCTTCACTGAAATGATATGTAATGGAGCATTCCACAGTTTCTTAAATTGACATTTGGTATTAATTTAAGAAAATTTCTTTCATTACAGCAAGGCTAATTTGATATTTTATGATTTGTTAACATTTTGTTAGGGAGTTAATTGATTTTAAAGTTGACAGACTTTCCAATTTAT
This sequence comes from Fragum sueziense, assembly GCA_963680895.1. Lineage (NCBI taxonomy): Eukaryota > Metazoa > Mollusca > Bivalvia > Cardiida > Cardiidae > Fragum > Fragum sueziense. The sequence continues at coordinate 57,562,862 of OY804592.1, forward strand.
TAAAAATGAGTTACCTTTCAAATGTCAAACTTGCCTCAAGTTCAAGTTTACCTAATGGCCCTCTTGTAAAGTACAATGAGATTTAAAGTGGTTCCTTAAGTGATTTATAGTTCTAAATTAATTTAGATTTCAATAAAACCGTTAATTGGTTGAAATATACTTGTATTGGTCAATTTTCATTATGGTCCATAGTTGATGCTCAAATTATGAACAATGATTTATTCGTTGATTAAGTATTAAAAGCGCGCTGTTAATATCATATTAAATCTTGAGTCTACATAAAATAACAATATCAAATGAACAGTTAGAATAGAAGACTGATGATTTGACAAAGAAAGTTTGGTAAAAAGAAAAGTTACAAGCAAGCTTTTTTTTTTCAATTGCATGGAAGACTCAATAATTCATATAGAATTGCTTTGCCTGTTATGTTTTTGACTAAATGCATATCAGAAAAAAATGATTTAAAAACTCTTGATGTAAAATGAAGTTTCAATAATGAAATATATCACAAATCTCTTCTCTAACTAAATTTGGTAAGAGGGTTCAAATTATGACCGTTAAGTTTGAAAAACTCATAAATAAAATGAAATTGTTCATGCTGAACAAAGAAATCTTGACATGTCAAAATGTTAGATAAAGCAAAGATAAACTGACTCAAAGGAAAAAGATTATAAATAATGTGATCAAGGCTGAAAATTATGTAGGGTAATTTCTATTAACATGAAATCTTTAATATTTATACTTTTATTTGGAAAAAATAAGAAGATTCTCTTTCACCTTTTAAAGATTATTATATAGGACTATAATAGAAATATTTGGTTTGAATTCCATTCTAGCAGATTTTCCATCACATACCTGTGCTTTTCTTCAAAAGCCTTGTAACTACAGCTTTAAAAAGCTGTAGTTACAACATTTTGAAGAAAAGCTGCATTATGATTGTCATGCAGTACTTGACGGGGAGCATTTCGAAGCTCAGTTTTCATGCGTTTAACCCAGGAAAGCTGATCAATACATGAACATTGTCATAATATAATAAAAAAAATAATCGAAATGATGGAAACAAATAAGCAAAATTATAACAATTTTGAAAACGGTAGACCATTTTACAAGAAAATGTAATTCATCACCTAAACTTGAGGCGAGTGCTGGATATGGCTGTCAGATTGTGTTCCTTCTTCTTCTTCAGACGTTCCTGTGAATACATTTATTTTACATCAATTGAAAAGCAAGTTTCTTCAACTTATTTCAATCCCTCTTGATCGAGCTTCCTGGAAATCCACCAGTACTCACGCTGAATATGTGGACCAATGAGAAGCTAAGAACAACCTCTGCTACCGGGGATCGAACTCGGAACCTCTTAGTCACAAGGCCGATGCTCTACCTTTCGACTACGGACACCATGCTTGTATGTGTGTGTGTGTGTGTGTGTGTGTGTGTGTGTCTGTCTGAAATGATTAATGTATCTCTGCTTTGTTGTGTGTGTGTGGGGGGGGGGGGTATCCTATTTTCATTGAAGCTCCTATTTTTGCTCCAAGAATTCTTTCAACACACTCAAGGGGAAAGGGGATAAAGTATTGAGATTAGTATAATATCTACCTAGAGATCGCTTCTTTTCAACAAAAATCTTGTAACGGCAGCTTAAAACAAGCTGCAGTTACAAGCATTTTGTTGCAAAGCGACAAGATATTCCAGGCAGTAGAGTATCTCAGCCAGTGGAGTACCTTTGTTTTGGTATACCGCTGTTTTACAGATTAAGTATGGTCAATGTACCATCTGATATCACTCAAAATAAATCTTCCATGCCTCTCATATCAGATTGTATTGCTATACCAGGCTTCCTTTGGAACTCCCAGAACAGAAATTTGTAGCTTAACCAACAGAAAAAGTAGGTTTTATAGTCTCTAGTAAAATATATATGTAATACCAATGAACATGCTTTTCAATGGATGCTAGCTGTCAGCTGCTTTTGAAAACCTTTATACAAACTTAAAACTTACAAAAATTCATCAAGAAATGCCATGCACTTGCTCAGAGAAAGGACAAAAATTCTAATTGGGAAAAAATGTGAAGCAATAGAAAATACGAGGGTTGTTCAAAAATTATCCGGACTGTGTCCGGTAAAAAGATATTTGCCACGCAATATAAACGAATTTTATATCATTTTATATCGGAATTCAATACACACCTGTCTATACCTGTTTGAATTATTTTTCTAAAGAAACGCGCCTACAATTACGTTCTTAATTACCATGGTAACGTGTACCCGGCGCAGCCCAAAATATGATTCTTTTAGAATCCCTTTTGCTGTTCACAATTTTTCCATTGTAATTGCGAACAACGCGGAATTTTCACAGAATACGTAATTTGGTGCGTATTACATCATATCCAAGTTTTACATCACTCGGTGAATAAATTCACGAGACATGCACTTTCGAATGGCGGTGGGGTCGGCATTTTGACTGTTAAATGTGGCGTCAATTGATTGTTTGGAAATTCTGTCTGTCATAAAATTCTTCAAATACCTCGAAGAAACGCCGACAAACTCATACAAAAAGATCACCACGGCAAAGGGAAAAGATTCAGTCTCACGGACTTTACTGTTTAATTGGTACAGACGTTTTAAGAACGCAGCGGAAAACATTGAAGCTAGAGATGAACAATACCGGAAAAGGAAATAACGACGACGTCACTTACGACCATTGCGGACGCGCTATGTAGAAATCGGAGGATGATGGTACGGATATTGTCAGACGAATTTTATATTAGTGTAGGCATCATTCATTTGATTCTTATAAATGAATGGAAAATTACGAAGGTAATTTTGTTTCAATAATTTTAATTACAAAACTACTGGCAATTTACTACTTGAATCAAACTGTCCAAAATTTCCGTAATATCCATTTACCGAACGGCGAAATTTAGGCGAGTCCAACTTATTTATTTTCTACTGCACATGGATAGGCCCAATGCATATCACCCCCTACGGCAGGTGTTACCAATCTGTTGTTAGCTTTACTTTGACTCGAAACCGTATCCTATCGACCATATTCTCTAGATTTAGCACCATTTGATTTCGCCATATTCCCAACGATAAAAGCACAACTGATGGGTAAAAGATTTTCATCATTACAAGAGCTGCGAAATAAAACAAGTTTGAATACTAGACAATAATTAAGGGTCTGAGTGGTATGGTGATATTTACAAGCAATAGTTGCGCTGTCAACGACGCTGTATTGAACATAACGGCGCTAACTTTGAAAAAAGAATACGCAACATTATGTTTATACTTTCCGACGACGTCGTCGACGTCGCCTTGTGATAAGTGACGTGCGCCGGTCCCTAGTACCTATACGAATTTGACTGTTTGTAAATTCCATACCCGTGATCGGATTTCCAAATAATTTCACAGAAGTGTGCATACTAAATCTAACTTCCGATGAGTGAAGTATCGTTGCTATTTGATATCCCATTTAAATTCTATAGACACAATCCGGATAATTTTTGAGCATCCCTCGTATGTGCTTCAAGTAGAATTTTAAGAAAAAAATCAATAACTGGCAAACTTTTTGGGTATCTGAATTTTATTGACAACATTTTGTTTGACCTTGGTGGATGTATTGAAGAAAACATGTGTTTACATTAGACCTTTGACCAGGTGTTAAGCCTGTATTGACAGTCCTCAAGCAAGGCTCAGTGAATAAAGCATGATGTCGGAAGCCTGTCATTAACTGAGGCACATCAATGGTCAACTTTATGCTGCAAAAAGGGGCGTGGTTCAGCTTTTATGAGGTCTTTACAAACTACCCTCTCAACAGGTGTTCTATAACACTTGCCAAATCTGGCAGTAAATTTCATGTCAATCATTGACAATTTTGTCCAAGTACAGTTCTAATGTTGTTGCTGCTCGTTTTATCTGAGTATCCCATTCCCAAACAAGACCTGCTTTTGACATCCCTATTTGATATGGCTTGGGAAAATATTGAGACAAAAGAAGAAACTGCTGATAGCCAGCAGTTTCTCCTTTTGTCTCAATATTTTCTGTGCCATATTTTACACAAATTCTACCTTTAATAACATCCATTTTGTCATTTGTGGCAGTTTTTGAAGTGGATCACCCTAAAATTTTGTCGTTTGGGAAAGGGTTAAATTCAAGTATCTCCTTTTGGATGGTTCTGAATCCCATGTTAGCAAAATATCATTTTATCATTTGACAATGGTCATATGACTAATTTACATGTCAGAAGAGTACCTGTTGGCTCAGACTGAATGTTTTGTTTGTCACTGTTGCAAGAAATACCAATAACATAGGTGGTTCATCAGTCCCTGAAATGGAACTGCAAAGATAAATTAATTGAAACCTCTCAGTTGACCTATTTTAATAAAATGGTCTTGTTGCTTTAGTATCCATAAGTATCATAAACATGGAATGATGCTAAAGAAATATTATATTTTTGAAAGAGTTAAGTGAATGATGGATTAATATGTGAAGGATACTGTTGAACGAGAATGAATTATGAAATATTGAACACAATTATTTACCAAATATAACATATAATTTAGTTTCACCCATTGACTTCAACATGTGAATGAGATTTTGAATTCTTTTGATAGAGCACACTTTGTCATTTACCTTTTGAAAAACGAGCAATCATTTACAAACTTGTTGTAATTCTAGGTTAGGTGATAGTAGAAATATTAAAATGTTCTTTGCATGGGTTTGATAATAGAAAAGATAAACTTTTTTTCCAGATAGTCCTATGTTTTGACATCCCCAACAGAGAATGACAGTTGCAGAATATATTGAGATTGCTTGATCAACATTTCATAGACAATTACATATATTTTGATCCTACTTATCAAAGTTTGCCTTTTGGTAGTGACTCTCAAAATGATCATGGACTCTGAATTCTTCATCTGGGAATGGGAAAGTCTATGATCATAGGTCAAGATTATTTGACCTTTCAGGTCATTCACTGTATCTTGCTGATCTATACTTTACCTTTCTGACAGTATAGCATCAGAAACCAAACAGTTCTACACCCAAGTTCAACTGTATGGCTCGTTAAATTTGTCAGAGAAAGTGAACTTATTACTGATCTTATCTCGTTGGCAGTTGTAAACGTTCATTGATCCTCGGAGAGAGTACATGCTGATTTCAGCTTATTTAGCAGGGGAGCTTTGTAATTTTGTAATTTTCTTTTTACACTGATCCTAATCTCTATGATAAACTCTTTTCCAACCAATGTATATTGAACAGGTCCAATTTAAAGCAGTTGCTGACATGAAACCTTTGTGAAGTTTGATGTACAAAAGCTTGTTATCATAGTATGGAAAGCATCGAGAGAAGAGAAGAAAATGCTGATCATCAGCATTTTCTTCTTTTATCTCAATGCTTTCCAAAACTTTCTCTGCTAGGGCTGTCAAATGTAGTACTTGTTAAGGAAAGTGATAAACTGAAAAGCCCTGCCTTTTACCATTCATTCACAAGTTTTGGTGCATGCCCCTGCTAATTACACCTGAGGACAATTTTGCGGTGAGACAAACACCTGCTTACTATCACTAAATCATTTTTAGCTAACCTCGTAAAGGTAACACAACTCTGATTACCTGAAAGATTGGACTTGCCAGGGATTGAACCAAGGATACCATGTGTTCCTGGCACGACTTGCAAAGTGCAGTACGAGCTCATCATCAACATCTTATCTTAGCCATGGTTGCAGCTGCTGCTCTGATCCACTTAGAATTGATTCATTCAATGGTGAGGGACAAATGACTGTCAAATGACATAAAGAATATTAGCCTAGCTGAGATTCAAATGACATAAAGAATATTAGCCTAGCTGAGATTCAAATCCAAGTGGAACATTAATCTCTTGATTGAGACTTTTCTGAGTTCTCAATGTTGTGGATAAAGCTTTTACTCTGAGACTAAGTTATATAAAAAATAAAATATGTTGCTTTTCTTCCAAAACGTCATGAGTACAGTTTGCTTTAACCCTTTTCCAAACGACAAATTTTTAGGGTGGTCTAATTCAAAAGCTGCTGCAGACAACAAATGGACTTTGTTTAAGATAGAATTTGTGTAAAATATAGCTTGGAAAATATTGAGACAAAAGGAGAAACTGCTGGTTATCAGCAGTTTCTTCTTTTGTTTCAATGTTTTCCCATGCCTTTTCTATTGAGGACGTCAAAACCAGGTCTTGTTTGGGAAAGGGTTAAGCTGTAATTATGAGGTTTTAGAAGGGATTGAATGGAGTTTTATGACCTGTCTCGATAGCTAAGGTCATACAGAGACAGGACCTCAGTTTGAAGTCGCATCCGACTGCCCTACGAAAAAAGTTCAAGAAATCATCAGTTCTAGAACTGTTTAAGAATGTTCTAGAACATTAAATGGCACTTCTAGAAATGTTCTAGAACAGTTCTAGAAGTACCATTTAACATTGTATAATGTTCTTGAACAGTTCTTGAACTGTTCTTGAACTTAAATTTACTTTTCACAGGGATGGAGAGACAGGTGATTGAACCTGCAACCCCCCTGTGTTACAAGTTCAGTGTGTTACCACTGCACCAAATCCACTTCCATTGAAGTTTTAGAAGAAAATCGGCCACTTGTAGAGGAAAAAAAATATTGTTGATCATTCACAGCCATCGGAGAAAAGAGTTTCTGCTCAATAAATGGCCAATAATGCGGATTTGATTGACTGATTTTTTCTCTGATTAGGATAAACTTTGACAATAAAACTGTCTTTGTTTGGCATTATCAGTATTTGGAATCTCGCAATTAGAAATCAATAAAAAACAATAATATTAGCGAGGTGTGAACAGATTTTTTTCCCAACAATATTAACATTTTGTTGATAGGTCTTTGCTGTTTCTAATCACTTCAAAACAAGAAATGCACTTTTATTTTAAAGAACATTTTAAGTATTCCATCCATTATTTGATACCAAATGCTTCATGCTACATGTACTTTGGGTGTCATCCTTTGCAATGGAAGTAAATGATGCTATAATACCCTTGTCAATTTTCTAGGGGTCATCGATGGCAACAGAAATTGAAGAGGGATTGTCTGCATTAAGACTGGCTCGCATTTATAGCTGTCACATGTGAGAATTTAACTTTTTCAGTTGCAATTATTCATGATAGCGCGCCTGCGAAAAAGTTCAAGAACGCATTTCTAGTTCTAGAGCTGTTCTAGAACATTCTAGAACATTAAATTGCACTTCTAGAATTGTTCTAGAACAGGTCTAGAAGTGCCATTTAACGTTCTAGAACAGTTCTTGAACTTTATTGAACTTTTCGCAGTGGCAGTCACTAAGATCTTCATGAATATATCGGAGTGTCTTGGTCTTTCCTGTATGACCGGCACTTATTGAAAATACTATTTGGCATCAACATAATTATGCATGCATGGTATATGTTCTCCAAGTTTTCTCATTCTTACAAGTACAATATGAGATGGGTAGATAGTAATAATTTTCTGTCTAGAAATAATGAAAAAGACTTAGGGGGGTTATAAAAGGCCTAGTGCTACACCATTAAATGCATGTTTTGAGAATGAGATGTGAAGTGGTGCTGCCTACCCGTATGTCAGTTGATCCAGCCAACAATTAGACTAAACCTCATTTTCTTCACTTACTTAGTCTATTGTTGTACATGCTTTTAGAATATGAGACTTTTTGCATGACATAGACTTTTGACATACCAGCATTTTGCTTGTGGCCTCAAAAGCTTTAATTCCAATAGTCAACATCCTTTCTGATATTTGACATGCGCGCCCAGGTGAAATGTATCATGGTTTTCCATGAATAACAGTGACTATGGTGGAGTGGTAGAGCCTCGGCCTAATGGAACCAAGCGGTTCCATTTAAAGTTCGATCAACGGTAGCAGAGGTAGTTCTTTTACTTTTCATCTGCCCACACATTTGACGCGAGTTCTGGTGTATTTCCAGGAAAGAGAATCGAGAGGGATTTCAATAAGTTGTAAAAACTTGCTGCTAATCAATGTAAATGAATATGTTCAAAGTGACATATGAAGGAGATGAAGATGAAGTCATTACAGCATGCATTTTACTTGTCTCTCTTCTATGGAGGACAAAAGGTTTATTAATGTTGAATGTTGGCGATAGTTGGTGGCTTAGATCAGATTCTGAGATGGTACATGTTTCAAAATTGCCAGGAATACAGAGTTGGATGCACCATACTGATGTTTAGAAAAAATGTTTTAATGTGATAGAAGAACACCCCAATAAATCAATCAAATTTAAAACATATCTGAATTATCTCCTCATCAGAACAACAGCTTTTACAGAAAGTGTCCCGTATTCAATTCTGTCAATTATTTAAATTGTCCATTAAGATTTATATCAGTTTTGTTTAAACAAAAAAGTCTAAATGCCATAAAGAGATATGATTTTGCACTGTGCGTGTGTTTAAAGAGTTTTATAGAGTGCTTATCAGTCTGCTCTGAAACAGGACCATCTGTACCGGGGAATGGCAGGTGTAGCTGTGGGGGCCAACATGACAAATGAAGCGACATCAAGAAAAGCGACAATAGTGAAAGTCCTTGGTTGAAGACGGAGAGAAATATCAAAGTTAAAACAATTTTTGATTAAATTAAGTTCACTTCTGAGCTCCGGTAAGAGAAAAAATTATCAGTTTGTAATACAAATTTATTTTTCTTCCCAATCTTTCTAAAATATGTTCAATGAGCAAGTAGTTGCCATAGGCATTGTCTTATTTTGTTTATCTACGCCTAGCCATAGGACATAGGACCACAAGCAACAAAACAGTTGGAAATCAAAAAGTTACTCTACCTTTGTACAGTGGATCTTATTGAAGACTTTTTAGATTCAAAAGGTACTTAACAAAAGTGCATCATATGATGGCTAATATGATTTGAGGGTGTCACAGGGCCATACCCATTTCTACATGACCCATGTCAATTAAAAGTTATTAAGACCAATTACCCATTTATGACAATTGAAGAACAAAAGCACAAAGATACCCCATAATTCTTTTATACTTTTTCCAATGTATTGAGTTGGGTTTATTATCGAACAACCATCAATAATGCTGTTTTATTGCTAAAATTAACCTCTCTTTGATTATCAAATTTTCAGACTTGTCTAAATTATCAAAGAGGAAAAAGAGAAAAACATACACAAGAAAATACAGCTGAAAATCCATATTCAATTGGGTAGAAAGATATTGAGGGAAAAGAAGAAAATGCTGAAAATCAGCATTTTCTTCTTTTCCCTCAGATTTTCCCAAAGCTTCCTCTATTAGAATTACATCAAAACCATGGCTTATTTGGAAAAGGTTTAACCACATGACAATATCCTGGAGGGATTGAGAATTTGAATTTGAAATTTCTAAAAACAATTTGTGTGGGGTCCCCAAGCAGTCGTATCATGTGCAAATTGAAGTCAAACGCCATGGTAACGTGTTGTATTGATAACGACAAAATTTCATGTTTTCTTCATCGTCAAATGAGTAAGATGAATAATTAATACAAAAACAATAACTTTTGCATGAATCATCAAACACAGAAATCTGCAAGAATTAACCAGAAAGTGGCTTTACAGCTTAATTCTTTCCTACTGCCAGCAAAATTTAAACAGTTAGACAGTACTCCTATTTGAAAGCTGAATACTACAGAAATTGATGTAAATTAAAGTGGAATTCATGGAAAATATAACAGCAATTTTTTTCTGAAAAAAGATGACTAGTAATGGCCATCCACATTATCTTCTGTCGCCACAATGTTACCCCGAATTGGACTTTTAGTGATGTTAAAAGGAGGGTAGGTTTGGGAAAAGGTTCAGGGAGGAAAATTGTGCAGTCACTTCAAATGTGCATTAAAAGTGCATTTGCATTGCATTTATTACGCTAATTGCTTGTTTAATTTGTTTTTAAACTTATCATTCCTTTCATCAGAAACACATGCATAATGCCTGGGGTTGACTAAATCTTCCTAACTAAAGCTTGTTCATGTTGCAGATACTGTTATGAAGTTTGTTGCCCACCAAGGATTTTCTTTTAACAAAGATTCTGATATGAGAAATCAGTGTAGACATCTTCAACCAAAGTCCTGATAATGATATTTAACTTTGGCTATGTGACTTGCTTAATTCTTTGCCAGAAATCAGTCTGTCATGTAATGAAAAAGCACTAGAAAAAACAGTTTGAATCTTGATCAGAAAGCGCAATGCACATAATGTAAACTGGATCCATGTTGGTCTCAGTGATGCTAACGATCATTTTTCAAGGAGTTGCAGCTCCTAAAATTTCTCTCTGCTAAAAGTTAAATTGAGTTCAAGAATTGTTCTCGAACATTAAATGGCCCTTCTAGAACTGTTCTAGAACAGTTCTAGAAGTGTCGTTTAATGTTCTAGAATAGTTCTAGAACTAGAAATGCATTCATGAACTTTCTTCGCAGGGGAGGAGGACAAGGGTTACTATCGAGAAAGGTTGTTGAGGTAGATATTTTGGCTCTCTGCTGGTTGGCCTATTGTTTCAATGTTCTGTGATGATTTAAAAACCATCAGAAAGTTCTAGCCTGTCATCACTATCTCATAATTCTGACAAAAACATGTAAATACTATTAAAGACCTGGCTCTGTCATCATGTGGATTCAGAAATGCTGGGAAATGGATGGTTTGTTGCTAAAACAGCCATTTGAGCACAGCAGGTACAAAACTAACATAGTGTATACTCAATGAATGAGTAAGGCTTTGTGTTTGTAATTATTACAGACATGTTAATGGATTAGAAAAGAAAACATGACTGAAGATTGAAATTGAAATGAACCTTAACTTTAGGGGTTAGGGGGGATGTAAGTGCATAATAACATATTACATGTGCACTTAGATTATGATGTTGTTTCCTGAAACCCCTTATTTTGGCCAAACCCCTTACTTTGGCTTGATGATTCTGGGATGTATATGAAGCCAAGCCCAACAGCTGAAGTAGTTGATTCAAATCCTGGCTTTGCATATATTCATTCTAAAGCTATTTGTTAGTGAAGAGATAATTGATGTTGAGTTGCCAATGACCAAATACTATTCAGGTCCCATTATTATGTCAAAGGCTTTGAAAATAGTTTCTATGCTCTCTTTGAACAACTCTTTGTCCAACTTAGCAAATGTATTGTCTTATCAGTTGCTTTTTGGTAATGTATGTCAAGGTCAGATTTCAATTTCACTCCTCCAGGAGGGCACTGACTTTTGGTGGGTTAATTTGCTCTGTGACAGTTCTAGTAAGTATAACTCATGATAAATGACCTGGCAGAGCATCTCTAGAGATTAGCTAGAGATGCTCTGCCTGCCCAGCCACAAATTCAGTATCTTTAAAGTATATTAAAAGTACAAATGAAGTCCTCTGTTGGAGTATAAGTGAGGTACAATAGAAGCACATACTTCTTCTGTACTTTAGCTTTTTATCAGAAATGTACATATTTAAATATACAGCTAAAGTACTGTTGAAGCGCGTCTGAAATATGCTAATTATGCTTCAAATGTACTCCGAAGTACAACTAAAGTCCCATACTTCTTTTGAAGCGCGTCTGAAATATGCTAATTGGATCACTATGGCATACGGAGCAGACTCCTCTCATGGATAGAGAGCTTCCTTAGTAACCGCAGCCAAGAAGTCGTTGTCGAAGGCCACACATCCGACTCCGTCCCTGTCACATCTGGCGTCCCCCAGGGCTCTGTCCTCGGCCCTCTACTCTTCCTGCTTTATATCAACGACATGCCAGGAAGAGTAGCCTCCACGACTCGCCTTTTTGCGGATGACAGCTTGCTCTACAGAAAGATACGCCAGATCCAAGATACAGACATCCTACAAGAAGACCTCACCAAACTAGAACAATGGGAAAAAGAATGGCAGATGCAGTTTAATCCATCAAAATGTGAGACCATCCACATATCCAGGAAGCGCAACCCCATCAAACGAACATACTCGTTGCATGGCCATCAGCTGAAGAATGTTACAGATGGAAAATACCTTGGGGTCACCCTTCACGAGAAGCTTCTCTGGAACAAGCATGTAGACAACATAGCCAAGAAAGCCAACAACTCTCTCGCATTCTTGAGGAGGAACATCTCTAGCTGCCCCCAGGATGTAAAGGCCCAATGTTACAAGACGCTGGTACGTCCTATCCTAGAATACGCTGCACCTGTATGGGACCCGTACACTGAGTCCAACATTGCCAAGCTTGAGGCAGTACAGAGAAGAGCAGCCAGGTTCGTGAAAGGTGACTACAGGACAACTAGCAGTACTAGTCAGATGATTGCCACTCTAGGCTGGCCTACTCTCCAACAGCGACGTACTGAAGCTAGACTAGTAATGATGTACAGGGTTATTTACCACCTGATAGATATACCAGCAAACCAGTACCTACATCCAGCCACAGTCACCCTACAGAGAGGTAGAAATGTGAGCTACCTCGTACCATTCTGCCGCACAGACCTGTATAGGAACACCTTCTTCCCAGTAGCCATTCGCCTTTGGAACAAGCTCCCAGCCCAGACCATCGCAGCCGGGACCCTGGAACTGTTCAAGGCTGGCCTGACATCAACACACTAATGTACAGACACTGTTTTTATCCGTTTTTAACTGCACTTTGTTTTTGCCTCACGCCGACCTTGTACAGTTCACAGTGCGTTGATGCTCCAGAGGAGCCCTGCACTTATTGGGAAGAAGAAGAAGGAGGCAGAAGTACCACTAAAGTACACACCCTGAAGTACATTTGAAGCATATCATAGAAGCTTCACAGGAAGTACTACTGAAGTACATTCAAAGCATATTTTTCATCAGTGCTCAATGTGGTGCTTCAAAGATGCTTCAACATATGATGTACAACAAATGATTGCAATATGTGGGTGGGGAATGGTAAAAAATAGAACTTTTAAAATTTGTAAAATTTAGTCAGAAGAACACTCACCAAAGTTGCCTTAGATCTCTACTTGGTCTTTCCATTAAGTGAGTCCCTTAATGTAATAATAATCCATAAGTGTGAAGTTGGAAATTCTACTCATAAACATTTTCTTTCAAAAAATGTCAGACAGGTAAATTCCCTCCAATTTTCTAAAGAGGAAGTGACCTCATATATAGACTGGAACTAGACTGAAATTAGACTGGGAGTATTCTTAGGTACAGTTAAAGTACTTGGTACTTCTAAAGAAGTCCCACCTACTATACAGTAAGTTAAGTTTCTGAAGTACATTTAAAGTACTTGGTACTTCTTAAGAAGTCCCATATATAATATTTTAAGTTTCTGAAGTACATTTAAAGTACTTGGTACTTCTTTAAAGTCCCATATATAATAATTTAAGTTTATGAAGTACATTTAAAGTACTTGGTACTTCTTAAGAAGTCCCATATACAATAATTTAAGTTTCTGAAGTACAGTTAAAGTACTTGGTACTTCTGAAGAAGTTCCCATTGTGATAGAGCAGCTCACTTGAAGTCCCTGAGCTTAAACAGAAGTATATTTTGGAAGCCTAATTGAAGCCTCTGGGACTTCGGGTGAAGCAGACCTTCATGACTTGAAGTACTTTATAAGTATATCAGAGGTACATTTGAAGCACAGAGACTTATCTGAAGTCTCTGCTTCTTTTGTGGCGGGGTGGTCATTTATTGTGAGCTATATAACAATAGTAAAAGGTTCAAACCTCTTGTGTTTTCTGGTATACTTGAGTATACTTAGTCCTGACAATAAATTACCTTAGCACCATTAGGGAAGTTTTTATATCTCGGGAATAATAACTGCTTTCTCAGAAATTATTGGTAATGGCCACACAGAGATAATCACTCTTGGTTACTGGATCAGTGTTCAGAGGTTTTTTGTTGGCAAAAAGCAAAGATGAATTATGAATAATTGAACAGATTGGGTATATAAATCTACATTGTACTGTGTCATAAACTGTACTAGTATTTATTTTAGACTCAAATTCGAAGAATTATGGTGTCTACTGCAAATTGAAGCAATGCTTTCCTTTATTTAGCGGAGATTCTTAACTCTTTATCATACCATGCATGCTTGTATCTAAGACTTATACTTTTTGGTTGTCTGTTAGAACTTTATTTGTTTGCAGTGACTATTGGAATCTTTAACCCTTTCCCAAACAAGACCTGGTTTTGACGTCCCTAATAGGAAATGCTTGGGAAAACATTGAAACAAAAGAAGAAACTGCTGATAACCAGCAGTTTCTCCTTTTGTCTCAATATTTTCTGTGCCATATTTTACACAAATCCTATCTTTAATAACATCCATTTTGTCATTTGTGGCAGTTTTTGAAGTGGATCACCCTAAAATTTTGTCATTTGGGAATGGGTTAAAGTCATCTATGATCATAGGTCCTTAAATATTTCAGAGTGAATTCATGATAGGGCTTTGTGCTTGGTCAAGGGATTAAGGTTCCCAGGTTAAGAATACAAAATTAAGTACTAGATACCCAGGAATGGATACATTTACTTTTGTCAAAAAAACAAACTGAAAAAATGTTAAGGTTTACGAACTGAGAATGAAATGCAGAGCCAGAGGCGAAATTTGAAAAAGTGCCCGTAATTCCTAAACTGTGTTAAATTTCCATTCCAAATACAAACATAAGCAATTTGTATGGTTTAGAATTTTGAATTAATGCATACTTATGGAAATATTTGACAAAAATTTTCAAAATTACCTCCCTTGCATATGAACAAAGAGTAAAATGATATTTGTAAATTATTTTCTTCTTGAAGCATAATCTTGAAATCCGGCCTGGTGAATCAACTTATGTGAAGTGTATTTACAAGTGTGTGTAATTTGGTGCATTTCGTATGGCTAGAAAGTGGTGTTTTCATTCTCAGTTCGTAAACCTTAAGTCGTGTTGCTTAACCTCCACACAAACTGTTCTCTAAGGTCTTTGCAGCCAAAACAGTGAAAACATATGTTGGCACATAATGAGAAAATGATGAAAGTTTTGAATAAACAATTGATACATCAAAGTAATTTATAACCTTTGTCATCCTATTCTGTTAAAAAAAATTGTATTAAAGAATGTTTACTTGGAAAAAATGTAAGTATTAAAATTAAAGCGAGCACACATTTTCTATTTAGACCTAGTAAATGAAAGTTTCAAGTTTCCCAAGAAAAACAGCTTGCACCCACCTACATACGGTACATTTTTAGAGCTGGAGAGGTAATGTGGCGGAAGGAAATTGAATGAAAGAATTAACCACTGCCAGTTTGGATAGCAATTTCATCCATAAGAAAACTAGTGAAATCAAGATTGGTGTGTTCGCTGCTAACACTGATTTGATCTACACAGGGAAAATTCTGTGGTAATTCCTTTTTTGTCTGAAAAAATCAACCCTTGTCAATTGCTGGCTTTAAGAAATTTCACTGCAAAGCTATTTTAGAAAAACAAATCATCGCCTTTCAACAAAAACCTGGTAAAAGCATCGAAATACTGTTGGTATTGCAAACAGGACTGTGTCTGTTTTTCGGTGAATTTTCATCCAAAAAGTGCAAGTGAAAGGTAAAAGATCATGAACAGATAGTAAATGTTAGACTGACATTTGGCTCATATTCTGCTTATAATTTTAATATAGAACATCTTTTGGAAAATATACATGAATTTATATATTCATGATCTGTACAAGAAGTGCAGAAAGACATTGTGATCAAATGCCATAAAGGCCCTTTTCTAGACCCCTGCTTAAATTGTCTTTCCCATAATAGCTCCTGTGGGATGATATGTTGTGTGATTCTGGACACTGGTTATATAGATAATAGTCCCTCA
This sequence comes from Fragum sueziense, assembly GCA_963680895.1. Taxonomy (NCBI): domain Eukaryota; kingdom Metazoa; phylum Mollusca; class Bivalvia; order Cardiida; family Cardiidae; genus Fragum; species Fragum sueziense. The sequence continues at coordinate 57,578,652 of OY804592.1, forward strand.
TTGATGACTGTCTGACCAAGTAATCAATGAAAATGAACGACTAAATGGAAATAACTTGTACCAGAATGATACTCCTGTCAAATAGACTTGCATGTACAAACAACATTTGTCTAGTAGAGGCTGACCTCTTTTCTGGATTTCTGTTGTGGTCAAAGTTTCATTGAAATATTTAACCCTTTTCCGAACAAGCCCTGGTTTTGATATACACTGGGTCTGACCAGATATGAAGGAATGCCTTGTACAAGAATGCTCCCCTCAAGGACATTGACACCCTGCAAAAAGTTCGTTCAAGTTCAAGAACTGTTCTAGAATATTCTAGAATGTTAAATGGCACTTCTAGAACTGTTCTAGAACAGTTCTAGAAGGGCAATTTAACATTTTAAAACAGTTCTAGATCAAGAACTGTTCTAGAATGTTCTAGAACATTACATGGCACTTCTAGAAGTGCCATTAACATTCTAGAACAGTTCTAGAACTAGAAATGAGTTCTAAAAGAGCTTTTTTCAGAGGGGTTAGCAGCACGGTCAAATAGACTTGCTTGTAGAAACAATGTTTGTCGAGTGAAGACTGACCTTTCTTCCTGGTTCATTTTCCTTGTCACAGCTTTTATGGTGTTTGTTCCTTTCTCAAGTGACAAATGTTTCAGTGACCCAAACAAATATGAACAAAAGATTAGCTAGAATAGAAATCACAGACAGAAAAGGACATAATAATTTGTCTGTCTACTTGTGTCTGTAATTAAAGTTTTAAAAAGAATTAGAATTGGTTCAAAATTGGTTCAGAATTATTTACAATTTTAAAACAAGTTCCCATATAGTTCAGCTATATAACAAACACCCATTCTGTGTCACATGAATATAAGAGTACATTCTCGATGTTAAGTGTTTGCAGCCATTTCTTCTATTGAATGGATAGACTTGCATACAAATAGTTGTTTTATTCAATAGCGAGAAATTTCCCAATTGTAACAAACAGCAGACGTCATTTGTGCCATTTATCTGACACTTCCCTTCTACTGACAAGAACGATTTTGTCGCTTTTCAACGAAAACCTCATAACTGCAGCTTGTTTTAAGTTGCAGTTACGAGGTTTTCGTTGAAAAGAAGCGATTTGCTTGTCTTTCATAAAATTCAATAAAATTTCCAAGTTGTAAAATCTAGGTTACTCCATTATTTTGAGAATAAATTTTAAAGATCTTTTATAGCTTTGTGAGAATTTATGTTCATCATGGGCTACACATATTTACAAAATTGTCATTTACAAAATTGTCGGTATTTCTGTCTGTCCACACGTCTTATGTAGGATTGAAAAGACCAGATCAATAGACTGTAACAAAAGTATTTTTCCAAATGTTAGCTATTTTTCCACTTTGAATTCAACTTATTTATCTTTTGTGGCATTTAAACATATCTTAAATGTTAAAATCTTCATAGGGATGAATTTTGAATTTGTTTGACTATTGCCTTTTCTCAATGGTTGTGACAGAATTAAAGCAAATTGCATGTCCATCATCAGTAACAGATTTCTAAGGGTAAAGGGTTCTTTCAATTATTTTCCCCCATCCAGACCAAAAATACATTCTCATCACTGCCAATGTTTGTACAAGACTTTCTTTCATTCTGGTATTTGTTTGCTTCCATCATGTTAGCGACGAAAAAGATATTGCAAATGTCTATTATTGTGTCCATAGTAACATAGAGAAAAGTGTGGCTGACATTGATACATGAGCCGGATGATAGATATGATGACCCGAACCACATACACTGGAAACCTTTCTGACAACCATATATACTGGAAACCTTTCTGACAATGATGGACCAAATACTTTCCTAGACTACAAATATTGTAGACTGGATCAAATTCGAAGCCATTGTAGATGGCAAACTAAAATAATGCTTTTAAAAAGCAGAAAATGTTTAAGCCTTTTCTTCTCTTCTTTGCATCATGCTTTTTGCTAGAAACATTAAACTAACCGCTTCATTACTTTGGAAATGGATTAATTTGTTAATATTGTTGAATTTTAAAGAATTGTGATATCAAAATTAAAAAAAAAATGGAGGAAAGAGAGCAAAAGGAATAATTTTGGACATTGCCGTCCATGCATAGTAACATTTACTTCTTCATCTGCAATATTTATCACTTCAGACCAATCTGAAATGTTGTCATACGGAAAAGGATTAAGTGGTTTGATTGCCCACTATCATACAACATCTATAGAGTTCCAGAACCAATTTGTTTCTTTTGTAAAACACTGTGTCAAGAACATTGTCTACAACCAGATCGTATTAGATTGTTGAAGTATAGCCCATTTATTCCATTATAATTCGTAGAATTTCCATCAGTGGCAACTCATTTCCATTTAACAAAATAAATGGTTTTCTCGTAGAAATTGTCCTCCATGTTGTTTCCTAGATTTTGTAAGATAATGTTTTGCTGTCATTCTGACTTCTTGAATTTCTTCAGATGCCCGTCTCTGATAGAATGTGGTGGTGCTCAGGTTTGACTCATTATCCAACTGTCTGTTCAAGTCTTCTTTTTGGCTGTTTGTCGGTCTAGATACTTAAACCTGAAAGAACAGAAAAATACTGTTCATTATTTCTTTTCTGTTGTTTTGTTTTGGTACATTGAGATTTAATTTCCTAGAATTAGGGAAAAAAATTGAAACTTTTCAATTGATGATCTGTTTAATCATCAAAATACAGTTAGTAAAAAATGATTAATGGTAAAAGCTAGTGCTACTTTGAATGAGGATGGTGCTGTTAGAGAAGTGTAAAGAAAAAGGTATTAGAATATTGCCTCACAAACTATATTGCACCAACTTCAATTCTGCAATTTTAACCAGTCTTGATGAGAGATAATATCGAAACATCTCCTGCCAGAAAATATTTTCTGCAAAATCGTTTTTATCTCGACATGTTTATCATTCAGCGTCAATACGATCAAATTGAAGAGCCAACGCAACACGTCTCGGATGGTAACAGCTCCGGATTACTTCAATTCAAATTCAATAAAAGGCTTTTAGACATTTACTCCAGAGAATTGGAGGAGCTAAGAAAACCATAATCTCCCTTGAAAATCCCCTTCTTTAAGTCAACATGTATCTCCTGTGTATGAAAACTTTCCACTTTCTAATGTCAACATCAATTTATGTATTGGGGATTTCTCATCATTTAAATTTTAGGCTGGTTAAAACATGTCCAAGTGTAGAAGAAGAGAAAATAAATATTAATTAGAGAAAAATTTTCTTTTCACATGGTAAAAAAAGATTAAGGGAAAGGACAAAAATTGTGGTTTACTGCTGTTGATCATCTAATATAATTGCCAGGCCCATAGGAACAGAATGGGGGGGGGGGGCTAGGGGGGCTTAAATTGCCCCTCCCTCCTCCCCCCCCCCCCAAAGTTGTCCAAAAATGCTACATTTTCCATATTTTACACTGAAAATTTTGGGAAAATCCAATTTAGCAACCCCCCGCCCATATTCAGACACATGGGCTTGAGCCCACCTAATATGAAATTGCTTCCTAGGGGCCTGGTTACTAAAGTTATGTTCATCTGACAGCCTGTTCAATGTTTTGAAAGTGGACCATCTTAAAAAATGTCACCTGGAATAAGGTTGCATGAATTTTGCTATCACATGAACACAATTCCTGAGACAAGAATAACTAGATTGTTGGCAGGAAAAAAATGAAGACATTACTGGAGTAAGGAAATTAATCTTAATTTAGTTCATGAAAAACCACCGCAGTATCTGTGAAATTGGTGAGAAAAAAGTGGAAAATAATTTGCCTAAAGACCAAGCTCCGAAAGATTTATTAAAATTACATGATGGCATATTTTTTTCCTCACATCCATGCAGTTTCTAAAAATGCAGATGCAGCTTTTTCGTCGCTGTATATCTTCCTATAATGAGGTTTCCCAGGCCAGGTTTGAATCCCAGATCTGTCTTAACCCACACACATTGTCACCAAATGTCACTCAACATTCAAATTTAGAACTCGGGTATAAAACATTTTCTAACTTATAGTTAATGTTTAAAACTTTCATTAATCAATCACTGTAATAGGTTAATTACCCAGCTAATTGGTTTATGAATATGTAATACATTATGACTATTAAATTTTGTGTATACAAAAAAGTATCCATGGCACTTATGCACCGCATGCATATTGCAATTACTTGTCTCAAGCAGAAAATGCACAGCTTTGTGATTTGCCAGATTAAAGAGTCAACAGCCAATTACCTTCACGATAAAGTGCATGATGCATATTTAACTTTTAAGTGGTTCTGTAACCAAGGTGAAAAGAAAATGACAAAGTACAGATGTTCTGTTCAAACCATTTGTGGTAAAGACATACAACCAGTTAGCATTACATTACATAATCTTACCAAAAGATGATACAAAATTTAGTAACAAATTTTTTGGAAGACTGTCAGCACTCAGCAGTGTTCTTTTGCGAGCTAAACTAATTTATTGATCATCATTAAGATATGGTGACATTGTTGCGATCAAAAAACGAGATTAAAACTTGCATGAAAATTGCTCATTAAAGCAAGCTCATTCACAAAGCAGTTTTGTACCCATTGATTCATTCAAATATTTGTACATCCCTGAGTAACTTTGAGAAATGTATCGTAAAGTTAAGAATTGACAATTTGCATTAGTAAGGCATCAGCAATTTATGTGTTTATGATGTGATAAGGAACTAGACTATACCAGTACCAGCAAATTATACTTTAGTAACAATTAAAAATGGTCATATACATTAAAAAAAATAGATAATTTTGTAGTTATTAAAAAGTACATTGACAACTATCTTACTGAAAAAAAAAACAAACAAAATTATGACCAAATTACTTTATGATTGTTACAAATCTCAGTTTCCAAAGGTCTATGATCGCCAATATAGCAGAGAATGACTTGCTATTAACCCTCTATACCAAACGCCTAAATTTTAGGGTGATCCACTTCAAAAACTGCATAAATATGGCATAGAAAATATTGAGACAAAAGGAGAAACTGCTGGTCATCAGCAGTTTCTTCTTTTGTCGCAATTAATGTTTTCCCAAGCCTATTCCACCAGGGACGTCAAAACCAGGGCCCCGTATTACTAAACATCTTACGATCAAGTTTTTGTGTAAACTGCGTAACAAGACATCTGATTGCACGAGAAATCCGACTGAGCCAATAAGGCTGTTGTTACAAGTAATTATGCAAAAATCGAACGTACGATCGTTAGTAATACGGGCCCCTGGTCTTGTTTGGGAGAGGGTTAATTAAAGGAATTTGTATATAATCTTGTTGCTATGTCCCAGGCTCATACGGTACCATCCAGTAACTGCCAAATATGGAGAAAGGATCAAATCTAATTGACTAAAGAGCTCAAGCTCATAAGTTGAGTTATCCAATAAAGGGGACAAAAGGAATAAATTTCCATGAGCTCCTAGAATTGGCCCCAACTGACAAAGAAATTAAAAACGTCTGAGAGCAAGTTTTTGTTGCATCATTGAAAAAGGGGCTGTTTCATTACTGGTATGAGTTTGAAAGTTGTTTTTGTGTGTACTTTCAATGATTTAACTGATAACTAGAAAGCTTCATTTTAATGTTTATATTCTGAAAAATCTCAAAAGTTATTATAACTAGTGAGTTACATTAGGAAGCAGAAATAAGGGGAACAAGTATATGTTTAATCTGCTCACGATTCAGTGTGAAATAAGTAGTTATGCCTAAATGTTTAACAAGCTGAACAATTTGACTGGGATCAACCAGCAATAATAATTGTGACTGGGCCTGTTGATCTTCTTTGATTTACTGATGAAACTAAATGGCTAATACAATTATGGTGATAGGTCACTTTGGTTTGATAGGCCATCATATTTTGAAAGTTTCTCTCCCAATTTTGAGAAGTCCCATTTGAAAAATACACACTTTCCCATGTCTTTTCACAATTTTCTCGGTGACTGACAGGACGTCAAGGTGTAGCTGGTTCCCTGTACAGCCCTGATGACAGCAGGGCCACAGTGACAGTCAATTAACCCTAATATTGCAGGCCTGCATGCCTTATAGGGAATTTCTGGGAGACAGGAGGGTTTTGTAGAAGGTTTTGCAATGTTTAGGAGATATTATCTGTATAAAGAATCATTCAGATTAAAGGAAACCACAAACGGTGATGGTGCTATTTGAATGGGAATTGTATTGGACTACATGGACTTGACATAACTGTCTCAGACCTAAGGAATCATAGATATCTCTTTCATATTGTTTTGTTTCTTTGTTTGTCTGTCTTACCAAAATGTTTGGTCCAATTCCACAAATTTACTATTGAATCTTCAACAAAATGTTATGATGGTCAACATCTGGTGACCCATTATTACACCAGTCAATCTTATTTCAAATAATTCCATAATGATAGTAACAATGGATTTGATTTTTCATGATATATATCTTGGTTAATTAGATTTACTTTTGTTATTTTGTAATCAAATAAGTCATCAGTGTTATTTTAAAACCTTGTAACTCCAGCTTTGATCAAGCTGGAGTTACAAGGTTTTGCAATAATACTGACGAAACATTAAATGAATGACCAAAACAGGCCTAAGATTCCTTTAATCTCCCCTAGTCATGAATGTCAGTGAACTATATCCAAGATCTTTATCTGTGTGTCAACAAAGTAACAACAAAAGAAAATCTCTTTTCTGATGTAAAAAGCTTATCAAAAATTAATCTTAATTCTGCAAAAACGTAATGCTTTTGGAGACAGCCTGGTGACTAGATATACAATAGATTTTGGCAATACAAACAGGAAATCTCCCATAATGTGGTTACTCATTGTTATTTAGGATTAAAATTGACTTTGAACATTATTACATACATTTGGGCAATGTTTTCTTTGCTTTTGGGATAAACGAATGATGGGAAAGTAAAATGAATACTTGGTATCTCAATTGTTTGCCTGAGTGTAAAAAGTTCAAGAAACAAGCTAGATCTATATCAGATCAGAGGTATTTACAGGAGGTTTATTGTAGCAGAATTTGCAAAAATGGCTTTACTTATTATGTAACTAGTCTATGAACCAGAATCTCATGGGGACCGTCTACAAATGATATACTGTGATAAAGGAACTTCTTTAGAAATTCTGTTTGTATATCAAAAATTGTTCTATTTTCAAATCTGAATTTATGTAGACTTCCTATAAATTATGGCCATGTGGAGATCACAAGGTTACAATTATTAGTGAATGTCTCAACCCCCCTCCCCTTAAAGAAATAGAAAAAATGTCCATTATTCATTTGAGGATTGCATTGCTTTAATTATATATAGGTACTTGATCTTTCTTTCATTTTGAGTACAATTATTGTCATAGCAATGATAACACCTGCGAAAAGTTAATTTAATATTAAGTTTAAGAATTGTTCTTCAATGTTCTTGAACATTTAATGGCACTTCTAGAACTGTTCTAGAACAACTATGTAGGTTGATCTCTTGCTCTGGATTCGTCATTGAGTTAAATTTCCATTACTCAGAGCAACAAATTTGACTTACGGATATTTCGACCTTATCGCACAGTCTTCATCAGCATAGTGGTCAGTGGTGAAAGTCACGTGACGTAGCACGGTCACATGACAAGAGGAGAGAATTGTACACAGGTGGTAGCTCCGCCCCTGCGAAAAAATTCAAGAACTGTTCTAGAACTTCAGTTCTAGAACGTTCTAGATCATTAAATGGCACTAACACAGTTCTAGAACTTGGGTTCTAGAACTAGTTATAGAACCAGTTCTAGAATATGTTCTCGAACTAGTTCTAGAAACAGTTCTTGAACATTAAATGGCAGTTCTAGAACTCAAAGTTCTAGAACCAGTTTTTGATTGTTAAATGGCACTAACACAGTTCTAGAACTATAGAAACAGTTCTTGAATGTTAAATGGCAGTTCTAGAATGCAATGTTCTAGAACTGGTTCTAGAACCAGTGTACTACACAATATGTGGGTGGGGAATTGTAAAACTGGACATTTAAGTTTGTTAAATTTAGTCAAAAGAACACGCACCAATGTTGCTTTACTTGGTCTTACTGTTCAGTGAGCTCCTTTATCTCCTGATAATTCTTTAATATGAATGTAAATTATGACCATAAACAACATTTTTGAAAGAAAGTCAGACAAGCAAATTCCCTCCAATTCTCTAATAAACAGGAAGTGATGTCATGTAATAGACTGGAAACTTGAATAAAATTAGACTGGGAGGTCTGATTTCATCCAGTTAATTATATATATCTTGTGAACTATATGAAATACAGCTGTAACATTTCACACATGGATATATTATGCTAAGACTTTTCATTTAAGACCATGACCTTTGACCTTGTGACCTTGACTTTGAAGTTTAACCTACATGTACTTTATAGATAAGTTCTGGAACTAGTTCTAGAACTAGTTCTTGAACATTCGCGGTAGTTCTAGAACTTTGTAAGCACTTCTTGAATTTGACAGAATAAATTCATTTCAAAGCCAATTTATTAGCTCACCTGAGCACGAAGTGCTCAAGGTGAGCTATTGTGGCCACTTTTTGTCCGTCGTCCGTCTGTCTGTCTGTCCGTCCGTCCACAATTTCGTGTTTACACTCTAGCATCTACAAATATAAGCCAATCTTGACCAAACTTGATCAAAACATGTATGGCCATAAGATCTCGGATGAGTTCGATTATGGGTCAGATCGAACTAGAAATGCAGGAGTTATCTGCCCTTGAATGCGAAAAATACTTAGTTTTGACATTGTTTACACTCTAGCATCTACAATTATTGATCAATCAAGACAAATCTTGGACATAACATTGCAGACCATAAGATCTCGGATGAGTATGATTTTCAGTCTGATCTGACCAGAAAGACGAGAGTTATGCGCCCTTGAATTTGACAAAATTGCCATTTTCGGCTGTTTTTGACCTTGTTTACACTCTAGAATCTACAATTATTCATCAATCAAGACAAATCTTTGACACAATATTTGGGACCATGAGATCTCGGATGAGTATGATTTTCAGTCTAATCTGATAAGAAAGTTGAGAGTTACTTGCCCTTGAATTTGACAAAATTGTCGTTTTTGACTGTTTTCGACCTTATTATACGCCCGAAGGGTCGTATTATGTTATGGCCCCGCTCGTCTGTCTGTCCGTCTGTCCGTCCGTCTGTCCGTCCGTCCGTCTGTCTGTCTGTCCGTCCGTTAGCAATTTCTTGTGTGCGCAACTCCTCCAACAGTTTTGATCAGAATTTGATCAAACTTGCCACAATGAATCTCCATGGTATCTAGTTGTGCACACCGCTTACGGAATTTAGATAACTGTTTTCCTTCTTGAATTATCTGCCCTTGAATTTAAGAAAAAATGCCCATTTTCTCAAAAATGTCCATTTTCTCCTGTGTGCAACTCCTATAGTTTCAAGCAGAATTTAATCAAACTAGCCACAATTAATCTCTATGGTGTCTTGTTGTGCAAACAAAAACTTTTGATAACTTTTCATTTCTTAATTAACTGCCCTTGAATCGAAAAAATGGCCAATTTTACTGACAAGCCCCTCTCGGGCGTATATGCGCCGCTTTGCGAAGCTCTTGTTTACACTCTAGAATCTACAATTTTTGACCAATCATGACAAATCTTGGACACAAGGTTGGAGACCATAAGATCTCAGATGAGTTTGGTTTTCAGTTTGATCTGACCAGAAATATTAGAGTTATGTGCCCTTGAATTTGATAAAATTGCCGATTTCGGCTGTTTTTGACATTGTTTACACTCTATAATCTACTATTATTTATCAATTAAGACAAAACTTGAACACAATGTTTGAGACCATAATATCTTGGATAAGTTTGATTTTCAGTCCGATCTGATCAAAAAGTGGAGAGTTATGTGCCCTTGAATTTGATCAAATTTCCGTTTTCGGCTGCTTTAGACCTTGTTCACACTCTAGAATCTACAATTATTGACCAATCAAGACAATTCTTGGACACAATGTTGGATATCATAAGATCTTGGATGAGTTTGATTTTCAGCCTGATCTGACTAGAAAGTCGAGAGTTATGTGCCCTTGAATTTGACAAAATTGCTGTTTTCAGCTGTTTTTCGACCTTGTTTATAATCCAGAATCTACAATTATTTATCAAACAAGACAAATCTTGAACACAATGTTGGGCACGATGAAAACTTGGATGAGTTCGATTTTCACAATGTTGTTGACCATAAGTTCGTTTTCAGTCTGAAAGTCATAAGTATTTTTTGAATTGAAGAAAAGTGTTGCTTATATCATTTTGGTTCAGGTGAGCGATATAGGACCATCATGGTCCTCTTGTAATTCTGTTTAGGTTCAAACATTCCTTGTCACAAACACTGGTTAATAGACACTGGATGATGACAAAACTAGCTAGCAGAGGGTTAGCTAGAAATAGACTTTAGCTATCGTTTAGATAACTTTGTCAGCAACTAATCTGTTCTTTCTACAGCTTATTGATTTTTCCATCATCCATTTTCAAAATCATTGAAATTTTGATATATGCAAAACTGCTTTGTCAGGGTTGAAACAGCTTGGCTATTAGTTTGTGAATTGGTACCTTTTATAATTGTTGATTTTAGTAGCCAACATAATTATGTTATCTATCGATGAAATGGTTGACTTCTTCTGGAACTTTGGAATGAAATGCAGACCTATTTTGTTATTTTTGGAAGCTCTAAAAAACAAAGGAAACTAGCACAACCTAAACTATGACAGGTTCTAGAATATATTGCAGGTTCAAGAACTCTAGTTCTAGAACTTAAATTTGTAAGTTCTAGAACTTTGTTGGTTCTTGAACCAAGTTCTAGAACTTTGTTGGTTCTTGAACTAAGTTCTAGAACTTTACAGGTACTATAAGGTTCTAGAACTTATGTTCAAGAACTATAAGGTTCTAGAACTTAAGTTCAAGAACTTTTTCAGGTTCTGGAACTCAAGTTCTAGAAGTTCAAGAACTTCAATGTTCTAGAACTTAAGTTCTTGAACTTTATTAAGGTTCTAGAACTCAAGTTCTAGAAGTCCTAGAACAGTTCTAGAAGTTAAAGAACAGTTCTAGAACTAGAAATGCGTTCTTGAACTTTTTTCGCAGGCCCTCGTCGCGGTTCAGTGATGGTCTCCGTTGTTTGATGTTAATGGCCTCCTTTACCCGTCGTTTGATATGATTGGTTCTAGAACAGTTCTAGAAATGCCATTAAAAATTCTAGAATGTTAGAACAGTTCTAGAAGTGCCATTTAACATTCTAGAACAGTTCTAGAACTTGAGTTCTAGAACTAGAAATGTGTTCTTGTACTAGAAATTTGTTCTTGAACTTTTTTTGCAGGGGTAGTTTCTTACTATCTGTATTACCTCTGTTGGTTTGAACATGTTAAAAGATGTTAGGATGATGTATCGTAGTAGATCATGATGTATAGTAGTAGATCATGATGTTCCCATTTAGGGAAGTCACCACCATAGATAAATAGACATACATATGAACAGACAAAACACTCAGCAATTTATTAGCCTAATCTGCAAATGTTTTCAAAGTAAATTTTTAATCAGTTTGTCCTGCCCTGGCTACAGACAACAAGGGCAACATGGTCTGAGGTCATTATCTGCAGATATTATCTAAGTATTTATTCTTCTGCAATAGTGTTGATACAGGGCATTAAGCCTGTTTGATTAAACAAGAATGGAATTAATTGGAATTAGAATGACTGAACAAATCTTAAATGGATTTTGTGGTCAGTAAATTTGGCTGACCCAGTGTTATGGAACTTTTAAATCTTTCTGAAATGACTTTATAAATTTTGTAGTCACCCAAACAAGAGCTTCCAACCCTTTCTCAAATAATACAATATTAGATTGATAAAATTGGACAGAAGTTGTATTAAAGTGATATTTAACAATTATTTTTACATAAATTTTACTTTTAGTCTATCTGAAAGAGCATATGTTTTCCTATGAAAATTCTGAAAATTTCAAGCCAAATTATTGAACCGTTTACGAGAAATTTTATTTTTGTGCTAAAATCAAACAAATTGTTGTGGACAACAGTTCAGATTTATATAGAAATTGTCATATTGTCTCAACATTGAAGGCATATTTTTCGCTTATAGATAACAACTTCAAAAAACTGATAGCATTTCTACGCATTAGAAAAAACAATCTGCATCAAGACATACTTCTAAAAAATGAAATAAATGTGAAATGTCACTTTGAAGCATCTTTAATTAGGGGCACTTAAAGCAATGGTCTTGCATGCAAAAGGTTCATCTACATTTTTTGCTTCAGGAAGTCTTCAGTCTAATGTTTACCGAACAGCTTATAGTATTGTGCAACAATTACTTGCAAGGGATTTTAATTTCATAGAGACAAGATCGTAGGATTTGGCTAGATATTTGATTAAGACATAATGAAAGAAAATATTTTCATTTTGATTAATTCAAAGATAATTTTGAACCTTTGAACCTTTAAAACCTAACATAAACTTCCTTGAATTTATTTGATTGTTGAATAATTAAAGATGAAGAGATACTGCTTAAATAAAATTACCTTATTAGGGTATGTCTGCTCTTATGTAAATATTGAAGGCTAGTGGATGCAAATGATCCATGTGCAGTCTGAACAGTTATGCATGATACAGCTCTGTGTGGTTTTCCTCTGCCCTCAATTGATGACCAGCTGGGTAAAGGTCCTGATAAATGACCTGGCAGAGCATCTCTAGCCATTTGCTAGAGATGCTTTGCCAGGTCATTTATCATGAGCTATACATGGTTTGGATGATAGTAAAACTGTTCTTCTGTATCTTGTAAATATTGAGGTTGCTGGTTCAATCATTCTAGTTCAAACATATTTAGTTTTCATTGATCAGGATGAAAGTTAGATTCTCATTTTAGTCCTGTTCAATACTTTGTCTTAATACACCATCAGGGGCCGGTTTCATCAAAACATTTCAGACATATTTTTGACTTACCGATGGCTTACAACAAGTTTCAGACAAGGAACACCTATCGCCAATCCATCAAGACCTGCGTTATGTGCTTGTTGTTTTAAGTGATATTTAAGACACCGGTATACCTCACAATAAATGACCTGGCAGAGCAGCCCATGCTAATCGAATGGAATGCTCTGCCAGGTGAATTCTCGTCCGCTATAAGTCAAAAATACGTCTTAAATGTTTTTATGAAACAGGCCCTAGTACTCATGAAGTGTGTGGACCACTGAGAAGCCAAAAATCAATCTTTGTACCTGAGGGCCTAACTCAGAACCTCTTGATTGTGAAGCAAATGCTCTAGCTTTAATCACAGACACGAGAAAATGTCAACATTTTCTTCTTTTGCATCAGTGTTTAGTCCCAAGCTTTATGTTTTAGAGACATTAAAATTAGGACATGTTTTGGCGAATGTTACGAACATAAGGACATTCAACTTTGTTCACTGAATGAAAGTTGTTAGAATTTGATAAGCAATGATGAACAAGGGATAGCCATTTAGAAACAGGTGTTAAGTTAATTGATTATATTGAACTCCTGTCAAAAATTGTGTATAGTTTAATAAGACTTGTTTGTCGTGAAAGGCAGAGTGGGTGGTCCCTATTATAATGTACAAATTGACATTTACAGTGTTACAGATTAAGGTGATACAGCCAGAATAACTTTTAACCCCTGCGAAAAGTTCATTTAAGTTCAAGAACTGTTCTAGAATGTTAAATGACTGTTCTAGAACTGTTCTAGAACAGTGCTAGAAGTGCCATTTTAATGTTCTTGAACAGTTCTAGATCTAGAAATATGTTCTTGAACTTTTTTCGCAGGGGTAAATCATGTTAGAGCAGCTGATCTAGCTAGCTTTGCTTGTTCAAATTACATTCGAACATCTAATAGATCTGGCCTATTAACCAAGATTAATTAATTAATATCTCATAGATGCTAGATTTTGCTCTGAAACTTCATTGAATGTCTCAACAAAATATGATCTAAATTCAATAAGTGTTGCATCACCTTAAAAAGATTATTGAATAACAAATGAGATGAATCCTGATTTAAGGCTTTAAGATTAATGATAAATAATAATTGTATCACATAAAAAGTTTGATATCTTAATGGTATACTAATGTACTGAAAGTGAAAAATATAACTTAAAGCGTTTACAATAGTCTTGAGTGCTTCTAATTTGAATTTTTACGTTATTGCTAAAGATTGAAATGCAATGTTGGCTATAGTCAACTCCTCATTTATGATAAAAGATAAAACATGTTCAGATTGAAAGTCATTGCAGAACTTAAGGTATAAGAAGCTAACTCCCCTATGCTTGCTAAAGCTTTATTATAAAGAATTATGAAGAACATTTTTCCATGGAAAATACCAGTACTCTGAGTGAATGCGGCCAATGGAAAGTTGGCATATAAGTAATAAGGAATGATTTTCGCGGGCTCGTGTGCTAAAAATAGATTTCTGATGGGAAATCCCTCAACAACGTTTGCCGGGTACCAGTCTAATATTTTGTTTATCGGTCATGAATCGGACAATTTTTTCGTAACAGTGTTAGCGAAAAATTATCATTTTCAAGCGAGATATTAGTCGATCATAGATAATGCAGGCGGGAACTAAAACTACGAAACATTGCGCATATTCAACATGCAATATTGATTCCAGATACGGAGACAGACCAGAAATGACAAACGTTTTTTCTTCAGATTCCTCAGCAGCTTAAACAGAAAAAAACAACGAAAAGTCTAAAAGTAAAGTAGCTATGATCATGAAACTTCGCGGGTAGATAGATCTCACCAAGGAGGAGTGCAACGTACAATGAGCATAACTCTACCTTGCGTATTTTATGAGTTATTGCCCTCTGTTGTAGGCCTAGTGAAAGCCTATGGGGGTATCAAATCACATTCAGCGACAAATTCTAGTTTTTTTCAGATAAATCCTTTCCTAAACAAGACCGGTTTTGACGTCCCCAACAGAAAGGTATTGGGAAAACATTGAGACAAAAGAAGAAAATGATGATCGACCAAATTGAAAAGACCTGCACAGCAAACAAAATGAGTGTGAATAACTTCTTTGGATATTGATGATCATTCTACTTTTGCCTTGATATTTTCCCGAACATAAAACACTAAAATAGTATTCACACCCGTTTTGTCATCTGCAGACTTTTTTCAATTTGGCCCAACATGACATTTGGCGTTTTGGAAAGGGTAAGCGAGTACGCACGAGCGGCACGGCGAATCTAAGGCAGGACCGTATGTGTAAACATTACTTGTCAACTAGTTATTTCATAGTTACCTATCTTAAAAAGTACACGACAGTGCAGCAACCTTCTCAACTCTTAATTATAATGTTTCTCAACAAATGATTACGGTAATCCACCTGATCCAGCTCTTAGAACGCCATCTTCAGCAAGTTGATCGTGGCAAAACTTCGCGAGATTCACAGCCATATATTTGTACGATAGAGGATTCCCAATCTATTTTTAGACCAGTGAGGCGTGACGATGACGTATTTGTTTAAACGAAAAACCGAATCCTATTGCACTTGCTATACCTCCTGACAGTGAGGCAGACATTTTGCCTTCTTGCCCATTGACACTTTCATGACAATGTGGTAAAAAAGATGTCATGATCAAGTAAATCACTTCAGTTAATCAGAGTTTGCTCATATTCCAAAGCAAATGATATTCTTTTCCCACATTTAAGATTAGAATCCCCTTAAAATTGTCTGGGCAAAGGATTAGTTGACTAAATGACCTCTTGACTGAAGCAAAAGAGATTACTGTAAACCAGGGATTAAACCATTTACTTCATACAAATCTCCGTATCTTTTATCCATATTTGTTGTCTGAGAAGAAAAACATAACGGCCCCACAATTCTGAGAAGAAAAACATTACGGCCCCACAATGCAGTGATTACTATTTCAGTCAATCAAGTTTTACTATTTTCTATATAATTCTAAATCAATTGGCTTAAAAGTTACTTTTATAAGTCCCCAATGGTTCTTCTTCCATGGAAATACAGTTCAGTGCTCTCGAAGAACATGTTAACCAATGAAAAGTCCAAAATAACCTCTGATACTTGAAGAATAAAAAAAATAGAAGCTCTTGGTAGTGAAGCAAAGGCCACACACACCTCTTTAGAGAAGATTTTAGAGTCTCTGTCTAATGCCCTGACTTCTACCCTTGTGTGTGAAGTGTTAGATTAAGGACTTGAAGCAGATAATTTGTTTTCCTATCATTGGATCAGTTAATCCAGATTTAATCCTCTTACCTGGCCTTGTCACTCTTATTTCTGATCTGCCTAGCTAAATGGCCTCATTTGAAGTAGGGGACACTGAATTGAACAATCCTTCTTTAATGAAATTAGAAACAGTCCTATCTGAAGAGGACATAGAACTTTGAATGGTGTGTTTAGAAATCTCAGTACCTTTGCAGACTTTTGGATTGGTCCTACATTTGGGGCGTAGACTCGGTATTACTTGCATGAGGTTTTCTTACATAGTACAGAAACCTCAGAGCAAAACCACAGCCTATTAAGGACCCTCCAGTTGTTACTGCGCAACTTACTGCGCATATCCTAAATAACGAAATAAAGCTGTTTCAGTAATTGGTCTTTTCAGCAAATGTACTTTTTACATTTAGTTAATGTTTGGTTGATAAAATGACAAGACCATTTTTGGTTATTTCAATTTTCTCTGTTTGGTCAATTAAAGTGTAATAGTACTCGGATGGTAGATTTCGCTTTCTGTTACGCGTTCAACATGTGGCGTTAGCGATAGGAAACGGAGCAACAAAAGCAAAGTGGTGTCTTTATGAGCTAGTCCGCTTCAGATGGACACAGGAAGAAAATGGATAAAAGTAGCGAAACAATTTCGGACAGAGCTGCAAAAAGTAAACCAATTTTTACTAATAACTAAGAAAAACGCTTGGTTTGCTATATTTTTCTTTTTTTGTTTTTGGAGGTATGACCAAGCACTATGTCTATACCAAAAAAGAAAAAATTCTTACCGCTGGAATATTTTTTATTATCAGAAACGTTGCGAAAAAAGAGCAATTTCAGCTACTTTTGAAAGAATGTTTTACTAAAAATTTCAAAATCATCACTAAATTTTCCAAAATATATACTCAATTAGACAGAATAAAACATATTGAACACAATAAAGACTTATTTATGTAATTCTAGTCATTTCGAACACCTTTTTTTGTGGGTATTTAAGTTACACCTCATTTTTGCAATTTTAGACAAGAGTAGCCTCCCTTGAAATCCAATAACTTTTTAATTCGCTTGGTGACCTATAGTTTTTAAGTCATTTTTTTACTTCTCATATATTTAAATATCAGTACAGAAAAAATAAAAAAAATCTTACCGTAGGAAATAAATGGAGGATCTGTCCTTAAGTGAAATGTTGCAGTTAACGCTACATTGGGCAAAAAAAGTCACATTTTAGACTTATAACCACTGCTTTCATTAAAGTGAAAAAAAGACATGATTACATTATTTCTAGCAATGTTAGACGAGCTAAGTGATTAGTCAAGAGATAATGAATAATGTGGGAGAATGTGCATTTACTAAGGCAATTTAGTTTGTTATTTGACAAGAGACCTTGTTTACAAATAGTTTATTGATGTTGGATAAGTTAACCCTTTTATAAACAATGCTCTTTTTGACATCCCTTGTGGAAAATATTGAGGCTGATGAAGAAAATGCTGAGAACCAGCATTTTCTCCTTTTGTCTAAATATTTTCCTAGCTATATTATTCATAAGTATCAACTTCATTTACTTCCATTTTGTCTGCTGTAGCAGCTTTTGATGAGAACCACCCTAATTTTTGTCGTTTTGAAAGTGTTTTAGGGAAGTGTGTCAGGTCACCACCAAGGTTAATTCATTATGTCCAGTTGATAATTTATGGACAAGGCTGGAAAATAGCCATGATCACTGGCAGTGGAAAATGGGACTTTGAATCAATGTAAAATGGGACTTTGAATCCATGTAGAATGGGACTTTGAATGACCAAACGAAATTGAAAAATAAAACACTAGTTTATGCATGCATTTTGATACTGCTCTGTTTAGATTTAAGCTCGAGGTCTCTCTGGGATTTGTAAGACAGGGGTTTGATCCCCACCACTCCAGTTTTTCTGATGGGGCTTTAAACCAACGTCCAGTATGTGATCTATCCTTTCTAGTAGGACATAAAACCCCGTTCATATTCAGTAAATCAGTTGAGTTCTCTCTGAGTGAGGTCTTTATAGCAGCAGCATTTAAGTTCTTTGTAATGAAGTTAATTCTGTTAGAATTCAAACTCCTTTTCTTGAATGAATAAGAAATTGTAGCTTATTATGACAGTTAATGAACTTGAAATAATCTGATTGAGAAACCATCTCCTAAAGACAGGTCAAGAGTCCATGCTATGATACCACCATTGAATGAATTAGCATTAAAGCCTAAATGGTTGAGTGAATACCTTCTGTTGGTTCCCAGAAATTGTCTGTGATTTACACCTTATGGTTCTTTGTCTACATGCTTGAATGAATGATGTCCATAGCTATAAAGAAACTGTAATGGGTACTAATGACTTGCCCACAGCAATCTTTATTGTGATTTGAGATGGTGGTAGGAGGGTACATGGAGAGAAAGTGTACTAGTAGCTAATCATGTGGTATCAATCTATTGATGATTGTATAATGAAATTGTTTATAAAGACCCTTAAATGGGAAGCAGACAACCAGATTGAAGAGGTCAAGGTCAAACAAATATTATTCTATTATTTAGTAAAAAGATCTGTTTAACCCTTTCCCAAACAAGACCTGGTTTTGACGTGCCTATTAGAATTGGCTTGGGAAAACATTGAGACAAAAGAAGAAACTGCTGATAACCAGCAGTTTCTCCTTTTGTCTCAATATTTTCTGTACTATAGTGTACACCAATCCTTCCTTTATTGACTACAAAATTGTCGTCTGCAACACCTTTCAAATTGGAACAGTCCAAACTTATGTCGTTTGGGAAAGGGTTAAACTTTCATACATATAATGTTGAATTAAGCTGGGTGATGTATGTATAGATTTAGAGATGACATGGCCCTCTCCCTTTGTTTGCTGTGATGCATGTACCCCTGCGGTCATAGCTACGCTACATGACCCCTGGGGCATTTGGTCGGGAAAACTTTGAATTAACCGCCGAAAATCGATACAAAACGTGTGAGCGCAAGACCCAATCAAATAACAGCTCTCATTATTCAATGGGTTGTAAATTACAACCAAGATAGCTGCGCTCATGATAAGTTGTAATTTGTACTAAACCAAAATAAAAATTGCAGATCGTTGACATCTTATACGGCTTTAAAATAGAATGATAGAGAGAGTTTCTTTTAGAAGTCTTTCAAACTCAATTTTTTCACACGCTATACGATAGTAATCCTCCTTATTGACAACTTACCCGAAGCGATTTGTCAATCTCCTACGCAGTTATCTATCCTGAATCAGGATTAAATTACGTACCTCTGACGTAATCACTGTTTAGAGGTTGGCGATTTGTATCGGACAGTTTGATTGGTCTACACGCCCATCATAAAATGATGATGGAACCAATGAAACGGCTGCATTTGGGAGCGGCTAATACAAAGTTTTCACAGCCAATTGCCCCAGGGGTCATGTAGCGTAGCTATGACCGCGGGGTTTCCGAGGATGCATGTACCCTTGTACAATGTCTCTGGCTGATAGACCACCATACAGCTTACAAGAATGGACTTCACTTGAATGGTGTAGATACATTTAGCCACATTAGCAGATGACACCGTTCCCCTCCCATTGTTTACTGTGACACATGTACCCTTGTACAATGTCCCCAGCTTGCTGCACCATCATACAGTCTGACACTTCAAACATCATTAACAAAACACTTTATAGTGCTTAATCTTTTTCCTAATGTTTATGACCAACCACAAGGTTTAATTTCTTTCTTTTGCTGGTTTGCTTATAAAATACAGGAATAAACATTTCTAAAAAAATAAAAAAAAGAGAAAAAAACTAATTGTAAATAACTGGCTTGTATGTTATATGTGTATACCTAATGCAGACATTTCTTGTTGTGCTAAGGTCAAGGTCATTAAAAGACAAAAGTCAAATACCAAAGTGCCATTTCTGAATAAAGTAAAGATAATGATAAGATTGGTAAAGCAAGCATAAGGCACCTTCAATTCTATTCATTCAGTATTCAAATTCTCAAAACAACAACAACAACAAAGTGGGAAGTGAAGCCAAAATTGGCCTCAGTGATCAAGGTAACAGAGTAAAGAATGGTTAACAATGTGCGCCATCGTGGTCCAGTAGGTGTAGTGACCGGGGTTGACACTGGGACATGCTCCCTAACAAATTAGCCTTCAATGTGTTTGAATAGCCACCCCAGGGTCCCACATTAGTGACCCTGTCCTGCACACTAAACAAACCTGGCCACCCCTCTCATCAGTTCAGAAAATTGTTTTTGTTTGTAAATGAAAGGAAAAATGTTCAAAAAGAATAATAAATGCTCATGTGTTTATAAATATATGACAATGAGCTGTTTCCGCTTTTCATTGATCAATCTAATTTCTGAATTGTCTATCATTTTAGCGTCCCTTGAATTTGAGTCTAAATTGTACATTGCCATTTATGTATACATACATTTGGCTCCTTTATACACTTTTACTAAATGAATGGTACAAAATTGATGGTCCTTTTGTAAATGAGAAAGTTTCTTAGATGTTAAGAACCCTGCATTAAGAACAATCACAACAAAATTATGGCAATTATTGAATTAAGATCAGCTGCAATGAGGGTTAGAAAAGCTCCAACTGTGTAACTGTTTACAACAATAAAAGGGCATTAAGCCCACTTGAGTAGGGCTAAAATAGTTACCAGTGTCCTCACAAGGACTTTTTGATCAATTTATTTTCCTAGCAATAAATGGATTAACCCTTTCTCAAAAATTACTTTCTTTTGAATATTCAGGGTTTGGAAAACCTTCACAGAAAAGCAAATTCAGGTGATGCATTTGTAGATTTATTGGCTATCTCAAGATAGTCTATTTTGATACCTTTTATTTAGTCACAGAGTGCAATTCCTTGGCTTTGGACAAGTCTGAAACTTCAAAGATTGCAGTTTAGAGAAAAGTCCTCTTTTCCAAACCAAATTGGCTGCTTTTGGTGTCCTAATATAGAACGCTCTGGAAAACAAAGGATAAAAAAATGTTAATATTCAGAGTTTTTTCTCCTTTTCCTGAATTAAAATTTCCTGTCATCGAACAGACATTATATGCACTTGACAACAGTTATCTGTTCTTTGTTTCTTTCAAATTAGAACACTCTAAGTTGTTACTGTTTAGGAAAGGGTTAGCATAAAAGAGTTAGTTGTGGAGTACCATTGATCAGTTGAAGAGGTCCTTGATTTTTTTTGTTGAGTGGTTGTCTTACAAAGGGAATCGTTGGACGGGCTCTAATCAACAATATAACCTTTTAATCCTTTAATATGGACAAAATTTTTTAGTAATACAAATTTTATGGTACTGTAGAAGACAAATTAGGTGTTACTGAAAATAGCGAGCATATAATACAAAGCATAGAAATCCTTGAAAGAAAAGGAGAAAATGCTGATCATCAGCATTTTCTTCTTTTCTTTCAAAGGTTTCTTACCCAATATGCTTATATACAGCGTTGTAAAAAACTTGTATAGGAAAGTGTTAAAATCCCATACAGACTGAGGGTGGGTGTTAAAATTGTGTATTTTGCATTGAAAATTCATAATTGTTTAATAAATGGTTCCTTTATTTGTCATTTGATGATTGCTAAAGGCCTTTTAAATTCGATTGGTTAAATTTCCTGAGCAAATCAATAGCTAATGGTGCTGAGAGCAAAAATCAGCGATAAATAAAAGGCTCGTAAATATTATCTGTCTGGATACTAAGCAATTATTTGAACAATTTTTTGTTAGAAAAAGCTTTTTAGAAAAAAAAAGCTTTATATAGAAGCATAGCCTCAAAACACAGAAATTGTATTAACAATAGTAACATGTATTTAGATTTTTAAATGTCCATGTTGAATGTCCAAGTTGAAATGGTCATCCTCTCTCTTTGAAAACTGTGCAAGCCAATGAATAGTGCAGGAAGTGAGTCAGATTCTTACCTAACATGTCCTTGGATTCCACGCAATGGCCAGACTGGCAATTTTCTTCTATCAATGTCTGCAAAGGGTGTTGTGGTAATACTTACCGGTAGCTTGAAATAAGAAGAATACAGAATCCATGGTTAGGTGCTCCAGCTTTCAGCTTCCATAATATTTTTGGAATAAACCAATCAATTTAGATCAATCGTTAGTTCTATGGGTTCTGATCAAGATCACTCTTAGTTCATTTTAGCATATGACAGGTCTGGTAGGTGTAAAATCAAAATAATTTCTTCTTTTACTTGTTAAATAGAAATCAATATTAAATAAAAAGGCACAAAATTCAAACACAATGTGCTGATATAGGCACAATTTGTATGTACTTTGTCATAACAAAATCAGAGAAGATAGTTGTAAATTGGAATTTGAACTACAAAAATGGAGCCATTGCTCCTTTATTTTGAATTTTAAGTGAATTTTTCAAGAAAATTAGAGTAAATTACCAATATTGGATTGTATGGGGTGTTGTTCTAAGAACAACTTGTTCCTTGTTCTAAGAACAACTTGTTCCTTGTTCTAGAACAGTTCTAGAACTAGAAATGTGTTCTTGAACTGTTTTTGCATGTTCTAGAAGTGCCATATAATGTTCTAGAACAGTTCTTTAATGTAAATGAACTTTTTCGCAGAGGCCAGAGCATGGAACACGAGACACCAGATGATGATTGAGAGTGTGATGCACTACCATGGACTGTGCATTGCCATGGCTTAATTATCAATAAACTTACCGTAATTCTTCTAATAAACGCCCATATTCTAATAAACGCCCATCCGCCAAATCTTGGTTGAAAATCTGCTTATTTCAAGCACAATTTTAGTGAAAAGAGGTGACTCTAATAAACGCCCATCCCCCAATTAAGAAATAAAATGATTTAAGTCATAAACAAAGATCATTTCAAACAGCAATGAAAAAGAGGATGTCCAGCCTTAAAACTGTTAACGGAATACCTCTAATAAACGCCCACCCCCTACTTTTCCATCCACCATGTCTCTAATAAACACCCTGGGGTTTATTAGAATAATTACAGTAAATATGATTGACAAAATTTAATAGTGACAAGATCATCGATGACAGTTGCAGACTTAATAGAATAAATGTTCTTTTCACTATAAGGCTCTCTTTTTAGGTGACCCGACACACTTATTTACCACCCACCAGATCTTAATTGAATATTTTTAATGTCATAAAACTATATTTAAAATACATTAATGAAATTTCACATCTCTAGTCTGAACCCAAGTTTTTCTAAATAGCTCAAAATTATACCCATTCACTCATCTTGAGTTTCATTTGAATGGAAAATGCATTAACCCTTTCCTTAAAATTATGGGATTTTAACCATTCTACAGTGCTAATAAAGATAAATACAGATTTTAATGCTGATAAGTAGCATTTTCTCCATTTTGCTTTCATGCTTGTGGACTTTGCTGTAACATAAATTTTCTAAAAGATAAAAACTTTTGCTCTTTGATCAGACTTCATGCATTTATATATCAAATTTCTGTCATAATCTAGCACTCTGCATGGGTTCAGGATCATGTACTGCTGATTGTAACATACAGTCTGATCTTATTCTCAACATTTAAAAAAATTACCATTTCATTCTGTTACAAAATTCAATATTCTATAAGGGTTTTAAGACAATAATTGCTTGCGTGCAATACATGTGGCTGCCAGATTAGGAAAATGTCCCAAGACATCACGATACATGCTGGCAAAATAATTGTGGCTTTGCAATACTGCTAGCGTTAAAAAAATAAGACCCATTCCATGCAATTGGATGCAATGTAAAAGCGATATTTCATTGTCGCCAGTGGGAGCAAAAACTTGTCTTCCCGTTGCAATTTCAGTATTGATGCAATTTTAAACGATTTTAATCAATGTCCTTTGCGTGTTATGTCTTTGCTACACTATAATCATTGTCTATTTGAAATTCAGGATTCTGTAAAAGAGCTTTATGCCTAACTTATTACATTTCCATAAAATCGCAGAACTTGGTTGCATATTCCTTGATTTTAGTTTAGAGTGTATCTCATTCATTTCTGAAGAAACGTTGAGTTACTGATACCATGTTATTTACATAGATATTTTGAGTTAAAACTTTGCAATGTGACTCATTGCTTCAAGATAAAGTTGAATTGACTCTTTGAATCTTGCAAAGAGATGTCAAAGCCACATACTGTTTGGTAAAGGGTATAATTGGATAAGAGAAAAGTTCATTGAATACTAATTGTATTAAGAAAGTGCAATATTCCAGAATCGTGGGTGTTGATGGTGATTGTTTCAGACTACAGCAAGATTTGCGCTGCAAACAGTTTTGTCTCTTGTTCTAACCTTTCTCTTAATAAAATTCTTATAACAACAGGCTTTGGTCATCAGAGGGTAAAAATTGTTTTGTCGTATTATTATTGCATAAACATCATATCTGTAAACTAAAGTTTTGTCAAATATTTCTGTGCACTACTTATACATGTATTATAAATCTTCATTTTTCTGTCTTTTCAGGTAAGAAAAATCTTCATTGAAAATCAAGATTATTAAATTAGTGATATGTGAACAGCAAGACAGACTTCAGAATGCAAGGTTAGCTATGTACTTCCTTATGCTAAATATATATGAGCCAGGCACTGGAAAAGGTCCTTTAAGGCTTTTGAGCCCAACATCAGGGTCAAGATCAGTCTGAATATACATGCAGTCTGATCAGTAACCATGTTGTTCTCCACTAGCTTCTTCATGAAATCTAGCAACCACTTAAAAGAGCAGTATGGCTTTCAGCCAGTCTCCACTCAGGCACTGATTGATCTTTGAATATGGTAACTCAAATACTATAAGGAACCTTTTCCCAGATCCTAGCTCATATATATAAGCTTGCTTCGTCCTTTCTATGATGACAACAATGCAGACTTGGATAATGTTGTCCAAGCGCTTTCAGGAGACAATATTGATATAATATAGTTCTTTCCCAAATTACAAAAATGTATACTGGTCAGTTGAAAGTCTCTGCAGAGGACAAATTATAATGGGTCTTGAAAACATTTGTGGAAATTTGTGTAAAGAAAATATTGAAGTAAATGGAGAAAATGCTGGTTATCACATTCTCTTTACCTCAATGTTTTCAAAGGCTTTTCTATTAAGGGTCATCAAAATGTATCAAGGTTTGGGAAATGGTGTCAATGAAAATTCCTGAACTACAATTTAGTCTTAAAGACCTTGATAGAACTCAAAATATTTACATCTTGTATCATTTGCTATCAAAACAAAGATAAGTGATAGCTGATTAGGATGAAGAAATCCTCTAGAATCTCCACCAATAATCAAGCTGCTATGATAAGCTGTGATCTAGCATTTTAAGAAATATGAAACAAGAATGAAGTTCATCATTTTCACCTGTCTGCCTGTCTGAAATGATATAAGTGTTCAATTTACATTTTGGACCAATGAAATGGCAGTATATTTTAAAATTTCGCCGCTTTATTTTGTATAAACGAGCTACCTGCTAGTTTATGTGATGTCTATACATTGCCACGCCACCATTTCCAATGAACCACTAGCGAACACTAATTCAGATAGAGTCTGTATGGTAGATTCTATGCCTTATAAACATAATTGCGCTTCACACATATGAATGTTAATTTCGCGTGGGATCTACTATACAGCCTATTATTATCTAATACATAAAAGTCATTTCCTAACCTATATTTGCTATACTGACTACTTTATTACTGTTCAGTAAACCAAAAGAGAAAATGTCATTGCCATTTCTATAATGATGCTCTACAGAATTTTGGGTCGCATTTGAAAGGCAACAGCATTTCAAGAGTAAAAAATTTGTTGTTAGTGAATATAGAAATGGTATGCTCTTACAACATAAACAGTCTCAGGGTTTCCAAAAAAACTCAAATGAGCGTTTTTTTACCCCCATACCCCAATTTTTGCAAGCAGCCTTCCATGTTTCTTATAGAGGGGGTACAAGTAAATAATGCTGTAAAATAACGGTGTTTACCTCCAAATTTGAAAGAGTGTGGAAACCCTGAGTCTATGATGGCACTGGCCCAACAATTTATGGATAAGTACAGACTAGGTATAACTTGTTTGTTTGAAATAAGAACTTTTGAACCTGTGACAAGGTGTTAAGTTTTCTGCCACATATATCTCTTTTCATAAAAGGTAGCAACTATCTGTTAAGCCCCTATAGTCAATCAAATTGCAAACAACCTGGCTTTAATGGATGTTAAATACAGGTTTTGAATAACCCTTCTTTTCCACAACAAGTTTTATGGGAATTTCTTTCAAAATAAGAGCAGCCATGTAAATCACAATTATCTTTTAAATCTTGCATATAAATGGACCTACCACTAGCAACAAGTAAATTATTATAATACTACTCTGATTGTTATGTGCAAGAATGTTATAACAGTATTTTTGACAGCGGCAATGGTGCAGTGGTTAGCACACTCAATTGGTAGCCTGGTGGTAGAGTTGGAGCCCCACTCGGGTAAGGTGTGTTTTTGGGCAAGATAGCCCCAGTCTACCCAGCAGTGAGGTAAAACTTATCATCGCCTCTTTTCTAAAAAAAAAACCCAAGAAATAAAGGGCCTGCAGAAGCTTGAATTAGCTTATATACATAGTATATCTGGTCTCGAAAACTGTATGAACTGTATGAACTACAGTTTGAATAATGTCAGCAACTTTCAAATTCTTCAAATGTGACTGACAATATGATGTTGTTGGACTATTTAACCCTTTCCCAAACGGCAAAATTTTAGGGTGATCCACTTCTAAAAGTGCCACAAATGACTAAATGGATGTTATTAAAGATAGAATTTGTGTAAAATATGACAAAGTAAATATTGAGACAAAAGGAGAAACTGCTGGTTATCAGCAGTTTCTTCTTTTGTTTCAATGTTTTCCCAAGCCATTTCGATTAGGGACGTCAAAACCAGGTCTTGTTTGGGAAAGGGTTAAAACATAATAAATGATGAAATGTGCAATTTGTGTCTTGATCGTCAATTTTATCTTCAATTCTAAAGAATGTGTCAAAAAACATTGCAAGTTCTGACAGTTACTAAGACTGATATAGGTGTTTGCAACACCTATTTGCAGTCTTGAAGACAGGTAAAGAGATGTCAGGACTAGAAAAGGTTAAAGGGATGGAAATTTAAAGATAAAATATTTGAAAAAGAAGATAGTAAATAAATCTTGACATTCAAAATTTTGTTAGATATAGGCCATTTAGAGTTCTTTAGTATACTCAGATGCAAAAGAGACCCATTCATTATCTTGCACTGTATAGAGTATAAGGATGTTTCAAATTGCAACCTTTCAGATTTCTAATTCTTCATGTTCGCTGAACCCTATCATTCTGTCAGGGAAGGGGAGTTAAGAGATGCTTGCTGTACATATGATAAATGTTAGCTTCCTTAATAAATATTTTATTCAGGGCCAAAAGATAGACATTTGATGTGTTTGCTATGGAAATAAGCCGGCAAATTGATGGCACTTCAACTCAGAAAGGAGTTTACACATCCCTGGTAGAACCTATTGAATATCTAAATGGGGAATTGATAGTTATCGCTTCAGATAATGTGCTGTTTCCTGGGGAATATAAATGATCGCTCCGCTTTAATTGAATTCAAATAAGAAACTGTAAAGTTGGTTCTACGGGACTTGTATATAGGAAACTCCAATATTCCCTTGATACTACGGTGACAGCACTTTACTCGCGATGGATATTTTAGACCTAAACTTGAATTAATGCTGACTTTTTAGCTCACCTGAGCACGAAGTGCTCGAGGGGAGCTATTGTGGTCACTCACCGTCCGTCGTCCGTCTGTCCGTCTGTCCGTCCGTCCGTCTGTCCGTCCGTCAACAATTTCTTCAAACATCTTCTTCTCCAAAACTAACTGGCCAATTTTGACCAAACTTGGCAGGAATGTTCCTTGAGTGACCCTTCTCAAAACTTGTTCGCGGATTTTTGATTCGTCAAAAAATGTGGGCGTGGCAGGGCGGGGCTTATCGCACTTAGAGAAATCCTAGGAAAATTCTTTAAAAATCAACCATTGTTCCAATTTGAACCAAACTTGGCAGAATTGTTCCTTGAGTGACCCTTCTCAAAAGTTGTTCTCAGATTTTTGATTTGTCAAAAAATGTGGCCGTGGCAGGGAGAAAGGGGCTTATCAGACTTAGAAAAATCATAAGAAAATTCTTTAAAAATCAACCATTGGGCCAATTTGAACCAAACTTGGCAGAATTGTTCCTTGAGTGACCCTTCTCAAAATTTTTTCGCAGATTTTTGATTCGTCAAAAAAACGTGGCCGTGGCAGGGAGAAAGGGGCTATATCAGACTTAGAGAAATCATAAGAAAATTCTTTAAAAATCAACCATTGGGCCAATTTGAACCAAACTTGGCAGAATTGTTCCTTGAGTGACCCTTCTCAAAACTTGTTTGCAGATTTTTGATTCATCAAAAAACGTGGCCGTGGCAGGGAGAAAGGGGCTTATCAGACTTAGAGAAATCATAAGAAAATTATTTAAAAATCAACCATTGGGCCAATTTGAACCAGACTTTGTAGGGATGTGCCTTAAGCCTTTCTTTTTAAAATTTGTTCACAAATATTTTCATTTGTGAAAAGTTGTGGCCGTGGCAGGGAGAAAGGGGCTTATCAGACTTAAAGAAATCATATAAGAAAATTCTTTAAAAATTAACCATTGGGCCAATTTGAAGCAGACTTTGCAGGAATCTTCTTTGAGTCTCTCTATTCAAAATTGATTCACAAATTTTTACATTTGTCAAAAAATGAGGGCGTTGCAGGGAGGAAGGGGCTTTTCGGCCATAGAGAAATCCTAAGAAAATTCTTTAAAAATCAACCAATGGGCCAATTTGAACCAAACTTTGCAGAATTGTTTCTTGAGTGACACTTTTCAACATTTGTTCAAAAACTAATAGTTTCGTCAAAAAATATGTGTGTGGCAGGGCGGGGCTTATCTAACCAAGAGAAATTGTTAAAAAAAAATTCAAAAATCTTCTTCTCCTTAACCATTGGGCCAATTAGAACAAATTTGGCAGGAATGTTCCTTAGGTGACCCTTCTTAAGATTCGTTTGTGGATTTTTATTCGTCCAAAATTGTGGACATGGCAGGTCAGCACTTATCAGACTTGGAGAAATCATAAGAAAATTCTTTAAAAATCAATCATTGGCCCAATTTGAACCAAACTTGGCAGAAATGTTCCTTTGGTGACTCTTTAAAAAAAATGTGAATTTTTGTTTCGTCTGAAAAAGTGGGTGTGGCAGGGCGTGACTTATTGGACTTAGAAAAATTCTAAGAAAATTCTTTAAAAATCAACCATTGGCCCAATTTGAACCACACTTGGCAGAAATGTTCCTTGGGTGACTCTTTGTCTTAAACTTCTTTCAGGTGAGCGATATAGGGCCATTCTGGCCCTCTTGTCTTAAAGTAACTGGAGATTGTGTGAACCTATAAGGGGGAAATCCTTTAGAGAGATAGCTGATGGAAAAGAAGAAGATGCTATATCTTGTACTTGTATTTTCTCCTTTTTTTCCAACTTCACTTTTAGATTGAGTTCAAAGTAGCATGATTTTGTCTCCTTCATTTACAGTTCTTGTTTTTGGCATAGTCGTGAATTACTTTATCTGACAGTGAAAAAAAATTGGGTTGAAAAGTTTGAAAATATGTACCTATTCAGTACTAATAAGTAGATAAGAAAGTTAACTTGAAATTATAGGAACTTCTATAAAAGTAATTTATTTTTCCAATGTTAACCCTTTCCCAAACAAGACCTGGTTTTGATGTCCCTAATAGAAAATCCTTGGGAAAACATTGAGACAAAAGAAGAAACTGCTGATAATCAGCAGTTTCTCCTTTTGTCTCAATATTTTCTATGCCATATTTTACACAAATCCTATCTTTAATAACAACCATTTTGTCATTTTTGGCAGTTTTTGAAGTGGATCACCCTAAAATTTTGTCGTTTGGGAAAGGGTTAAGCTGTCCCAACTTTTCATTTCTGTCATAGAGGTTGCATTGTTTGCATAACTTTTGATTCCATTCGCAAAATTTTGCAGTGACACATAATAATGCCATTGTAGAAAAAATAGATGAGTATGCTATTCTTTAAGTATTATTCTGTCAGAAATTGTATATCGTCGGTGTAAATGCAAAACCTCGTATGTCGATCCTTGCGATTTTCAAAGACCAAACTTGTGTGCCCAGTTACAGACAATTCTTGCAAGTTTTGAGATATTTTACTGATCAGTATCAATGACACATTATTTGTGAACAATATGTCCAAATCTCAAGTAAAACATTTCACTTTGGGAAAAGTTATTACACTTTTTTCCCTCCCCTTTGAAATTTTCAAAAAACGAGATACGAGGTTTTGCATTTACAACGACGATATGTTGATACATGAATACTGGACTAAACAGTCCATTTGTGTATAGCTGCTCTCAGGATAGTCTCCTGCAATTCTATAGTATTTCAATAGCAACAAAAGTTGTGGTATGCAGAAATTGATTTACAGACACCATCTCTTGAGGAATTACTAATCAAACATTGTTGGTGTCATTACATGATCCAATCAGATTGAATTAATTCCAATCGGGATACCCCAGGGGGATTCCCCATATGTAAATGTCATCAGAGAAGTTCCTGGGGTTTCCTTACATTTACATACATCACTATCTATGGTGGGAATCTCCATTATTGATTACCCCAAGTACTTTTATTTTGATTCTAGCTCACCCTGTTTTGAGCTCAGAAACTATTTCATTTCACTCTATGACAGAAATGTCATGCCTTTAACCGTGTCAGAAATCTCATGGTTTGCCCCTACAGTACTTCATACAGTCGTCAATATTTCATGTTTAATCTTCAGGAAAGATCGGAAAAGACCAATTAAAAGACGAAATAAAAACACTTCATATTTTAAAATTTTGAAACTTTGATACTTGGTTATTAGAAAGGATTGCATGTGCTCTTTTCCGAGGAAGCGTTAATTTTACCAATCAGCGGACACTTTGAAATTGAAAGTAAAATCCTTGAATTCCATAAGCCAAGATATGTATAAAACAGCAAAACATTTCGAGTCTGCGGCTCCCCAATCAATCAACAAATGTTTCTTTGTTTTTCTGTGAGATATTAGACTATCTTTAGCAGGAGATTGTAGATTTATGGAACCCATGGGACCCGGAGAACACTGGCAGAAAAATAAAACGAGCCGGGATCTGGAAAAACGTCCCTTATAGCATTTTCAAAAATTGAGTTTGAAGATCAGTCTGTTGTCAAATGCAGTCAAATATGCATACATGCTGTTCTTTTTAAGTTACTACATGTCACGAAGAAGCTATTAGAGAACAAGATGGATCCTGATCAGACTGTGCGTATGCACAGGCTGATCTGGATCTATGTTGGGCTCAAAAGCCTTAAGGGACGTTTTTCCAGATCCTGGCTCAAACCTATTCATTGGTGTTCTCTGTTTTATCTAGCCTCATGATATAGTAGATCTTTGACACACTTGTCTGAGATAACCTTTGAATATTCTTAGAAACACAAAACTATTTCTGACATTAATACTATCTAAATAGTTCTACTATTTTAGAAAGAGATTATGATTCCTTGAATTATGGAAAGAACAACCGGGATTAATAATTAAAGAATTTTTTGATGCTTTAAGGTTTGCCTTCATTTTTCATCAGTTTGTCCGTCCAATCCATCCAATGGCAAAGTCTTGTTGGCTGGAATCTCTTACACCTTCTATCGAATTATGGTCAAACATGCCAAAATGTATTTCCATGAAGTTGAGTTTTGCATCTGACCATTTATATTTTGGAGTTTGATTTATTGGTTCCTGTATTATCTGCCCTTGATTTAATGTCTCTTTTCACTTACAAGCCACTCTCAGCCTATATCTGCCACTCCACAAGACACTTGTTGAAATGTCTCTGGAAGAAAATTCTTATGTAACAATCTGGCAGACCTTGAACTGAAGACTGTCAGTATTATCTCGTTTATAGAGCCATAACTGCTTCCATTTCTGAATGTGTTTGATTGGTATATGAAGTCAGGAGTTTTAACTGAATTATCTGCCCCTGATTTGATGTCTCTTCACTGATAAGCCCCACCCAACCTATATCTAACACTCCCCAAGACACTTGTTGAAAAACCCTCTAAGAGAATTCTTATGTAACATTCTGGCAGACCTTGAACTGAAGACTGTCAGTATTATCTCATTTATAGAGCCATAACTGCTTCCATTTCTG
Source organism: Fragum sueziense (assembly GCA_963680895.1). Lineage (NCBI taxonomy): Eukaryota > Metazoa > Mollusca > Bivalvia > Cardiida > Cardiidae > Fragum > Fragum sueziense. Next base: position 57,611,130 of record OY804592.1, read on the forward strand.
AGTGTGTTTGATTGGTATATGAAGTCAGGAGTTTTGAATGAATTATCTGCCCCTTATTTAATACCCCTTTTCACTTTAATACCCCTTTTCACTGACAAGCCCCTCCCAAACTATATCTGCCTCTCTGCAAGACACTTGTTGAAATGTCTCTGGAAGAAAATTCTTATGTAACAATCTGGCAGACCTTGAACCCTTAGACTGTCAGTATTATCTCGTTTATAGAGCCATAACTGCTTCCATTTTGGAACGTGTTTGATTGGTATATGAAGTCAGGAGTTCGAGGTTATCAGCAACCTGTCATTATGTAAGAAAACTTTATCTGTCTGACTGAGGTTACCCCACCTCTAGTAGCCTTCTTCCTTCTTACAATCAAACTGGTGAAGAAATTCCAGAGTAACAGATAACAAACGGGACGGACATTCTATATTCATTATTTCATCTTCAAACCCTATGTTGTGGGTACTCATTTGAATCGTCTCGTTGAGACGATTCAAATGAGTGCCCATAACATAGAGTTTGATTGAATTATAAATGAAATATTTGGCTTTTATAGTGAATACCCATACCTTTCTACAATCAACTTTCTGGTGATAGATACTGTCTGGAACAGAAGAGAAATTCTAGTGAACACACAGCTGAGACTTCAACATATTCATCACCAATCAAAGTTAATAAACAGTTAAAGTGGAAGAAGTCTAAGGAAAAAATATAACCCTGTTTGTAGCAAGCACTTGGTCTGGTTTCATCTTCTTGATCTGCTGGTCTGTCTGTAGACAAAACTTAATTTACAACTAACAATAATGCATCTTTTTACTTTTCCTGGTCATGATTTGGAAATCAGATTATTGCACATTCAGCTAATAACCCATTACCAGACAGCAAAATTTTGGAGTATTCCAATTTGAAAGGTGTTGCAGACGACAATGTCAAGTTGGTGAAATTTTAAAAATCTTTCCAATTTGGGTTAGAAAACATAGTGGGAAATGAGGAAATTGCTTGTTACAAGCAATTTCTTCATTTTCCACAATGTTTTCCAAAGCCTTTTCTTGTGAAGGAGTCAAAAGGCGTCACTATGCTGTAAAGGGTAAAAGGAACAGCAGTCATTAATGTCCCCTCTTAAAATGACAAAAAAATCCACTAAGTACTAAAGTTCAATGAGCTTGTGATCTCAGGTCTCACAGCCACCTCTAAATTTGCTCTACGAAAGGACAAACAATCCAAGAAAAAAATCCAAATATACTGACTTGTATATTTGAGATGCACAGTCCTTTCTAACAAATCATAGGTTGCTTTTCATTCAGTTGCACAAGTGCATGTTTTGTCATGGAATCTGTTTCTTGTGTATTATGTAGCGCAGCATTCTGCAATTACAACACACCAATTATTACAATTGATGTCACAATGAACCATAGTTCTGATATACCCCCAGGTAGCTATCAAATAATTATATACTCTAGATGCATGACAAGTACTAATCTGCTTGATAAGTAGAACACCTGTGATATTACAAAACATTGTTATGTAGGGAATGGCAATGGTATGTCAGGATAAATCAAATTCTGATAAAGATGCTGTTAATGACAAAATAGACAATGACATTATGATTCTTGGTTAACCCTTTCCCAAACAAGACCTGGTTTTGACGTCCCTAATAGAATAGGCCTGTGAAAACATTGAGACAAAAGAAGAAACTGCTGATAACCAGCAAAAGGTTGTTATGTAAGGAATGGCAGTGGAATGTCTGGATGAATGAAGTTTTGATAAAGATGCTGTTAATGACAACACAGCTAATGTAAATGACAAACAAAGTAAAGACATATTTCATGGTAAAATTTCAACAAAAACGTTTGATGCTCCATAAAGTATAGGCAGTACCCAAGGTTGTCTAACATTGACAAGTTTAACCCTTTTACAAACAATAAGGATGTTTTACGCCTCTAAGAATTCTTTAACCATTTCCCAAACTTCAAAATTTTTTGCTGATCAACTTCAAAAACTGTAAAAATGACAAAATCTGTGTTATCAAAGATAGGATTTGTGTAAAATATGACACATAAAATATTGAGACAAAAGGAGAAACTGCTGGTTATCAGCAGTTTCTTCTTTTGTGTCAATGTTTTCCCAAGTCATTTCTTCTAGGGACGTTCAAACCAGGTCTTGTTTGGGAAAGGGTGAAAAAGCATAGAGAGAAAAGAACAAAATGCTGATCAGTTACGGGGAGTTTTCAACATTCCTCTTGATATGATGTAATCAATGCTACTACAAGTCCATTTCCCATGCTGGTCGAAAGCATTGGCCTTGCTGAATGCACTACCTTTCAAAATGGACTGGTCCTGTGGAAAGGCTTAACCCTTTCCCAAACAGCCAAATTGTAGGGTGATCCACTTCAAAAACTGCCAAAAATGATAAAATGGAAGTTATAAAAGATGGAATTTGTGTAAAATATGGCACTGAAAATATTGAGACAAAAGGAGAAACTGCTGGTTATCAGCAGTTTCTTCTTTTGTTTCAATGTTTTCCCAAGCCTTTTCTATTAGGGACGTCAAAACCAGGTCTTGTTTGGGAAATGGTTTAAGCCTAAATAAAGTTTGAATGTAGGTGGTTGATTGTTTAACCTTTTGCCAAACAAGAATTTGTGTTGCTGTCAAATATAGAATTTGTATGAGAAGACATTTTGAAAACATTTCCTCCTTTTGTCTTTATATTTTCTTTGCTGGATTGTGCGCAGGTCCTTTCTTAATCACGACCCATTTCATTGTCAGCACCACTTTTCTGACTGGAACACTTGAATCTTTTTGCTGTTTGGGAAAGGGTTAAGTTTATCTTGAGCTCTGGCATGATTCCTGGCGATATGAACAGACTGTAAATGTCACTAGAAACAATAAACTCCCCACGATTTTCATGGCGAGTTTATCTGACTGCAGCGGGGTACAATAGATAGTAGTCATTAATAATGAGTTATTCACTAAATTAGAGGTGAAATAAGAGCTAGCTGGAATTCTTGCTGGAGATTAGCCCATTCCTGGTATTCTTTCAGTGATAAACAGATATAAATATAGTGTTGGTCTGAATTTAGAATGTGCTGACCAAAATCTTTGTATGAAATGCATTGTCTATTTATTTCATTATTTTTATATTCCTTAATTTTAAAGTTAAATTAAATGGTTAAAATGTTTTATATTCAACATCTAACATCTATGTTGTTATTGGCTATGAGTCATGTCCAGTGTCTTGAATAAAGCCCTGTCTTAGTGGAAACAACAGGAAGAGTGGGTGCACAATCAAACCAGGGGCTGAATGGTTACAATGTCATCCCAAAATATTCTGAAATCATACAAAATTCAAAATGGCCCCATTATGGCTGTTCTACTTTGGATATGCCCCAAACCAAGAAGAACAAGAAAGAAGCTCATACAAATTCTGCTTAACAAAAGCACACTTTCATACAAGAGAAACAACAACAAAGCACAAAGTGGTTCATTCAATATAGCCTCGCTAGTATAAGTTTGGTGACCATGAGATGTCATTAATGTATCATTAATTACCAGATTGCATGATGGGTATAGGCAGTAAATGTAAATTGATATTGTATACTGGGAAAAAACTTGAAGCAAAACCAATCACACTGACAAATTGGTAGCCATCAATCAAATATTCACATTGATTAACCTTTTTCCTGATAGTAAAATCTGATAGAAATTGAAATCATTCCCAGACTTTATTGATGGTGTCTTTTAGTTGAAATTACATCTTTTCAGCGTAGAAAACTTTGAGGGAAAAGAAGAAAATGCTGGTTATTATCATAACCAGCATTTTCTTCTTTCCCTTCATTGGTTTTCTTTCACTATAATCACTCTTGATGCAAAGCTGCCTAAATACATTGTATAGGGAAAAGAGTCCCTGGGCACTTCCAAAGAGTTTTGCTGAAGTCACACTTTGGGATTATTTCAGTTCATAGAACAAAAATAACATGGAAACAGAGAAGTAACATGAAAATAGAATGGTATCACATGGAGCCTCTTTTGATCTTGTTGTTTAACATGGGCAGAAGCTGGTTTTATGACCTTTTACTGAACTTATTCAATTAAAGCTTAAACAATTGTGTGAGATATTGCTGCCATACATGGCATTGCATTGTATGCTTCTCTTTTCAACTAGTGCAGCTTAAGTAATTACTGTTATCAAGCATCAGTGATAATTAAAATGAGCTTATTCTATATAATTGTATGGGACAATTCACGGTGGGGATTGTGCATGATGGGAAGGATAACGACTACCGACAATAGGGAACGATTTTATCAAGTAAACCGTGACGTAATTTCGGACAAATAAATAGTATTTCGTTGGTGTTGTTATAAAGTCTCGTAACTACGGCTTGAATCAAACCGTAGTTACGAGATGTTATAACAACACCGACGGTTTATCAAAACATAACGGTAAACTCAGTCTATTTTTTGCACAAAATTTGATGCCAACTTTCCTCGCTTCAGGTAAGACATTTTGCAATAACTCTGTTATTTCTGTATCAATTTTCAAGCGGTTTGCTGCATGTACCCCGCCTTATCGAGCTCTTTCATCGGATGTATTACATATTAGATAACTTATGATACTTTTTCCGAAATATTGTCCCAACCGACGAGAAAGCGAAATGGTAACGACTACGGCCAAATTAACCACGCTTCAGGTAAGAATTTGTGCAATAACTTTCTTATTTCTGCGTCAATTTTCATGCGGTTTGTTGCATGTACTCCGTCTTACTGAGCCCTTTTCTCCGATGTATTATTTATCTGGAACTTCCCTGTACTTTTCTCAAAAACCGATCCCAACTGACTAGAAAAAGGGCCTGAATTTTTTGTCGTTTTTGTGGTCGGTTGGGATCAATTTTTGGACAAAGTACAAAGATTCTACAAACAAGTCATTTATCCGAGGAAAGAGCTCACTAATGTGGGGTACATGCAACAAACCGCTTGAAAATTGGAGCAGAAATAAGAAAATTATTGCACAATTTCTTACCTGAAGCGAGGCAAAATTTGTCCGTAGACTCAGTATTCGTTATCCATCCCATCATGCACAATCCCCACCGTGAATTGCTTTCTATTTTTTTGTTGGACCCCAAAACAAAAATGCAAAATAAAGTTACCCCTAAAAGTATGCAAGATGTCACTGATTTGATTATACCATTCTTAGAAAGGATTCAAGGTTATTAGATAGTCATTGAGTACCCACAACAAAGATGATAAATAATAGATTTAAGTTACTATCATTTCCTATTTATCTATCTCTGGGCCAAATTCTACGAGGTACAGTCAGAAAGTTCCCGGACTGCTTTCGTACGTAAATTATATGCATTCGGGTTTTTCTAAAAATTATATGCCTAAAAAGAGGAAATCATGTCCGATAAGTACATATATCATTTATATTGATACAATACATATAAGATAATATTTTACAGTTGCAAAAACATACATAAACAATGTACGGATCACTTTGACGTCGCACAGCGACGTCTACATAACGTCGTATTTTTCAGAGCTAAAATCAATGATTTCGGGTTAGTTCACAACTTTTCGAATTATTTATCAGAATGATCTAGATACTTTCCATCGCGATACACATATGGAGCAAACGAATGAATTCGGTGTCATAACATTTCATAACTGACCTGGTCGCAGGCCAAAGATCTTTGTTTGACTAAAACCTGCAACATCGGGGACATTTCAACAAACGAGGAAACGCTGAAATGGCATTTTACTGAGTCCGGGCTGTATTGCGTGCTGGCCAGTCTTTCATAGCTTAGAACATAATTGTGTAGTTCCTATTTTCATATCGGTACGATGGAAGCATTAGGTCCGTAAGGTATATTATCCTTGTAAAATCAGCGTTCATACGCTTCTTAGGAAACGTTCAAAGAAAAGACATTGTGTACACGACGTGGGCCTTTTGCTCATCGTCCGTCTAAAGCCGCGCCTCCCATCCTGTGTACAGTTTAGATTTTTTTTATTTTATCGAAATTATTTCATGAATTGCACTACGACAAATTCCAACAAAATTAGCTACATTGTCGAATGATTTCCATCGGTCGGTGAGAATGTCGGTCTTCATTTCTAAATGAGCACGTTTTTAGGCCGCATATTGCTAAAATCATCGCTTATTTTCGCACGGTAAATCCTAAATTTCTTGTGTCAATTAAAGAAAGGTGACCTAGAATATGCACTGTCCAAGCCGTTTCTTGAATTAAAGAAATTGTAAATTTCCATAGGCGTCATTCCAGCCTTCACATAGACGTTAATAGCGCAGATTTGTTCCGTACGCTGTGGTGACGTCGCATTGATTTCAGTTGTCTTTCCTCCATTGCTTGGAGAAATATATATGAAACGCAGAAATTTTATGCCACGACCTTAACATTTTGAAATTGTTCAGAAAATATGTTGGTGTGATGTCATATCGAGACTGCATGTAAAAGCGCCTGTGATTTTCAAGATATTGTCCTTTGAATAATAGTAAGAATATTTGGAGCAAGCGTTATTTCAAAGTGATCCGTACTCTTGAACACTATGCTCTAACGCCTTAGAAAATATTGATTTTTAACATTTTAAAACCACAAAAACATATCAAAGTGGTAGTTTACATTTCGAAATAATTTATTGAATAAAGACTTGAATCAAATACGTCGGAAAAAATAAAATTCAAAGGCAGTCCGGGAACTTTTTGACTATACCTCGTATTAAGATCCCAATTTATAGCATGTTATATTTTGTACATGTGTTCTGACCTTTTGGGCTTATCAGCATTGGCTATATGGGTTGTTTTGAGTTATTTTAAAAGCCAATTTAGCTAATGATGGAATATAGTTTGGTGAGCTAATAAATCCATCACCTGTGGAAAGTGGAATTGATGAAATAACTTAAACACCTGGTCAAGGTCAATGGGAATTGCATCAATATTTCACCTGCTTTGATGAAAAAATTATGCTGTCTGTATGAGTCTGTTTTAGAAAAACTTTATAGTTTGTTATTGTGTTACTTATCAAAAGTATAGACATGTAGTGGAGGCTAAAGTTAGTGTAAACCTGTGGACATTACTTTTATGGAGTTGTCCTTGAGCAACTTGCATTACAGAGCCCCAGTCTTTTACTGGAGATACAGTTCCGAAAGCACATAATAATCTTTTGGTATTTAAAACCCTTGAAAGCCACATAAATCAGATATAAGTAATCACATCTTTGAAAATTTATAAAAGCCAAGAAGAAATACATAATTCAATAATTTACATTGAAACCATTTAGCCATTACGAAATCCAAAAGATTAGATATCACCTGCTGAAAATGTAATTTCTTGGGATTTTTTCCTGAAAAGCAGTAAGGAGACGTTAGAAGAAGCTTGTTATGAAAGTTTAATAACATAAACCAGGTCTTATAAAAATGTGCCAGATTATAAGTTTGTGTTCTAGGAGTGTCTGGCACTTTGTGATTCCACAGGAAACAGACAAGCTCAATTTTCTAGTAGTAAAATCTGTTATCTCTGGTTTTCAAACTTTTTCTCAAAGGGTACTTATTCTTCAAATTTTATAGTCCTTGGGCCAGGTATGGTTGGAGTTACCACTAAAATGGACAAAGGGACACCTATATATCTTGAAAGACCTATCCAAAGGAAGAACAAAAATGCAATGATATCCACTCTGCAGAGTAGCTATACCTCAGAATGTGCATTTGAAATTTGATAGGGTTTGGATAGTTGAAATTCAGTGCAAGGTTTTGAAATGTATAAAATAATGTGGCTTTACTGCTTTCTATACTAAGCATACACTGCATATATAAACCAGATGCATAGAAATACAATTCATGTTGAATAATTTGTCCTACACAGCATGTATATCGAAAAAATCACAACAGGTATATCCATAAAGGGAGGTAATAAGCCGAGCAAATTACATGCTTTTAAATATGGAGTACGGCATTATTATGTCATAAGCATAATTTTTCGAGTTAAGAATTGAAAAGGGTTAATGAATGACCTTGCAGAAGGTCATATTGATATTGCATGAACAGATAAATATCATTATTCAAAAGAAGGTTACATACAAAATTATTGCTTTGTATGTCAAATATTTTTGGAGAAAAGGCCAGTGTTAAGTTTTCATACAGACAGATGGACGGACAGACAGACAGACAAGAGTAAAACAATATGCCTCTGCATGTTTAAATTGCTGAAATGAGACATTACTAGTTACAATGCAAATATGATGTGTGTTTTATACCGTAATTCGAAAGGTAAAATAACACAAATAAATTAATTTAAGACCAGAAAGAGACAGGGGACTCAGTATACAGTGTTTTTTACAGCTTTTGGGGTTAAGGATAAATTCCTGTTGTAAGCCTTTTAAAGTTTAAGTTTTTTAAAAGTAGGTCAAACTTAAAGGTAAGGGTAACAAGGTCAAAGGTTATGGTCCCAAATAAATGGGCGTGGTGGGAGCCCTCATCCGGTAGGTTTCAAACCAAGGCCAAAGAAGTTCAAGACTTAACCATGTGCATGCAAAGTCGCATAACTATCACCCTTCCACTTCTGTTTGTTTCTTGCCCCTCTCAATACCATGCTGAATGACACTGGACATAGATATGACATCCAAGGCAAGAAGATCAGCCATCTTTTCTACATGGATGACCTAAAGACCTTTGCCAAGAAAGATCACCAGCAAAAACAACTGCTGGAGACAGTAAAGGTCTTTAGTGATGACATATGTATGCAATTTGTACTGGACAAGTGTCCAAAAGCCACCTTCAAAAAAGGAAAACTAACATCAACATCTGACATACAGCTAGAAAAAGACACCATCATCAAGAAACTAGACCAAGACGCTAAATACAAATACCTTGTGTTAATAAAGGTGACGGAATTCAACATGCAGCAATGAAGGAAAAGATCAGAAAAGAGTATTACAGAAGAGTTAAGGCTTGCCATCAAGAGTGAGATAAAAGCTGCAGATAAGATTGAAGCCATAAACACCCTGGCAGTCCCAGTTGTCACATACAATTTCAATAGCATAAACTGGCAAATGCAAGAAAAAGGAAAACTTGACACAAAGGCCAGACAGTTACTAACAGCAGAAAGAATGGACCACCCTAAGGTTGACGTTGAAAGATTGTACCTACCACGAAAGATCGGTGGCAGGGGCCTCTCATAGATTGAGATGGCATAAACACGTATTTGGAGACAACACAAGTAACAAGAAACTTTACTCAATCTCAGAGCAAGCCAGAAAATTCATTCAAGAACTGAACATTGCACAAACGACAAGAAATGGAGAAGAATCCGTCACAGAGTTTGCCAAAAGAACAAGACGGACAAAGGTAAATGCCCAAAAGAGGATGACACAAACATGGAAAGCCAAACCAATGCATGGGCAATACCCTTACGGTTTGACAAACCAGATGTTGACCAAGATGAGACACATAAGTGGCTATCTAGTGCAGGTCTCAATGCAGAAACAGAGGGAATGGTGATAGCAGCACAAGATTAGAGGTTGGCTACAAGAGCATATCACAACAAGATCACCAAAGATGGTACAGATCAAAAGTGCAGAATATGCAACCAATATGATGAAATTGTCTCAGGCTGTCCAACATTAGTGCAAACATAGTACTTTCAAAGACATGGCAAGGCAGCAGGGTACATTCATTGGAAAATCTGCAAGCAATTTGGACTCCCAGCAAACAAAAAATTGTATGAACATCAATCAAAAACTGTCGTAGAGGGACATGTCAGTGAATACTGGTACAGAGATCAAGGCTAACAGACAAAAATCATCATCAAGAACAAATTGGACAAGACGTTCATCATGATTGACATGACGGTTCCATCTGAAAGAAATGTCTCCGTCAAGGCACTTGAGAAACTATCAAAATACAAAGACCTTGAGATAGAAGTAGCCAGAATAAGGAGTATGGAGACGACAACTGTACAAATCGTTGTAGGTGCACTTGGTCTCATTAAAAAGGGACTTGACAAAATATTCAAACAAATGCCTGATGCACCAGTTATCGAGGAACTGCAGAAGATCATACTCCTCGGAAGTGCACATATCATCCAAAGAACGCTCTGAAACACATGAAACCTTATAGTGCCTTAAAATTATGTGTTGATTCCGGCATTTCAGTGTAAAAATACCTTTGTACAAAACCGAACTAGACAATAATAATAATGAAAACACTATAATTGCAAAATTTATACCTTCTGTCATAGATCTAGCTATCCCCTAAAGAATCTGCTATACAACCTACAACCTTAATTTTAAACGATGTCAATAAACTTTCAATATTTTGCAGTTGCCCTTTTTGTTAATCCATGTGTTTTGATTCTACTTTGAATTCTAAAAGTATCAAACGAGATCATTTGAACCATCTAACCAGTTCTGTTCATCATCATAATCATTCAATCAATTGTGTAAATTGTGCAAAGAAAGTGTTGAAATATTTAATAATTATTTATAATGATATATTCAGTTTACTGTATCAGTGTTTTGCTAAACTTTAGGGACATTATTTTCTATTTGATATTGGATTTAGGGTGTATTATTTTATGTTCAAAAGGGTTGTTTAGCCCTTATATACTGAACCTCAGTAAAAACGCACCACTTTTTAATGTTTAATATTTTTTCAACAAAGTCATTCATTTTGTTGACACAGTATTATTCGGTATCTGCCGGACACTAGGTATGCACACAACACACTCTTAAGCACAAAACATAATCATCCGTAACGCTAGCCGTCCAAACTTGGTAAACAGGTTTTCTGCACGTGCCGCAGTATTGACCTCGTGCACAAACCGGCTTATCGGTTTATGTGGTACATGTAGTCGGTGAAAGAAAGAAAACACCCAAACATTCCATCGAACGGATTTTTTTATGCTTTAAACAATTCCAAGACTTTCCACAGGTGAACGTAATCGTGCTAATTTGGGATGTTGTAGGCAGTGATGACGTCACGTGCCATTGTACACACGATGAGACTTCATCACAAGACTATTGACCGGCTTAGAGAACGTTTCCAACAAACTGGTACACTGCTGGACTGCCCGGGAAGGGGCGCACCAAAGGTCCCAACTGCAGCTCAAACAGGTGCACAGGTTCAAATGCAAAGTGATACAGGCATAGCAGAGAGTCATTCCAAATGGCAGAATCCAAAATGTGATCAGTTCCATGCGTCGACGAAGCACAGACTGTATTGTTCTGCAAAGTGGTCTCACGCAGTACTGATTTTGTGACTTTTACTTTAGAGGGTAGTCACCTTTGCGCGTTTGTCACGCTTGATTACTTTAAGGTAGCGAAACAATTTTTTGACCAGAAACGAATAAACTGATAGCGGTTCGGGCTGTGGTTTTACAATTTGAAAAAGTAACATAATAAAAAAGTTATAGTGAAAAATGTAAGTGGTGCGTTATTTCTGAGGTTCAGTATATTTAAGCAGATTTACAATAAGATGCAAAATTACGGATGCTAACAAATGATTGAATCTTGCATGAAAATGAGTGAATATGCCAAACGAATGAACGTTAACTGTTACTAGATAACATGACAGATGCTGATCTTTGAAGCAAAAACAAATGCCAAGTTTGAAAGCAATAGTTATGACAGAAACAAACTTATTTGTGACAGGTATTTGAAAGATGCTCATTAAAGTTTGATGAATAATTTCTAGGCCACAAAAAGGTAAAAATTGCTCGACATTAAATGCTAGAGCAATAGATATCTGTCTTGAGGTTGGTATCATGGTCATAGAGATATGTGCAAAGTTTTAGAGTAATGGCGTTAGTAAAACAGAGATATGACACTTTTACCAAACAAAAACCTAATTCGCAATAAGGGTCATAGTTTTAAGTAGTGTCATTAATATTCGCGAATATGCAAATATGGTAATTTGCATAAAATTTATGGTACATTATTGAGCAAGTCATAAACTTTCATTTGATACCATTCTTACATCGGTAGGTCAATATTCAACCAAGACATGACCAAAAACGTTTTGAAATGACTGAACAATTTTATAGGGTTAAGGGTTTAGAATTTGGTTTATGACCCAAAGCCCTTACGGCCAAATTAAGTGCAAATATCGCTCAAAATGTTTGATATATTATTTTCTTTAAGATTTAATATGTTTACGTAATTCCCCTGTACAAAAATGCCTCGTTTTAGAAAGTATTTACCAAATTTCCGTCGAAAATCGCAATTTTAGGACAATTCATGAATATGCAAATGAGCTAATTTGCATAACATAACTAAAATGAAAGAATAAGTCATAAGCTTTCATTTGATATCATTCTGACAACTGTGTGCAAATATTCAATGAAGATACGACCGAATTCATTTTCAAAATTTACATAAGTAATTTGATGGAGCTAAGGGTTTAGATAAGGGTTACGGCAAAAAGCCCCAACCGCCAGAGTGTAAACATGGCTCAAAATGTTTCTTATAAAATGTTCTTTAAGAAAAATCATGTTTTCAAAATTCCCCCTGAAAAGAAACGCCTTGTTTTGGAAAGTATTTATCAAAATTTTCGCCAAAAATTGAATTTTTAAGGGAAATCATTAATATTCATGAATATGCAAATGAGCTAATTTGCATAAAATAACTACAAACAAAAGAGCGAGTCATAAGCTTTCATTTAATACCATTTTGACACCTGTAGGCCAATATTCAATGAAAATATGACCACATAAGTGTTATAAATTTGAATGCAAAAAATGATAGGGTTAAGGGTTTTAGATAAGGGTTACAGCCAAAAGCCCCGATGGCTAGAGTGCAAACAACGCTCAAAATGTTTCTAAGATTATGTACTTTATGAAAAATTATGTCTTCTTGCATTAGAAATAAATGATAATTATAGAAAAACACTTTTTTCGAATATTTCGGCCAATTCTTATACTTGATTGCACATAAAGGATATGTTGAAGAGGAGTAATGACGTCATAATAATTACATAATTAAAAAATCATGATGAATAAGTAGTGAAATACATGCTCATAGGTATGGATTCAAAAAAATAGATTTATACATTCATTATACCCCCGCAAAACGAATGTTTTAGGGGGTATACTGGAATCAACCTGTCTGTCTGTCTGTCTGTCTGTCTGTATGTCTGTATGTCTGTATGTATGTCTGTCTGTCCGTGGACAAAATACTTCTCCAGAGCATATCTTCTAAACCATATATGCTACCAACTTCAAACTTGGCACACTTATAGATCTTATTGTGGGGAAGTCTCGTGTACAAGAATCGTTACTCTGCCACGCCCACTTATTGAGTTATTGCCCTTTGTTGTTTGTACCTTACATTTTTGTTTGGACTATATCTTCTAAAGCATTAGCGCTAGCATCTTTAAACATGGTACACTTATAGATCTCAATGTGGGGAAGTATCATATGCAACAATCGTTACTCTGCCACGCCCACTTATTGAGTTATTGCCCTTTGTTGTTTGTACCTTACATTTTTGTTTGGACTATATCTTCTAAAGCATTAGCGCTAGCATCTTTAAACATGGTACACTTATAGATCTCAATGTGGGGAAGTATCATATACAACAATCGTTGCTCTGCCACGCCCACTTTTTGAGTTATTGCCCTTTGTTGTTTGTACCTTACATTTTTGTCCGGTACATATCTTCTAAACCATAAGTGCTAGCAACTTCAAACTTGGTACGCTTATAAATCTCATTGTGGGGAAGCGTCATGTACAATAGCCATTACTATGCCATGCCCACTTTTTGAGTTATTGCCCTTTGTTGTTTGTACCCTTATATTTTTGTTTGGAACATATCTTCTAAACCATAAGTGCTAGCAACTTCAAACTTGGTACACTTATAGTTCTCATTGTGGAGAAGTGTCATGTATAATAGGCATTACTATGCCATGCCCACATTTGAGTGATTGCCCTTTGTTGTTTTTGCCCTTTCATTTTTGTCCAGACCATATCTTCTAAACCATAAGTGCTGGCAACTTCAAACTTGGTACTCTTATATGTCTCATTGTGCAGAAGTGTCATGTACAAGAACTGTTACTCTGCCATGCCAATCTTTTACAGTTATTTCCCTTTGTCGTTTTTACCCTTGCCTTGTCTGGACCATATCTTCTAAACCATAAGTGCTAGCAACTTTAAACTTTGTACACCTATTGCCCTTTTTTGTATTGAAAGCTTGTGCGGGGGGTATCAGGTCACATCCTGTAACAGTTCTAGTTTAATATTTTTTATTAATTTTTCCCTTTCCCTTACCCCAAACCAGAATGCCATTCACGTCATGAAGGGTACCTATATAAAGATAAGGGTAAAATATATTTAGCTACTCTTCATGTCGGATATCATCACTGAAAAACATCCGTCAGATGTATATCTACAAATATATATAGGTGTCGTTTTGTCCTTTTTTCTGGTAATACATACTCCATTTTCCTGGTCCTGGCCCAAGGACTATTACAGACAGTTTATCTGTCTAGGCGGTGGCCAAATGTCTTGGTTTTACTCATGCTTCTCTTCAAAACCGTGTAAATACAGCTTAAAAAGCTGTAGTTACAGGGTTTTTGGAAGAAAAGCAGTGATATATTTAATGACTAAAATGTTGTTGGATACAAAAAGCTATTAGTACACAGCTTATTGTCAAGCTTTAGTAGAAGTCTTTACAAGAAACAAGGATATCCATAACTTAAATTAGTGAATAAACTATCTATAATCAAAACTATAATCAACTCTTTTTGCCTGAATGTCCCTTACAAAAAATAACTTTTCTAATTCAGTGTAATGGATTTAGAGTGTGTTTTGGACCCACAAACCAGTGAAAGTTATTAATCTTGGTGTAACAGAAATTAAAACAGATTATCTAGACATTGTAGACAAAAGAGGTCTGCCTACATAAGTCCCAAGTCTCTGATTTACTTTACTTTATTTCCTTTGGGTTCATTTTGTGTCAGTTGTTTCCCTGGTTCAAAGTGAATGGAACCAGACAAGTTCATCTGGAGGATTCCTGGGGGACCAGGCCTGATGCCTTGGTGATCCAAATCTTAGTTAATGAGGGAAGAAAGCAATAATATTTACATTAATACACTTTCCCAGGGATGCAACAATTTTTATGAGATGGATATCCATACATCATCTGGAATATCATTGCATAATTGCTGTCTTTATAGAATTATTCTGAGGCAAGATGGATGAAAATAAGCTTTCAATTTGCCTGCTCATCAGATATGAATTTTTTGAAATGTAAAGCAATATATTAATCATGTTTCGATTATGGTTTGGTGCACGATTTTAAGTTTTTGCACACTGATTTAAGCTTACAGATTGATCTTCATTTTTTGGGAGGTTGATTTTGCATAGAAATAGAGATTATAGTCTCATGGGATATGATCAATATCTGAACAAACACATACTGCCTAAATGGCTCTTAATTTAATTAATCGGAGTTCAAGATTGATCTAGCTTCAACAGCATTAAGTTTAAGCAAAAGTTTGTTCATGAAGGAAGGCTTTCAGGCATAGAAACTATTCTGGCAATGCAGAGCACATTGACCTATCAAATGCCAATCAGATACAGGGGAATGGTCGGCTGTTTTAACCCTTTCCCTAACAAGCCCTACTTTTTCCCCTCCCCTAATAGATAAAATGCTTTGAAAATTATTGAGGCATTAGAAGAAAATGCTGGCAACCAGCATTTTCTTCTTATTCCTCAATATTTTCTGTGGTATGTCGTACAAAATCTTTCAGTTACCATTTATTGACATCTGCAGTTGTTTTGGGCAACAAAGTTCTATCAAATTGGACAAGTCTAATATCTGCTGATCAGGAAAGGGACTGGTGGTCTGGTCTAATCAGTGGTCAGTATCTGCCTCATTGTTTGTTGGTTTAATGGGCTTATCTGATTGACCAAAAATAAACACCATTAGATGTGACTGATATTGTTAGAGCAACAGTTTCCCTCATGCCTCATTAGGCACACACTTTCTTGGTTTTGGGTTTACAGAGATAAAAAAAAACAGGAGAAAAAAATGATAAAAAACATCAAACATGCTTATGAATTATATACAATGGTGATGCCCTCAAAATTAGCAAAATATTTGATTATTATATTTGATTATGTCCATACCCTGATGTAGGCTTACCAGAGTCATTAGAACTTATGTATCCGAGAAGCACATGGAATGTGTAGATGTTTGTCATGATTTGATAGAAAATTCTAGAATTCCATGTACATCGCCCATTGTGAAAAAGAACTGAAAATGATAATTTTGCAATGCATCTTAGTTTTGTAGACACTAAGAGGACTTATTTATGCAATATGCTTGATAAATTGATGTTACGTATACAACAATTATATCATGCTCCTTTTAAAATGAAGGCTTCTTGGAACTTTGTTGTTTACTATCAGAAAGCCAAGGCTATTAATGGATAAAAGGGAAGGGTATGATAAATTCCAGGAATCTGAAAACTGACCCAAAGTTGCTCTTGCATAAAAATCCTGTTATTCAGCGGATCTCCAGTACACAAGTTTCACTTATCAAAATAAACATTTGATCAAATGGGTCATCTACATTATCAATAACTTACTTAGCTCTTGACCTGTGCTATTTGTTTTAGACATGGTACAAGTATTTTGTGGGGCAATATTAAACTAGACCCCCTAGATAGATTATTGTAGAAAAACAAAGCAACTAAAATAATCTCTTAAAATGTTTAAACTTTGTACTAATTTTGCTGATATATCCTTGCTTTTCATCGAAAACTTCGTAACTGCAGCTTAGAACAAGCTGCAGTTACGAGATTTTTGTTGAAAAGCAACGATTATAACCCATCTTCAATTCTAAACTGTTATGAAGTCCTAGAAAAATCAATAATTCAAAATCAGTAATAAAGATGACATCACTTCCTGTTAGGGACTTCCTGTTTAACCATGTGTTTGCTGTTTGTCAAAACCCTAGCTGCTGTTAATTGTAATTTTATTACACTTTTTTCACATGAATTGTTTTTACAACCAATAAATGGTGCATGGGATATCTTTGCAAAATGTCTGCAATTTTTCTCAAACTTTGTAAACATCTGCTCTCCTCTTAAATCATATTCATTTGAAACAAAAGAAAAAAACTTTGTAAGAGTCCATGAAATGAATGTTTGCTTTATGGTTTGCAACTCTTTAAGATTTGCACTTAGGCACTTTAAATGTTTTTACAACTAAAATTCATGAAATAAAAAGTTAGTCAGTAGATAAGACTGAAGCTTCTATGCTGACAATGTTTGCAACAAGATGCTTGACCTTAGGTCATAGCTATGGCACATCAGGTTGAATGATGTTTGGTTTGATTGAAAAAATGAAAATTATCTCATCCATAGAGTTTTTAATTTAAGCTTTAGAACTCTTTTAGTTGTACTAATTTATGTAAAATCCTCGGCAAATAATTATAATGAACACAGGCTATTGTGTGATAGGGATAAGTGTGTAGAGACAGTATGAAGAATAGAGCATTCGGTTCCCATAGTTCATTGTCTGTCAAGCTGAGAATTAGACCTAGGGTACCAGCTGTAAACATTTCTGTAATCTCCAGCAAGTGAAAGAAGAAATTAATATTTTTTGTCTGACTGTAGTAGTAGTGGCAATTACTGTACAACATACCTGTTTGGATATGCATGGCCTGAGATTTATAGGCTAGAAAACAAGGGGTAACTGCATCTGTAGCCTACCATGCTTCCCATAAAACTTCATGCTTGTCATACTGATTCTGGGAATATATTCTGGCCAGTTTTGCATTCAGTAAAGAAGATCAGCCTGTTCATTAGTGCACTTAGGTCTTTATTTTTACACTGCTTGTTGTTTAAAATCTGTATAAACACAGCACTGCATGGAAACAAGTAAATAATTTCTTGTATTGTTCCTAAAATGTCCTACTTCTTAGCCCTTACAGTTTTTCCATTGACATTTCAGTTTCCTTGATTCATGTGGTTCTAAGCATCCATTGATTACAAATTACTCAATTGTGTGTGTATAAAAGCTTAACATTTCTTTGATTATATAAATGATAATTACTTTTCTGCAAAAAGTGCAGTTGTTCAAAGGATATTGTGCATTTATGATAATGCACTTTGGATTAGTCATGGTGCCATTCATGTTCTCTGTGTTGGGCAGATTGTACTTTTAATCCAATTTTCCGCTTATAATTTGGTAAAGTCGTTTTCTTAAAAAAAGAGAGAAATAAATGTTTTCTTCAATAAATATGATATGTGTATATCGTCGTTGTAAATGCAAAACCTCGTATCTCGATTTTGGAAAATTTCAAAGGGGAGGGAAAAAAGTGTAATAACCTTTCCCAAACTGAAATGTTTTACTTGAAATTTAGGCATATTGTTCACAAATAATGTGTCATTAATACTGATCACTAAAAATACCTCAAAACCTGAGAGAATTGTCTAAACTGGGCACACAAGTTTGTATTTTGGAAATCGCAAGAATCAACATACAAGGTTTTGCATTTACACCGATGATATGTTTATAAGTAATGTTGTTTACTCTTCCACCTACATGTAAGTATGTTTCACCTACTCATAGAAACAACACAGATGCAGTGCCTAGAGGGATCAGGCTTATCGGAACAGATCTGTGAGATTAGCAGCCATTAGGCGGACATGATAAATTGTAGAGCAAGAAAAATGTACCAGTCACACAATTGGCCATGTGTAACATTTCTTCCCAAGTGGTAAATGAGAACCATCGAAAAACAAGATAACACCACCACAAAGGTGCGCTATCTCCCAGGTTAAACATTGATGCACTCCGAGATCACATGGAATTCCTGTGTTGATATTTTCCACCTTATGCAGATACAAGAAATCTTAAAAATGATACAGATCATTATTATAAAGTGCTTGATTGGCTGCAATACAGGGGTCAATTGTTTGTTCATATCCCCAATCGTCAGACCATTGAATTAGGGGCACATAATGTCAATGGTCAAAGTGACAGGTTTTTTGTATTGAAAAACAAATCTAGATTCTTGTGACTTTGGGCTCTGATGAGGCGGGTGTAGCGTAGGCTTCAGGCCCTATATTTGAGTAAGTGTATCAATCAAGAAGTACATGAAGTAAATCTGGTGTAATTTGTATCCTCTATGAGGCAATTCTAGTTTAGTGAATCTAGGAATTCTCATGTTCCATATTCAATAAGACCTGGGTGGGAAATTTCTAGTATGTGGTATGTAAGAAGATTCCTACCACTTAAGAAAATGAAACACAGAAATATAGGGGAGCACATTAGAGAATACTCGCTCACTATCTGATATTGCCCATCTCTAATAAAGTTAATGAATTATTTGGACTGATACACTTATTCTGTTTTTCGTGGGGTTGAGAGAAAAACTATTGTGATTGCCTATGTTAATCAAATGCATATACAATAGTTTTGCTCTAAACTTGTAAATTATTTTCACTCAGCTGTTGTGGGCTATCGACTCCAAAATCTTGACTTCATGTTGACTTTGCCTCTCCATAATGTTTACACAAAGTTTTTTCATTGTTGTTTTATTTGTTGACAATGTTTACATTTCTGTGTTTTCCTTTGAGCTTGTTTCAATTATAGCATACAGCTTAGAGGTTGTAACAATGTCACTCAGTGTTAAATGAATCCTTTAAGACATCTGTAAATTAACACAGCTGAAATTTTCTCTGTGTCTTCGTCACCACATTATTTTGTTTTGTTGTCTGTGCAGAAAGTATGGGACTTCCTATTGTTTAATTGTTTGTTATTTGTCTGCATCTGCATTATAGATGGATTGCAATGTATTGATAGTTCTTGTACTATCTTACTGTTAATCTGTTTGCAAACTAAATGCTGGCCATTACCAGTATATTTGGGACTGTATGTGAATGGGACATCCCTCGTAACAAAACCATTATGAAGTATAAGGTCGTCTGCAAATATATTCTTAAGTCAAATACCATGTTCAATTTTTTTGGGCATGATGGTGTTTTACAGGTATATCTTTTTTTCTGAAATATGGAAACTGCTTTTGTATTTATGTCCCTTGCTCTGAAAAAATAAATGTAGATGATTTGAAATTTATATTTTTTGCAAGCGTTTTGTGTCTTTGAAGTCATTTAGAAAACAAACATCTTTATGGACAAAAAAAAAAACAAACCCCCAAAAACGTGGCCTGTGAGTTTCTAGCTGTAAATGTTGTACTTTATAATTGTATTGCCAAACAAATGTTATTGTCTTAGTGAGGGATTTATTCCTGAAAGTTTTTGTTTTCTACAAGGCTGACTTGATTATCCCACATTTCCATTATATAACCCATTACCAAACGACAAATTTCGGACTGGTCCAAATTCAAAGATGTTGCAGACGACAATTTCAAGTTAAGGAAATTTAAGATATTTTGGTCTTTTTGGTAGAAAACATTGTGGGAAATGAAGAAATTGCTTGTCACAAGCAATTTCTTCATTTACCACAATGTTTTCCAAAGGCATTATTTTATGAGGAGTCAAAAAGAGTCACTGTGTGGTAATGGGATAATGCTGATGAGACAACAAAGCTGCTGTCCCGGAGGAGTTACACAGTTGACGTTTCTTTCTTGGGAATTAGCAAAGTCTTAACTGAGACAAAGACAATTGAATTGTTCTTTGGCCATTATGGATTCTCAGAAATAGTTTTTGTCTGTGAATAAAATTTTCATTTTGGTGTTAATAGTTACTGTGGCTTTTGTCACTTTCATGTAGGACATTCTTCATAAATCGTCGTTGTAAATGCAAAACCTCGTATCTTGCTTTTGGAAAATTCTAAAGGGGAGGGAAAAGAGTGTAATAACTTTTCCCAAACTGAAATATTTTACTTAAAATTTGGACATATTGTTCACAAATAATGTATCATTAATACTGATCAGTAAATATATTTCAAAACCTGCGAGAATTGTCTAAACTGGGCAATCAAGTTTGTATTTTGAAAATCGCAAGAACCGACATACGAGAATTTGCATTTACACCGACGAAATGCTTTGAAAATTGTTTTTGAACCCAGCAAATTGTTAAATTCTGTTGCTGATATACTTACTTGTCAAATTCTAAACATCTGTATGATCAATTGATTATTCCAGAATTCTTTAAATTAAGATATTATCAAACTTTTATCACCAGATTTACTTTGTAGACATGACAATGTGTTATCGCATTATCCTTTAACTGTTAGTGCATATTAAATATTAGATACTAGTGATCGTTTTGTGCTGTCCCAACAATATTCAAGGGGTAACAAGATGTGAATTTGTTGAATAACTTTGCCAAAAGAGAACAGATGGTATTGTACACTTTGCACTCTGGAGCATGAATTCCAGTAGATAAGATTAATGGATAGTTTCACTTTTGCATGTGTTCTTCAGGGGATTGTTCTGAGTAGAAATGTATGTGTGCAGTTTGTTGATAAAAAAAGTTCATTGATATTCAAGAGCAAAAATTGTTTCTCTATACCTTCATGTAGCTCTAAGCTGTCCATGTATCAAATTGTCAAAAGAGTATTACCCCATTAGATTGAAAATTGATGTACATATCATCATTTTGTGAAGGTAAAACTTTGATTAAATTCTTTCCCAATAGTAAATACTAAATGTACTGCTATCTTGAGGATGTAATATTGAAAACAGCTTCTAACGAGTCAAGTGAAAAAGCATGATAATTACTAGACATGCAGTCTGCCTGTTTTTTGTTACAACAATGATGAGTTCTGCATGAATAGACTCATGCCTTAACCCTTTCCCAAACAAGACCTGGTTTTGACGTCCCTGATAAAAAGACCTGGGAAAACATTGAGACAAAAGAAGAAACTGCTGATAACCAGCAGTTTCTCCTTTTGTCTCAATATTTTCTGTGCCATATTTTACACAAATCCTATCTTTAATATCATCCATTTTGTCATTTTTGGCAGTTTTTGAAGTGGATCACCCTAAAATTGTGCCGTTTGGGAAAGGGTTAAGATGCACAGACATGATATTCTGTAGCTATATACAAAAATATGGAAGTAGAAATATGGGAATACAATTCAAATATCATTATAATTATCACTTTTTATGTGGTCTTGCACATGTTTTATCTATGGTTATAGTGACTATGAATTCAGAATGTTTACCAAACATACTTATATTTTGCATCTTTGTTGAGGATGAAGATTTCTTCAAAACAAACGTCTCCAGGCTTCCAAGAATCTTCAAAAGCCCACAGTATCAAGACCACCGTGCTAATGAGACCACTTACCAAAAGTAACCCAAGCGGTATCTTTAAAGATCCACTGATTGAAATAAAGATTAATATCTTTTAAAACTTCCTTTGTATTAAAACAAAATTATCATATGATCATTCAAGTAATTTTCCTTGACAGATTGGTTATAAAGTTGTACATAACTGATCTTTTGTATCCTAGTATAACATAAAAGGTGTGGCTTATAAGTTATTGCAAAGTTTTGTAAAGGTTGAAGGAAAGATCAGAAGTGAGAAGAGCCAAGATACCTTGCCCCAAACTCTTGTATCTGTTAAAGTGTTCATGTTGGTGTGGAATGATTGAGTGTTTGGTGCAGATTGCATGTGGAAACTGTAGATAACACTGTCATATCACATGCAGGATCTAGATCAGCTGTATTGTTTCCACAGACACTTTAAACATACATTAGTCATCAACAACATCACCAGGATAAAATGAACCAACATGTCTGTGTACAAGAACTGAATAACAAATTAATTCTTTCATGTGGGCAATGGCCATAGCACAATTGGAAGTGCATTGGACTCTCACTCATGAGGCCTCAGGTTTGATATGCTTTCTGACAAAATTGTCACCCTCCAAATTGGTTTGATACATGTTTACCTATGTGGTCAAGAAGCTTTAGGCTTTGTAAGGATATTGTGGTGGTAATGGTATGAGAAATGACAGAATTCCATGGTTAGGTGCTCCAGCCGCAGGATATGACCATAGCATTTGAAAGAGGCGTTAAACCCCAATCAATCTTTCTTGATGTAGGGATGTACTTCATGTTTGATAATCAAATGATGAGAACTAAGATTTGATTGTCAAAGATTCAGTGAACGCCAGTTTGAACATAATGTCACAGTTATTAAAACTATTGAATGTCCTTCATGATTCATAGACACAAAATGTCAGTGTCTGTTTAGAGGTTATATTATTGTAAAAAGAGTACTAATCTGTCAATACTATTAGTACATCATTAGCAAATTACTGGGATGTGATAATAATTACAGGTGTGCATAATCCTCAGGCAGATGATGAAAATATTTGACTGTTCAATATTTCGCTGCTTTTCAACAAAATCCTCGTAACTGCAGCTTTGCTCAAGCTGCAGTTACGAGGTTTTTGTTGAAAAGCGACAATTTGTTACATAATCACATACATTTTGTGGTCTTCATATAACCCTCATTGTCCATCATAGAGGAGATAATCATGTTCTTTACTCGCTGCTTTCAATGTCATTTCAATTCGAAGCCATGTTTTATAAGGCAAATGAAATACTAGAATATGTGTTGGTACATAGAATGACCTATGTCATGGTATCCTTGACAACTTGTGGATATTTTTCACAGGTTAACCTATCAGTAGATATAAACTTGTTAATTGAAATCTGAAAAATAAAAACATGTAGATCTATCGATTATGAATATTTTGTTGTCTTATTTAGGGGTGCTACTTGAAAAATCACCCATTCCAACATGGTGTCAATGAATGCATATTAAGAAATTCTGTAAAGAAAATAATTTATTTTAACAGATTTCAAGATCAAGCAGAAAACAAATTAATACTAATTTAACTAGATGTCCTCTTTGAAAAGAGCTAATGTAAAAACAACACAAGTACAAAGGATATGTAGGGATTGTTGGCAATACCAGTTTAGTGTGAATGCATTTTCAGGCATGAAAAACATAGAAAGAAAAGAAGAAAATGCTGATCTTCTATTCATTCTATGTTTTCCAAAACTCTATTCATCATGCATGTAGATCTACTGTTGTGAAAAAGCTCTAAATTCTTTACTTGGAACAAAAGGATATATAATATTTTGTAGGGATCGTTTTACAATGGCTGTGTCAATATCAGGTGAATATGGCACATATTTAGCGGCTTCAGTGTTAATATTTCTATGGTGACAACAGCACACCTTGCCACTGTATCTGACAACTGTTACAACCCTTCCTTCATCGTGAAATATTGTGATGCTTTGTACTGTTGAGTTTTTGAACATAATTATTTGAGTCGGGATCTGGCAAAACGTCCCTTACAGCTTTTGAAAATTGAGTTTCAAGAACAACCTGTTGTCAAATGCTGTCCAATATGCATCCATGCTGCTCTCTTTAAGTTACTAGAGGTCACGAAGAAGATAAAAGAGAACAACATGGATCCTGCTCAGACTGTGCGTATGCACAGGCTGATTTGGATCTATGTTGGGCTCAAAAGCCTTTAGGGACCTTTTCCAGATCCTGGCTCATTTATTTTAAATTGATGGAAATTATTTCAGGTACGAGGAGAAGCAATGTACAGTGTAAGTCCCTTGAGCTCTAAAAGAAATATGCCAATAAGACAGTAAGACATTGAATAAGAGTGTCATTGAAAGTTCTTAGTTAAGGTATTCCATTTATCATTAGAAATCAAACTCTTTGTCAAACTTGCAGTGTCATCTGTGGAAACAGAAATTGACAAGGATATCTGGATTTTAATGTCCAGTACATTATCCTTGTCAAGTTCTAGGTGTCATCTGTGGAAACAGAAATTGACAACAGTTCCTGAATTTCCAAATCCTGATACACTCATCAATTTATGTTGGCATGGATGAGTGTATCCGGATTTCCAAAATTGCTTTAATGTAAGTGTTTGGTAGATAACTATGGCACTGGTGGTAAACTCAGCCAAAGCGAGGGATGTTTTCGCTACAACAAGGTATAGATATTTTGCGTTTAAATATGAGTTTAAAGATTTTATTCTAATGACAATGAATTTGTTCTAAAAATAGACCGGGTTTACCGTTATATAATTGACAAACCATCGTTGTTGTTATAAAATCTGGTAACTACGGCTTTATCGAAGCCATAGTTACGAGATTTTATAACAACACCGACGGAATACATTGTTCGCGAAAAGAAGTCCCTCTCTTTGGCCGAGTACACCACCAGTGTATGGATGGAGTGCTTTAAATCTTTGCAATACTGATTAAACATGGAACCTCTTGATGGTAGGCTGATGCTCTATCCCTCTACCACAGACACTATATAAAGAAATTTGTTTCATGGCAAAGGGTAAAACCTGTTTTTAGCTCCACTGGCCGAAGGCCAGCGGGGCTTATGTCATGGCCCTGTGTCCGTCGTGCGTGCGTGCGTCCGTCCGTCCGTGCGTAAACAATTTTCAAACATCTTCTTCTCCAAAACTACTGGACCAATTTCAACCAAACTTTACAGGAATCATCTTTGCATGAATCTCTACCAAATTCCTTCAAAAGAATAAAATCTGTGCAGAACTTGAATTTTAATTAATTTAATTGAATTAATTTTCGAAAAATCTTTAAAAATTCTTCTTCTCCAAAATTACTAGACCAATTTCAACCAAACTTCACAGAAATCTTCCTTGCATGAATCTCTACCAATTTCCTTCAAAAGAATAAAATCGGTGCAGAATTTGAATTTTAATTGATTTAATTGATTTATATTTTCGAAAAAACTTTAAAAATTCTTCTTCTCCAAAACTACTGGACCAATTTCAACCAAACTTCACAGAAATCTTCCTTGTATAAATCTCTTCTTAATTCCTTCAAAAAGATAAATTCTGTTTATAACTTAAATTTTAATTAATTTAATCGATTTAAATTTTCGAAAAATCTGTAAAATTTTCTTCTCCAAAGCTACTGGACCAATTTCAACCAAACTTCACAGAAATCTTCCTTGTATGAATCTCTTCTTAATTCCTTCAAAAAGATAAATTCTGTGTATAACTTGAATTTTAATTAATTTGATTGAATTAAATTTTCGAAAAATCTTTAAAAATTTTCTTCTCCAAAACTACTGGACCAATTTCAAACAAACTTCACAGAAATCTTCCTTGCATTAACCTCTACCAAATTCCTTCAAAAAAATAAAATCCGTTCAGAACTTGAATTTTAATTAATTTAATTGATTTAAATTTTCGAAAAATCTTTAAAAATTCTTCTTCTTCAAAACTACTGGACCAATTTCAACCAAACTTTACAGAAATGTTCCTTGCATGAATCCCTTCTTAATTCCTTCAAAAAAATAAATTCTGTGTAAAACTTAAATTTTGATTAATTAAATTAGGTTAATTTTTGAAAAATCTTCTTTTCCAAAACTATTGGACCAATTTTAACCAAACAGTGAAACTTCACACGAATCTTCCTTGCACGAATCTCCTTTAAATTAAAAAAAAAAAAAATTCCGTGCAGAACTTAAATTTTGATAAATCTAATTAAATTGAATTTTCGAATAATTGTTAAACAATCTTCTTCTCCAAAACAACTGGACCAATTTCAACCAAAGTTCACAGGAATCTTCCTTGCATGAATCTATCCCAAATTCCTTCACAATCGGATGAAAAGCTTGGCCGCTGTGGGCTAGGCTTATTTTTCGCTATACAAAACAGTGTAATTTTAACAAAATGTTAAAAACATTTCTGCTCCTTAATTACTTATTGGATTTCATTCTGGTGTAGCATGAATCTTCTTTGGATAGACCTCTATTGTATTCCTTGAAGAAGTTTGTAGTCTAAATGTCTAAAAGCCAGTGGAGCGATACAGGGCCATCTTGGCCCTCTTGTTTGCATGATTATTCTCAAGAGGATGCAGATTTCAACTGTTTATGAACAAAAAAATAAAACACTCAATGAATTTACACAGGAAACTTTTCATTTAAAATACATTTATTTGTCTTTGTTTTCCCGCTGGTTTAACTTGACTTGAGTGGTGCATGACAAATGCATTAGGCAAATCTTCTAAGTATGAAGCCAAGTTTTTATGTATTTTAGAATTGCATCTTTACTCTTGTAATCCTGATCATGAATTTTTACTTTTTCCCCTAACAACAAAACTTTACAGTTTACCAAATGGAATGCTAATACAGGTAAGAAAATAGGAAATTATAATTTGATAATAAAAAAAGGAGAAAATGTTGGCCGTTTGTTTCAATACTTTCCAACCATCACCTGGCAAGGGTTGTCAAAACTAAGAATTGTTTGTGAAAGAGTTATTCTTGAGTTTGTCATGAGGAATGGACAAAAGAGATGAGCTATTCCATTTGTCAGAATCTGTAGTACATTTATCTGATTGTTTTAAAGGTGTGACTCATAATTGATTGGTTCTGAATAATTGATAAGAATCAAGCAGGTATTCCTTATTCAAGGTTTACAGTGGTCCATCGCTGATACTCCTACTGAATCTTCTAGCTTGTTACTCATACAATTAGTAACAAAGCTGTTCATATTTCTGCTCAGTATTGCTTGCTCATGTGCTGATAGCATAGAAGGTGGAAATTCTGTCAAAGGTCAAGGTCACAAAGAAAATAGAGTTCATTTAAAACATCTTGGTGATAAACATAGACTCAACTAGGTAATAAAGACATTTTAGAATTTTGTTGGCTATAAATAAGTGTGATAACCTTGCAACTTCACATTGAATAGATCTAAGCTGTAGTTGCAGTAGTTACTTTGTTTCTTTTTCCCAGAAATTTGATGATTATTTTAGAATGATTTCTTACTGTTTCCTGTATATGCCTGCTAAATTTAAAGATCAATGTTAAGGGAGTGAAGTCATTTATTTATTGATGTAGAGATTGAGGGAAGAAGGCATTGTGTGAGAAGACAAGATTTATTTATGGCTCTTGTAAATTTAATGAATTGTGCAATCGAGGGCTTTCAGAGAGCAACCACAAAAAACAGGGCAGTGGCATGAAAACAGAGATCTCTGTTACCCTTCTGAAGCAATTATAGGAAGCACAACATCCAACAACATGCATCAGCCACAAATGTCCATAAGACAATTTATTATTCAAAGCTTTAGGTAAAATGAATTAAATGTTATTGTAGATTAAATCAAATTTCAAATTTCATTTACAACAGTTTTCACCATTATATCTGCCACTTTGTGAGCGATACACCAAGATTTGGCATATGAAGTAGCTCTTGAACATTACTTCAATTCAAACACCAGTGATGTTGTCCTATGTCTGTCTGAATCTCGATACTAATGTCATCTGCTTCCAGTGAGTGACATAAGTAGAAATTTTCATATCAAATTGCATGCCAATAAAATGAGCACAATGCAATATTCCTGTCTTAATTACAATATGTATCTGTCAATTTATTGTGCAATCAATACAAAATTGCATTCCATGCCCCCTGCATTGATATTAAGCACTTATGTTTGAGCCATAAGTGATATGGCTTTCATATTTTACATGATTGTGTATTTCTTAGAAAAGACTTTCCTTTGATAACTATCTTAATATCGGAGAGGGGGTGCTGTTACACTGGGGCATTATTCACTTTTCACAAACTGTATTGTCTTTTCCTGTTGCAAGGTTGTTTTTGTGGTGGCATCTCAATCAGTGTGAACATACAAAGGGAATAACAAACCTGTTAATCCAGTAGAAATCTTAATGATTTATAACAGTAGAAGAATCATCCAATATCATCAAGCTGAATGGCTGTCCTGAGACTAGTCTTGTTCTTGTGAATTGTTCTGGTTGATGAAAGATAAGATGTCATTGAAAAATAAAGTAAAATTTATACATGCTATCATTAATTTTGTGGTGGCAAATTGAAATGAGCCAGGATCTGGAAAAAGGTCCCTTAAGGCTTTTGAGCCCAACATAGATCCAGATCAGCCTGTGCTTACGCACAGTCTGATCAGGATCCATGTTGTTCTCTAATAGGTTCTTTGTGACCTGTAGTTACTTAAAGAAAGCAGCATGGATGCATATTGGACTGCATTTGAGAACAGGCTGACCTTCAAACTCAATTTTTAGCTCCACTGGCCGAAGGCCAGCGGGGCTTATGTCATGGCCCTGTGTCCGTCGTGCGTGCGTGCGTGCGTGCGTCCGTCCGTCCGTCCGTGCGTAAACAATTTTCAAACATCTTCTTCTCCAAAACTACCGGACCAATTTCAACCAAACTTCACAGGAATCATCCTTGCGTGAATCTCTACCAAATTCCTTCAAAAGAATAAAATCTGTGCAGAACTTTAATTTTAATTAATTTAATTGAATTAATTTTTGAAAAATCTTTAAAAATTCTTCTTCTCCAAAACTACTGGACCAATTTCAACCAAACTTCACAGAAATCTTCCTTGCATGAATCTCTACCAAATTCCTTGAAGAGAATAAAATCGGTACAGAACTTTAATTTTAATTAATTTAATTGATTTAAATTTTTGAAAAATCTTTAAAAATTCTTCTTCTCCAAAACTACTGGACCAATTTCAACCAAACTTCACAGAAATATTTCTTGTATGGATCTCTTCTTAATTCCTTCAAAAAGATAAATTCTGTGTATACTTTAAATTTTAATTAATTTAATTAAATTAAATTTTCGAAAAATCTATAAAAAATCTTCTCCAAAACTACTGGACCAATTTCAACCAAACTTCACAGAAATCTTCCTTGCATTAATCTCTACCAAATTCCTTCTAAAGAATAAAATCCGCGCAGAACTTGAATTTTTATTTATTTAATTGATTTAAATTTTTAAAAAATCTTTAAAAAAATTTCTTCTCCAAAACTTAATTGGACCAATTTCAACCAAACTTCACAGAAATCTTCCTTTTATGAATCTCTTCTTAATTCCTTCAAAAAGATAAATTCTGTGAATAACTTGAATTTTAATCAATTTAATTTTATTAAATTTTCAAAAAATCTTTAAAAATTCTACTTCTCCGAAACTACTGGGCCAATTTCAACCAAACTTCACAGAAATCTTTCTTGCATGAATCTCTATCAAATTCCTTCAAAAGATTAAAATCCGCTCAGAACTTGAATTTTAATTAATTCAATTGATTTAAATTTTCAAAAAATCTTAAGTTCTTCTTCTCCAAAACTACTGGACCAATTTCAACCAAACTTTACAGAAATGATCCTTGCATGAATCTCTTCTTAATTCGTTCAAAAAAATTAATTCTGTGTAAAACTTGAATTTTGATTAATTAAATTAGATTAATTTTTTGAAAAATCTTCTTTTCCAAAACTATTGGACCAATTTTAACCAAACTTCACATGAATCTTCATTGCATGAATCTCCTTTAAATTCCTTAAAAGAAATAATTTCTGTGTAGAACTTAAATTTTAATAAATTTAATTATATTGAATTTTCTAATAATTGTTAAACAATCTTCTTCTCCAAAACTACTGGACCAATTTCAACCAAACTTCACAGGAATCTTTCTTGCATGAATCTCTCCCTAATTCCTTCACGATCGCATGAAAAGCTTGGCCACTGTGGGCTAGGCTTATTTTTCGCTATATGAAACAGTGTAATTGTAATAAAAATTTAAAAACATTTCTGCTCCTTAATTACTTATTGGATTTCATTCTGCTGTAGCATGAATCTTCTTTGGATAGACCTCTACTGTATTCCTTGAAGAAGTTTATAGTCTAATGTCTAAAAGCCAGTGGAGCGATACAGGGCCATCTTGGCCCTCTTGTTAAAAATGCTATAAGGGACGTTTTTCCAGATCCTGGCTCAAATATATTGGGGGTGAGGTATTTAGTAAAGTCTTCTGATTCAGATGATTCAGTTGCATACTTACAGCATTGTTTTAACCCTTTCCCAAACAACAAAATTTTAGGGTGATCCACTTCATAAACTGCATAAACAAATGACAAAATGGAAATTATTAAAGATAGAATTTGTGTAAAAAATGGCATAGAAAATATTGAGACAAAAGGAGAAACTGCTGATTATCAGCAGTTTCTTCTTTTGCTTCAATGTTTTCTCAAGCCTTTTCTATTAGGGATGTCAAAACCAGGTCTTGTTTGGGAAAGGGTTAAAATAAGCCAATGTCATGCACATACAGATTTGGCTACAACATTTTGTCTGTACAGAATAATTTCATCATCTCATCCATGATGTCTTTTGATTTCAACCCGACCAAAAATGTGTTGTTCCGTAAAGGGTCAACCCGATTTAGGCCAGGTGTGAATAGGTATTGGAAGTTGTAAATTGATCGGTGATGTTGCAAAAATTGTATTGAATAGGGAGACGATTTGTTTGCCAAAAGTTTTGAAAGGTTGTTGGTGTAGCATGTCAATCAATGATTTACAGAAGACCGAGTTATGGTTATTTATTTTGAATAGAAACATTTTGACTCCTTACATTATGGGCGCGGCCACATTACAGTTGGTAGGGCATCACACTCTCACTGGTGAGGTCCCGGGTTCAATCCCTGGCTGCGGCAATCATCCTTTCTGACAAAATTGTCACCTATCAATGGTTTGATAATTGTTTGTCCATGTGGGCGAGCAGCTAGAGACTCAGTAAAGATGTTGTTATAAGTATTTGTATGATTATTGACAGGAATCCTTGGTAAGGTGTTCCAGCTACACAATATGACCACAGCATTTGAAAGAGGTGTTAAAACCCCAATCAATCAATCAATTATTCAACCAATCAATCAATCATTTTTTGCAATTTATGCAATTAGCATATTTCCAATATAACCTGACTGAACTTGACTGGACTTTTTGCTTGTGTTTGACCCACTGTCTATTGATAAGACAAAACTATTCATGGATCCAGAGGGGAGGCTCGGAGGGTCCTGAATCACTTCCACAAACACCCACCCCGCCCTCTCCATACATACAAATATGACCAGAGAGAAGGCTTATAGAATTATTTTTAGCTTGAATTTTTCATGTGCCAGACTCGGCTGGATGCTATGGCTGTGGCCTTATTAATGAAGGATTTCTAAACCAGGTAAATTGTCTTGTACGGTGGCGGATTAAGGGTTACATTTTACACCTGTTCATGAAATCATTTGTTTAATCTGGTCACTTTATCATAGTTCCCTAAGTATATGGTTGGGGTGACTCAGGCTAGATTAACCAACTGAAAAACACTCCATAAATTAGCACTGTTCATCAAATATCTAATCTCAGATACTCCTTTATTCTAAGTTTTGATTATGATTCTTGCCATGTCAGTTAAGCTAGCAAATTAATGCTTGCCTAAGCTTCAGTATGCTAGTGTGATAGACTTATGCGACCTTATTCACTATGATAGTCTTCGTCGAATGAAATGATTACAATTTTACTTTTGGCAGCTTTATATTTATTAGTCCAATGTGCATTATGCAAGGAATGTGTATGAGTAAGTTCTTAAAATTCTGATGGGAAATAAAAATTTGATAAATTTGCAATTAAAAGTAGAGTAACTATGTCACCAAGTTTGATAAATTATCTGCCCACAACTTTAACCTTTTCTCCAAACAAGGCCTGGTTCTGATTAATTTGATATTTAGTTTTAGAAGTCAGAGGCCAAAGAAAGAAATACTGATAGCAAGCCTTCTCTTCATATCAAGGTCAATGTCACAATGAAACTTGGTTTGAAATTTAGTTTACTTGCTCCAACATAAAAAAAAACAGTTGACCTATTGCACTTTTCAAGAAGCTTAGTGGCTAGGGTTGGAGTTTTTTTTCCACTTTGAGACAGTTCTAGTTGAACTTTGTTCTAATATAAGTAAAAAGTGCTTAAAGTGACACACGGAGAACTTTATACATGTGCAAATTCAAGAATCTAATACTCTGGAAATCTTCATGAAACATTCATTTTAATTATTTCAGGTACATACATGTTGTGCTAAAAGTATTACATATATTAAAAGCATTTAGGTTTTCTTGGAAACTAGCAAAGAGATAGCTTAAACAGGATTAGTTCTTCAAGGCAATATTTTGGATCTTAATTGAGATCCTCTTCAGACAACAATTATTGGATGTTGATAAAGATATGATTTATGTGCAACATAGTTCATAAAATATAAAGGCAAAAGGAGAAAATGCAACATTTTCTCCTTTTGTCTCAAAATTTTCCTATAATCACCCTTTTTATTAGGGATGGCAAAACCCAAGTCTTGTACAGTTGTTTGGAAAAGGGTTAAGAAGGATTATTTCTACAAGGCAATGAACATTTCAAGGCTTTTCATTAAAAACCTCATAACTGTAACTTAGAACAAGCTACAGTTACAAGGTTTTCTAAAAAAAAGTGACAATTTAGATTCCTAGCTCCTGAAATTCCATCTGAGAACTCCCAATATTTGAAGTTAGGGGATTTAGGGATTAGGCCCAGCTCTGGGGATTAACAGAGGCAGGTGCTGCTAGCTGTTTAACATCTGCGGGAAGTTAAAAATATATGTGACAAGTCACAGAAAAAGGCACATTCTTGCATTTTTGATAAGATTAAACTGTGATCACTGATCAGCCTGCATTGATAATGGAGGATTTACTACTGTTGATTAAAATACTATCTAAGTAAATATGAGATGTTTATTTCACTTCATCAAATAAAAATGATTTTACCCAATCTTGAAGCTGGTCATTCAATGACTAAATGAAATAATTTTCAGTATTCCTAGAATTAGGGTTTATTTTGCTTGACAAGTCCCATACATACTGCACTGTAATTGACCAAACGTCGACTGTCAATCAAACACATCGATTAGCCAATGGACGATCAGAACAATGTCATGCCCCAATTGTTCTTCGTTGCACGTGTTATTGTATCGATTTATCGACTGACAATCAAAACAATCGACATGCCAATGGCAAAGAATTTTGTGCTAACAATAGACTAGGATTAAAGTTATGTTTTGATAAACCGTCGGTGTTGTTATAAAATCTCGTGACTACGGCTTAAATCAAGCCGTAGTTACGAGATTTTATAACAACACCTACGAAATATCATTTTGTTTGTTCGAATTTACGTCACGATTAATTGGAAAAAATCGTTCCCTATTAACGATCACATCCCCAATGTTTGTCTTGAATTCTATGTTGGGCGGAGCGATCTGTCGATTGGCGTTTGGTCAATTATAAAAGTGCATATTGAAATTGTAAAAAGAAGAGAGTCGATACTCGGAAGGACATTGATAGAAGTTCTTCTGACTAGGGTAGATACTGTTAAAATGCTCAATACCACTGCGAAAAAATTTTAAGAACGCAGTTCTAGCTCTAGAACTGTTCTAGAACATTAAATGGCACTACTAGAACTGTTCTAGAACAGTTCTAGAAGTGCCATTTCTAGTTCTAGAACAGTTCTTGAACTTCAATGAACTTTTTGCAGGGGAAAGCCCTGTTTTTACATGGCATAGATTTGCTACCTTAAAACATAATTTCTGGCTTGTGATGTTGACTCCTAAATGGCTATTTGGGAATACCTCCATGATAAGTTTCTGGTTAAAACAGATTTCTCTTTGTTCCACACTATGACATTTATGCTCTGTTAAAGTGGTTACAGTTGGTTGTTACACCAAGAGACATAATATCAGTTGGTTTCAAAGATAATAATTAAATCAAAGGGAATGTGATTGTCATAGCTTCCATATCTATCATACTGGTATGTATGCAGTATGTCTTTGTCATGGACTAGTTTGCATTGCAAAAATTCGATGTTAAACATGTAATATACAGCAAGTGCAGTGACTGGGAAAGGCCTGCGCCATGGGCCATAGTCACATTGAAATCCAAAATGTCACATTGTTTTAGTCAATGAGTGGGTCCTTGTCCCATTGAATTTTGTTGTAGTCAAGAAAGGAGAAATTTTACTCTATATTTGTCACATCAGTTTTCAAAATGTCACATTGATTTTCTAAGAGGATGGGCCATTGTCACATTAAAAAAATGTTTAACAAAATCACTGCAAGTGCAAGATCAAGTTGGCTACTTCATTGTGCTGTGGCTGAAAACTTGCTTAACATTGTGACATGACATGAAAATATAAATGACAAAGACCAACACTGCATTGTTTGTTACTTTGTATTAAAGGATGCTCTTTGGGAGAATTTGTGTCTTAGATTCCAGAGTCGCTTTTCATAAGTTCTTTCGAAACACTTAAATAAATTCAAAAGACTTCTTTGTCTACCAGTGGGTATTACTGTCAAAGTTTGCTGAAAATTCATAATTAATTATTCTCATTTACTTTATGAAACATATAGAAACAGAAAGTGATCAAACATCAATTTTCTCATAAAACATTGAGAAAATTTACCTTTAATTATTTACAGTATCTTGCTGATCATCAGAACTAATGGTTACTTTGTTTGGGTGGGATGGCAAATGTACATGAATCATTTCAGAGCCGCCACATGGCCAAACAGCATGTGCCTCTTGTTTACTTTTTGATTCTCACAATGCCCATAGGATGTTAACAGAGGGCTTGATGGTCATTATTAAAAATGTATTATAAATGGATTTTGTATACATTAGTTGGAGTAGATATCTGTAAGATCTTTGGGAAAGCAGCTTGCCCCTACCCCATAATGGCTTCATGTGTGAGGTAAATGGGTTCTGTCCCTTTTCCAAAAATAATTGCTCCTTTTGACTACTCTACCAGCTCAAGCTTGGGAAAACTTTTAGAGATAAGAAGAAAATGCTGGTGACCAGCATTTTCTTTCTATCCCTCAAAGTTTTCTTTGCAATATACTAGGACCCGGCATAATATTTCTTTTTCAACTCCTTTCATCTCATCTTGTGCAACTTATCTACCAATCTATTTTTTCACTGCTTTTCAACAAATATTGTCGCTTTTCAACAAAAACCTTGTAACTGCAGCTTAAAATAAGCTGCAGTTACAAGGTTTTTGTCGAAAAGGGATGATTTTGTTTTCTGGCCGGGACAAGGTTAAATGTTAGACTGGAGAACCAGATGATGGGTCTAGTCTAAATCACAGCAGGCCCTGGTGTTGTGGTACATATATATTCTGATTTATGGAGATTTTCTACTCATATTTTATGCATTTCTTCCCTACTAAATTTGCTTTATTACTGGGACTGGTACTTAGAATGATTTACCATTAAATTGTCGTTAGTTCCCATACCTTGGTTTCCTTGTTTCCTCTTTGTGTCCTAGTCCTGATGATCAGCTGGGGAAAGGTCTTTTGTCCTGCATGTTGCAGAGAATCTAGTATTGGTGTAATGCAGTAGTTGACAATTTTGTAGACTGCTTTGATTCACTCCAAGATAAGTTCCTCTTGGTTGTATTCTAATTGTTCGTAAAAAGTAGGAAGTGCAGAAATTGAACATTATGAATTTCTGCCTTAATATTCAGAAAAAATAAAACACTATTCACGATAAAGCTGATAATCCATCATTGATGATATTTTTGTGTATGGTTTGATCATTATGATATAAAATTTGTTATTTAACCTCTCACTACTGAATGAAAAAAAATATCAGGCAAAAATGTTGCCAGGAACAGTTCTGGTTTGTTTACTGTTAGGCACAGCATGGTAAAATCACATTAACCCTTAGAAAAAGGCAAAGACTAAGGCATTTTGAGAAAGAAGCAAAAATTGCAACTTAAGAGAAAAAGCTGTTTCACTATGAGGCTTAATACATTTTGCAGGTTTATTACAAAACATGTTCTAACAAATTAAGGCTGTCTTCTTCAGCTTTTGAATAGCATGGCAATGAAGTTTAGGCGTCAGGTATACATTCACCAACAAATCTAAATCTTTTTTTATAACAGTTATTATACCCCCCACCTACGAAGTAGAGGGGGGTATATTGGTTTCACCATGTCTGTCTGTCTGTCCGTCCGTCCGTCCGTCCGTCCATCCGTCCGTCCGTCCGTCCGTCCGTCCGTAGACTTTTTCGTTTCCGTGCTCTAAGTCATGAACCGGTTGACCTAGGATCATGAAACTTTACACACTTGTTGCCCATGACCCAAGGAGGTGCCCTATTGTTTTTGGGTCACCAAGGTCAAAGGTCAAGGTCACAATTGGACTTTGTTTAAAATCCGTTTCCGTGCTCTAAGTCATGAACCGGTTGACCTAGGATCATGAAACTTTACACAGTTGTTGCCCATGATCCAAGGAGGTGCCCTATTGTTTTTGGGTCACCAAGGTCAAAGGTCAAGGTCACAATTGGACTTTGTTTAAAATCCGTTTCCGTGCTCTAAGTCATGAACCGGCTGACCTAGGATCATGAAACTTTACACAGTTGTTGCCCATGACCCAAGGAGGTGCCCTATTGTTTTTGGGTCACGAAGGTCAAAGGTCAAGGTCACAATCGGACTTTGTTTAAAATCCGTTTCCGTGCTCTAAGTCATGAACCGGTTGACCTAGGATCATGAAACTTTACACAGTTGTTGCCCATGACCCAAGGAGGTGCCTTATTGTTTTTGGGTCACCAAGGTCAAAGGTCAAGGTCACAATCGGACTTTGTTTAAAATCCGTTTCCGTGCTCTAAGTCATGAACCGGTTGACCTAGGATCATGAAACTTTACACAGTTGTTGCCCATGACCCAAGGAGGTGCCCTATTGTTTTTGGGTCACAAAGGTCAAAGGTCAAGGTCACAATCGGACTTTGTTTAAAATCTGTTTTCGTGCTCTAAGTCATGAACCGGCTGACCTAGGATCATGAAACTTTACACAGTTGTTTCCCATGACCCAAGGTGGAGCCCTATTGTTTTTGGGTCACAAAGGTCAAAGTTCAAGGTCACAATTGGACTTTGTTTAAAATCTGTTTCCATGCTCCAACTAAAGAACCTTTTGACCCATAGCACTTTTTTCAGTGACAAGGCGCTAGTGGGGGGTATTTGTCCGCTTTGCGACAGTTCTAGTTTACTATCTGATTGGATGGGTCATATGTCTCATCTGATCAGATTGTTTGTTGTGTAATATTGAAATTATTAGTCCCCTACCGGTGTTCACACCGGAGGGGACTATAGGTTTGCCCTCCGTCTGTCCGTCCGTCCGTCTGTCCGTCCGTCTGTCCGTCCGTCCGTCCGTCTGTCCGTCCGTCTGTCCGTCCGTCCGTCTGTCCGTCTGTCCGCTCAAATCTTGATCCCGCGATAACTTAATAACTAAGCAAGCGTTTTTGATGAAAGTTGGTATATGACTAGATGGCAATGTGTAGATTATGCACATCATTTTATTTTTGTTTTTCGACTTAAATTGAGGTTGCTATGGTTACGGAAATAGTGAAAATATGGCCAAAAATGGGATCCTGCGATAACTTAATAACTAAGCAAGTGTTTTTGATGAAAGTTGGTATATGACTAGATGGCAATGTGTAGATTATGCACATCATTTTATTTTTGTTTTTCGACTTAAATTGAGGTTGCTATGGTTACGGAAATAGTGAAAATATGGCCAAAAATGGGATCCTGCGATAATATAATAACTAAGCAAGCTAGTTTGATGAGACTTGGTATATGACTATATGGCAATGTGTAGATTATGCACATCATTTTATTTTTGTTTTTAGACTAAAATTGTTGTTGCTATGGTTACGGAAATAGTGAAAATATGGCAAAAAATATTGGATCCTGCGATAAGTTAATAAGTAAGCAAGCTAATTTGATGAGACTTGGTATATGACTAGATGTCAATGTGTAGATTATGCACATCATTTTATCTTTGTTCTTTGACAAAAAGTGCGGTTGCTATGGTAACGGAAATAGTGAAAATATGGCAAAAAATGGATCCTGCAATAACTTAATAACTAAGCAAGCTAACTTGATGAAACCTGTTTTAAAATGTAAAAAAATTTATAAGCCATGTTAGTCAGGGTGGTGATGCAGCAGTATTAATCACCTCCAGTTGGGCATAACATTTCATATGTTTGACAATTATTTTGATGACTTGTTCATCTTAATCTATTATTGATTACCATATTGAGTCAATGTGAAGCCGGTAGGGGACTTTATGTGTTGCATACAACACCAGATACTTGTTTATACTGGGAATAAGACAGGTTCATCATGAAAACCGCCCAAAGTCAGAGAAGACATCTTCACATCTGACGAGAAACAGAAAGGTAAAACATTGAAAATTAATTCTGGCAGAATGATATATTAGACTTTAGACCTAGTTCTGAAGGTTGATGAGAAAATACAATGGTTTGTGTTTTTCAAATCTTCCTGGAACATTCAGTTTAGAAACATGAACAAGACATTAACATTCAGGTCAAGCTGATCAGAACATACCTGTACCAATGCCAGAATGATACCAAACAATTTCTCTTTCTCTGAAAAAAGCTAAAATTTCAAATGTGTCTCTAGTTCTTGTGGTGGTTTCATTTTGAAAATCATGCAATTCAAGATTATAGGCAATGCTAATGCAGTGCTAATGTGCAAAGAATGCATGGTTGAACTTGATGAAAATGTTTCATGTGTGACCATAGAGAAATGTCAATGCTTTATAATTTGATGGTTTGCTGTTGTTTCTTGTCTAGATGTCAGTTTTGTCAATTTCTCTGTCTTGTTTGTTTACTGCAACATGTAAATGATACCTCACACAGATCGACAATATTGACTGTTGCTGCATGAAGTATCATTACATTGTTTTCACACCAGGGATTTTAAATACCTGTCCATTTACCTGCTGTATTGACTGCTTTCGGTCAGAAATAAAGGTATTGTTTGCCTTCGATCTGTTGTCTATAAAAACATGATGACAATTGCAAGTTTTTAATGACAATGGAAATGATGATTCTCCATGAATTTTGTATAGATGATTTGTTATTTGGATTCAACTTGTTTAGAATCTTTA
This sequence comes from Fragum sueziense, assembly GCA_963680895.1. NCBI lineage: Eukaryota > Metazoa > Mollusca > Bivalvia > Cardiida > Cardiidae > Fragum > Fragum sueziense. Next base: position 57,650,895 of record OY804592.1, read on the forward strand.
ATTCTCTAGTCTTGTCACTGTCAATGTTGTATAGTTTAGAAACATGATTGAGGTACAATGAATCTAGTTGCACATGCCACCTTTGAAATTCAGATAACTGCAGTGTTTCTATTGAATTATCTGCCCTTGAATTGCCCAAATTGAACTTACAAGGCCCCTAAAATCTGGCATATATGCACCGCTATGTGAAGCGCTTGTTCAATGAGTTGTAGTTACATTCTATTTGGATGACCTTTAGTAATTTATCATTTCTGGATGAATCAAAGTACTGAATGTAATTCAAGGCTGAAACATAGTGAATTATTGGTTGATAACAATCTTGTTTAAAATGTCACTTTTGAAAAGAGCTTTAGAATAAAAGAATTTTATACCTAATTGAACTTGTTGATTTCAATGTATTTACATTCCTAAGCATAATTGGCCAGTAATTTCGTCAGTTAATCTCATCATAATTTTTTGCCAGATGACAAAATTTGTGTTGACTCGACAAGAAATTGTCGCTTTTCAACGAAAACCTCGTAACTGCAGCTTAAAACAAGCTGCAGTTAGGAGGTTTTCCTTGAAAAGCATTGAAAAATTAGTTTTATTGCAAATTGATATTGCTTTCAGAAAAAATGAGAGACAAAAATGAGAAAAACATTTATTACAATCTGTGATCTTTATTTAAAATCTGAGATAAATTGCAAAAGTGTTGAACGAAAACTCAGAAAGAATTTTAATCTTTTTTAAAGAATGTTATCCTTAAAAATTTACTGCTTTTTAATGTTGAAAGTCAAATTGAATCGCCCATTCTAATTAGCCCAAAGCAAGATAATTGGAGAAAAAATCATATTTTCCATCATCTTAATCTGCTAGTAAACCCCCCAAATAACACCGTCTAATGTGCTGTTAAATTTTGTGGCCTTACTTATGAAGCATATTTTAAGCTCTTTTAACTGAGAATGAGAGATAAATGGTGTGCAGATTATTGCAAGTAAATGTATCCATTTGAGTCCAAGACACCTCGCAAGATACATTTCGTTGGTGTTATTGCAAAACCTTGTAACTACAGCTTAATTAAAGCTGCATTAACAAGGTTTTACAATAACACCAGTGCTTTGCTGTGTCAGGTGAGAGGCAGAACCCAGTTTCTGGTGACTCTGACTAGATGCTGTGGTTATATTGGTATGAGACATGGCAGGAACACATGACCAGCTTCACCAGTCAATACAATTCAACTGAAAATATAGTTAATTGGGCAGTTTAAAGTATACACTTTGAAGATATCTTGTAAGGATTTATGAAGTAGTGGAGGGCAAAATGTTAAAACGATTCTCTGCCCATCTATGGAATGCCAATTTATACAAATAATGGATGTTTAACATTTTCTCAATCAAGACTTGGTTTTGACCTGGACTCTTATAGAAAATACTTTGGAAAATATTGAGTCAAAAGAAGAAAATGCTGATTATCAGCATTTTCTCCTTTAGACTCAATATTTTCTGTGCTTTAATGTACAAACATGCCATCTTTTGTATCAATATCCAATTTGTCCTCAGAGACAGCTTTTAAATTGGTATAGTTCAAATTTTTGCTGTTTGGGAAAACATTTAAAATGTCACCAATGTCCTTGCATTCATTTTCTGCATTTACCCACATGTGTCAGGTACAGTGATTTTGTGAAGCAGAATGAATATTTGTCATTTTTAATTACAACCAATTTGTCATGCACTTTGTATTACATATTTGACTATTGTTGTGAAACAGTATGCAGTTTTTGTCAAGGCCTCATGCTGTGAGCAAGACAATGAAGGGGTGATGTCACTCTACTGTATGCTCTTTATTTGTTTAAATGTGAATATGTAGATGTTGCATTTTTTCATTGTCACATATTGAAGCTCAGATAGTTGTTGATCCACTTTGCTCATTGTACTTTCCAAAGGACAGATTTACACATTACAGATGATTTCAAGGAAATATTCTTACAAGTTGGACAACAGCTTCACTATGATTCTTTGAATCTTGAACTTAGTTTTGCTGAAAGAGAATGATGTAAAATCATATTTACGTGAGAGAAAGATACAAGGTATATGTATCAAAGTGCATTTATAAACCATGGAGCTGTTTAATACACACCATGTTCTGGTATTTACGCAGAGATGAAACAGAATATTCTGCAGATTTTTATGCACAAAGTGGAAGCTATCAGCATGCACCCTAGGGGGAATCTTATTGCAGTTAAATAGGATCTGCTGTGATTTTAATGAGAGATGTTAAAACAGGGTTTTGATGCTGCTATATTGATATTATGGTTTTATCATTTGATATCTAAAGTCTCTGTAGAAATGAAAAGTTCTGGGAAAACATTCCCATTCATGTGACAATGCTGTTAATGATAGTTGACAAGCTGACCTTGAAATAAACTTTTGATACTTTGAAACTGAAAATTTGTTGTAAATGAGAATGTGTTGATTCATTTTTAGCTGACTTTTCAAAGAAAATGAGAGCTTATACTGTCACCCGGGCGTCGGCGTCGGCTTTGCAACAAAGGTTAAAGTTTTTTCAAACATCAATAACTTCCATACTATCAAAGGGATTCAACCCAAACTTGGAAGTATTCACCATTACACCCTCTACCTTAATATCAGGGCCCATGGCCCTGGGACCACTCTATTTGGAGTTATGCCCCCTTTATACTAAGCAACTTAGAAAGTCGAGCGCGCTGTCTTCGGACAGCTCTTGTTCTGGTGACATTGTCAACATTTCCCCTGCGAAAAGTTCATGTAAGTTCAAGAGCTGTTCTAGAACATTAAATAGCACTTCTAGAACAGTTCTAGAAGTTCCATTTAACATTTTAGAACTGTTCTAGAACTAGAAATGCGTTCTTGAACTTTTTTCGCAGGGGTTGGCAGTGGAAGTTAGTATCAGTAGTTTCACCTTGTAACATGTCCATATAGTGTGGAGGACATTGCACACAAAAATCTGAGGCCAGTAGTATCAATGATCAATCGACATTATGCCCCCCCTCCACACACACACATACACACATGGTTGTAAGATTTTTGATAATACTTATGGACCCCTGATTATTGGTTGCATGAATCTCAAAATTGTAACATCAATTAGACTATTTTAATGCACCTATTTGGTTGTAATTTCACTAACTGTCTTAATAAGTATGACTAAGATTAAGAACAAGAATATGATGCTTGTAAGCCATGTGTCATGTTCTGCCATATTATATTATACTGCTGACAATGTCAGATGCTTGAAGACCTATGTTTGAGAACATGACAGCTGCTGCATTCCACAGCATGTGTTTGTTCCTATAAACAATACATGTACACTTACAGTATAATCTAATTATCTTAATTATCAATTAACCTTCCATATCAATTAACCCTTTCCCAAGCAACACAATTTTAGATAGTTCCAAGTTGAAAGAATTGTTGTAGACAAAAAATGTTGTTGATAAATGCATAATGTGTGTACAATGTAGCAAAGAAAATGATATATGCAAACGACGAAAATGCTGTTCATCAGCATTTTCTTCTTTTTCCTCAATATTTTCCCAAGTATTTCTAACCAGAAATTCAAAATCAGGGCTGGTTTTGTGAAAAGGTTAATTATCAATTAAAGATACATTGATATAGATAGCCATTACCTACAGAGCTTCACCATGTCAGTACCAAATGGTAGATGTCATCCTTTGTTGTTGGGTTCATTCTCACGCCCTCACAATCATCTGGGACGGCTTCTACTAGACAAATGGTATTACTCAACCCTCATCAAGGCCAGCAATGATTATAGTGGTGTAATGAACCATACCAGAGTCTGCTGATGATACAGGCTTGGAACTGTAAATAAACTGTATTTGGCAACAGTAAATAATTCAGTATCAGATTAATCCCATGAAATGCAGGCCAACATTAATTTGCTCTCTGTTTGTCCATTGCATTGGTGTAATGAAGCATGTTGTAGTCTGCTAGTAAGATACATGCTTGGAACTCTAAATAAACTGTTTTTAAAGACAAAAAATAAACTACAAACATAGTAGTTATGTCTTTTTCTTGCATCAGGGAAGTAATTTTTAATTGTCGTGCTGTGCATTGGTGTATGTATGTTGTCTACAGATTCATATGCATCCTTCCAAAGACTTCAGAAATCTGTGATTGCAGATTCAGTGAAGATTGTTCGTCTCTTATTCCTCTTGTTTGTGTCTTAATTTCAGTTTTCAACATGTCAGTGGTATTCTGCACCTAACTGAAGTCTTCGCGGATCATGATTATTTGGTACTTCCATTTAGTGTATCTTCAAATATACAAACTAAATTGTATCTACATTTGGTACCATGGTTTAGGAATATGGACAGCATGTCAACAGGTGTTTTGTTTCAGTGCATGTCAGAACATGGATTCATGATTATAATGTATCGCAGACATGGAATTACTTCACTTACAAAAATAAAGTATATTATTATGTTATTGTTGGGATAGTTTTCTTTTCATGGTCATGCTCATTTAACCCTTTATATAACAATTAATGCATGTTTTGTACTTTTATCATATCTTTAGAGGTGCCATTTGTGCTACTTGAAACCAGCATTTTCTACTTTTCTCTCAAATTGTTCTTAAATCCATTGAATTCTATTTTCAAGCCTTTTCTCTGTAACTACTTTACAACATCAGTTACACAACAGTATTAATTTTGACCATCATGATTACCCCAGAGAAAATATGGATTGAAATTTCACTGATATTTCAGTGAGATTTCAGTGAAATATCGGAGATCTTCTTAATGGCAATACTATTGCTCTCCTGAAAAATCTTTCAGAGAAATGTTTATTGTGGCTTATATGCAAAGGTATCATTTACTTGCGCTAATATTGCCTTGAACTAACTTATATTATAGGATTAGCACTTGGGGATACAATCATTAGTTACATTGGATGCCTTCCAAATACTTATTGTATTAAAAAATGGAACTGACTTCCTGATAGTTTAGTTACACTGAAAGCAAAAATATAATTGCAGATCACAGAATGAATGCACAGATCTATGTATTTCATGTTGGCAATGGGAAACTATTTCTGTCATTGCTCTTTTTCTAGTTAGATTATGACTCAAAACCAGGATAATTATGCCAACAACAGTTAATGCACAATATTTATTCAACATAAAAATCTTGTCGAATGTGGCATTCAAATACACAATCAACTATTTAACCCTTTCCCAAACAAGACATGGTTTTGAAGTCCCAAATAAAAATGGCTTGGGAAAACATTGAAACAAAAGAAGAAACTGCTGATAACCAGCAGTTTCTCCTTTTTCCTCAATATTTTCTGTGTCATATTTTACACAAATTCTATCTGTAATAACATTAATTTTGTCATTTTGTACAGTTTTTGAAGTAGACCACCCTAAAATTTTGTCGTTTGGGAAAGGGTTAAATGAAAGTGAAGAATGTATATTGTAGATATTAGGCAGTCATCCCCTGCGAAATGAAGAGGTACTGTTCATGAATTACCCATGAACAATTCATGGGTAATTCATTTCCATTTGACCATGAAAAGTTCTTAACTAGCCCATGAACTGCAAATGAGACAATTCTTGATCAGTTCTTAAAATCTGAGTTCATGAACTGGCCTAGTTGAATTCATGAATTTTTGTCTTTAAACGGTTCATGAGCATTTCTCGAACTTTTATAAGGAAAATATTTTTTCTTCTTTTCATGGACAGTTCATGAACTTTTCTTCTTATGAACCATTCAAGGATTTTTTCAAATAGAAATCTATTGTCTCATTTGCACTTCACATCTTGAACATGAACAATTCAAGAACTCTTATCCATGAAAAATTCTTGATTAGTTCTTTCTTGAGAATCTGTGATAAGATAATGAACTGTTCATGAACTTGTAATGAACTCTCAAACAAGAACTGTTCAGGTGCTTTTCATGAACATGAGGTAATGAACTGTTCATGTCCAAGAAGTGAAGTGCAAATGAGACAAATGGAATTCTGTTAGAAACAATTCTGTAACAGTTCATGAGAATAAAAGTTCATGAACTGTCCCAGAAACGAAATTATTTTCTTTAAATAAATCATGAAATGTTCATGAACTCTTTAAAGACAAAAATTCATGACCTCAACAAGATCAGTTCATTAACTTCTTTTTAAAAACATATCAAGGTCATATAAAAATACTTACAAAACAATTTGTACAAATATGTTGCTGACAGAACAAAACTAGAAAAACTTTGAGTAGAACAAGTAGTTTCAGAACTGTGATAAGTAACAGGCCATTAAAAATCAATGATTCCTATTTATAGAAGCAAAATGATAATATTCATTTTACAGGATAATTATGTGGGTGGGGAATGGTAAAAATGAACATTTGAATTTGTTATATTTAGTCTAAAGAACACTTACCAATGTTGCCTTCCTTGGTTCTATCATTTAGTGAGCTCCTTAATCACTTGATAATAACTAGCAATATATATGAAAATTCTGCTCAAAAACATAATTCTTGAAAAATAGTCAGACAAGCAAAATTCCCTCCATTATTTTCTAAAGCACATGTCCTAGACTGGAACATAAATTAGACTGGGAGATCATGAACGTTTTAAGGGCATTTCAAGAACTGTAACAATCCTTTATCAATTCATGATTAGTTCATTTTTTTTTCAAAATGGACACATTAAGAATATTTACAAAACTGGGTCTGATTATTTATCAGTCCTATAAGTCACTTCTGAAATATTATAATGTACCTTTTTTAAGAAATGTAACAATCCATTTTTAATTCGGTTCTTAATCATTTCTTTATCACTTTCCCAAACAAGACCTGGTTTTCACGTCCCTAATATAAAAGACTTGGGAAAACATTGAGGCAAAAAAAGAAAATGCTGATTATCAGCATTTTCTTCTTTTGTCTCAATATTTTCCATGCTATATTGAACCAAAAGCCCATCTTTTTCAACATCCATTTTGTAGTCTGCAACAGCTTTCAAATTGGACTACACCAAAATTTTGTCATTTGGTAATTGGTTATTCAAACTATGGACATGTTAGTGATTTTAAGAACTGAAATAATCCATTATTAATTCATGATCAGTTCATGTTTTTTTCAAATTGTACCAGATTCTTTAGGAGTTCTTAATGAGTTCTTTATGCTCAATATGGACATCTTATGAGCTGATTAAGAACTTCATTGGATTCATAAACAGTTCTTTATCAGTTCATTTAAACAATCCATGATTAATTCATGATCAGTTCATGTTTTTTTCAAACTGCACCAGATTCTTTAGGAGTTCTTAATGAGTTCTTATTGCACAATACAGACATCTTATGAACCAATCAAGAACTTTATTAGATTCATCAACAGTTCTTAATCAGTTCATTCAAACTTGGAAGATTTTATGACTTGTTGTCTTCATTCTTCATTTATCCATGAACTATTCATGAACCTGTTTCAGGGATAGTTCATCTCCAAACGTTCATGAACAGAAATCAGGAACTGTTTAAGGTCAGTTCATGAATAATTCATGTTTGGCATGAAAAGTGCATGATTTCATGAACCTCATTTCGCAGGGGGTGTTAAGACCAAAGGTGGGCCTGTAGGTCAGCCAGCCTTCAGTGATAATGTCTCAGTTATCTGCCCATAGGTCAGTATTATCTACTCTTGTATTGTTCATAATGTTCTCTCCCGGGCTTAATGAAGGAAAAAAAACTTTCTTCACTTTATCCTTTCTAAAAAAAGCCCATTTTTTAAGTTGTTTATAAGAAAAGCTTTGAATGGTATTCCATACATTTATTTTGTTGTCTGCAACTCCTTTCAATTTCGACCAGTCTTTCAATTTTGACCAATCTATTTTGTCTACAATTTTGTCATTAGGGGTTTCTCATCATGCTTGATTGATACATGTACAAACAGTATAGAATATGGTCAGACTGCACACATATGCAGACTGGTGTTGTTCTTTGTTCCAGCTCCGAGAGTGAACAAATGAACTTGTGATAGATATTTAAAGAAAGATTTTAGACTGGCAATTCAGCAAGTTGTTGAAATTGGGTCATTGCTGGTGCTACCTAATATTTGGATTGGTCCTATTTGGCATGGGGACAAGAATAATTATTGCTGTCAAGGTTTACAAAATTGCAAGATTTTCAACAAAAGGTAGAAATAGTTAAAAAGTAATTAAGTAAATCATATACCTAACCTACTTTCAAGATGAATGAGAAAAAGGAAATTTGAGACTAAGATTAGTTTAATTATCAGCATTATTAAAATCCACTCATGTCACTGTTTTGATGTGATTAAAGCCTTGAAAAGGGGCGTAACCCTGTTGATATATCAGTAGATTTCTCTTATATTTTTTTTATACTTACTCAGCATTTTAATAAAACTCTGTATGCATTGTATTTTCTATAAAGACATTCTCAGAATAAAGATTTGAATATAAAGTTTTAAAAGTGAAATAGTGATTTACATATTACTGTAACCTACAAAATATCTGATCAAATTGATAATTATGCAGGCTAACAGAAATTTCTGCCATCAAAATTTTCTTTCTGATTTTGACTCAACAGCTCTATACTTAACCCTTTCCCCAACAACAAAAATTTAGGGTGATCTACTTCAAAAAACTGCCACAAATGAGAACATGGATGTTAAAAGATAGGATTTGTGTAAAATATGGCACAGAAAGTATTGAGACAAAAGGAGAAACTGCTGGTTATCAGCAGTTTCTTCTTTTGTCTCAATGTTTTCCCAAGCCATTTCTATCAGGGACGTCAAAATCAGGCCCCGGTTTCTTGAAAAAACTTAAGTATATTCTCATGAGAACATGCTCAACTTCAAAGGGATACTCTCCAGTGTTGAAGGGTATTTGATTGAAGTTCACGTGCATTTCATGTGATTTGAGCACGGTGCTCAGATTTGAGCATGAAAATGTACTTAAGTTTTTTCGAGAAACCGGGGCCAGGTCTTGGTTGGAAAAGGGTTAATTCATGACTGCTTTTGAAAGCTGCAGCACTGTAGCATGAGTGTGTTTAGTAAGTGGGTGGGATTTTGCCAAAATCCTCTCATTAGCTTCACCAACCATTGACAAAAGATCATTTGTAAAACTTTCCACAGCCACTGCCAAAACTTTCATGCGTGACTTGAAGTGATTTAACTCCAATTTGAACACCTTCTGGTTTCTAGTACCTTTGCCTATTAATGTGAAATGAGCAGTTAAAATATTTTTAGCAATGCTGTCTTTGGAAAAAAAATCCATTTTATTAAACTGTGAGCTTGAAATTTGTGAGAGGAATTGTATCAAACAGAATGAACACATTTCTGTCTTTCTTTTGAGATCACATAATAAAGTTTTGATTTTAAATGTATTATGACTTTCTGTCATTTCATCAGCATTAGGGCAGTCTACCCCAAATGAGATTCGCGCGACGTCGGGATTATTCGGGAGACGTCGAAACATTGGGCGATGGAACTTTCCACTTCCAAATGTTTACAACCGCGCCCGAATAAGTTTGGATACGTTATGACAATGCTAAAAAAACTCTGATGTTTAATGAATCTCAAAATGGCCACATTACGGGTATTCTACCTTAACAATCATCTCCAAAAGATGGAATCAAAATGTTCTGAAAGTTAATTAAACACAATTTCTTTGATGTGTATGTAACAGTATTGTAATAAGCTTTTCATAGAATAAATAATCTGCTATGAAGTTGAAACAAGTAAAATCTTGAGTGTTTTATTTCAGTCTTTTAGAGTAGGTGGCAAGGAACATTCGAAAAATCGACTGGAAGATTGAAATTTTGAAACCAAAATCGTTAAATTTTTCTATTCAAGAGGATAATGTTACTATTGTGGTTTCAAAAAGGAGTTAATAGAAAGTGAAAGTTAATAGAAGTTGACACGAAAAACTAACTGTTGGTATTGCGTGACCGGTCCAAAATAGCACCTGCGAAAACATAGCGCTCTACTGATGTAATAATAGCCCTCGTCAGCTTGTTTAGCCATTTTCCGTTTAAAAGGCAGAAAATTTAGTATCTCAAATTTGACAGCTGCTGCATATGACAAAATTCTTTGTAATAATGAGAAGATTTGTGTACACAAAAGCAAAGAAAATACTGAGGCAAAAGGAGAAAATGCTGGTCACCAGCATTTTCTTCTTTTGTCTCAATGTTTTCACAAGTCTTTTCTGTGACACCAAAAATGTTTTACTTGAGAAAGGGTTAGCAGGCCATTTGAATTTTCAAGTCAAACAAAACAAATGGAGCAGAAGAAAGTATTTAATGAGTTGGAAGGGAAAGGTACCCCTAATGAAAGAGGTCCATCTCGTAATAGTTAGGATAAAGGGAATTTCAAAGTGGCCATGTTTGGTCTAGCTTCATGATTACAAGACTAGGGCATAGAGGCAAACAATTGCAAGTGCACATGAAAATTTTGTCCACTTACAATGCTTTTGCTGTAAGGCTTTGAAGTTTGCTTGTCTGGATAGAGCATGTATGTTTGAACATTGTGTCATTTACGATGAATGTTGTCATTTTCTAAAAAAAGGCAGGAAATGCAAATTATTAAGGTAAAATGATATCTTTGATACATTGAGCGAGCAAACCACTAATTTTGATTTCAGGTGCAAAAGATTGCTTCAATTATGTTTGCTACTTAATTAATGATTTATAACAACCATAGAAGAGAGATCTCGAAAAGTTGAAAAAAGAAAAGGAAAAGTTGTGGAAGTTCAAAATGCAAACATGAATTATGACCAGGATTAATATGATACTTCAAACAAAATGTCATCAACATAGATAATATTATAAGAGCCGCGACGCAAGAAAATCGGTCTTAGGGAGTTTTGACCAAATCCGACACAAATGAGGCTGTACAGCCGCAGAAAGTGATTAGAGTCACAAAATTTTGTACATGGGAAGAAGAACTAAACTTTCTCACCAGAAAAAACACAGACGCTGATCAGATTCGCGGTTACCGTGAAGCTGATCTGCGTCTTAGTTTTCGCTTATGCTAATTTCCGCTTTTCTCGCGTCGCGGCTCATAATATAGGCAAATGTCAAGTTGATAGACATTGGGATTCCAAAATATAGTATCTTAGTCACAAATGTTCAGAAGCTATGATATTCTTGGCTTCTGTCACAAAAATTGTTTTGGCTCATGCATTGTTTATGGTATGTACTAGATGATGCCCATTATGGTGCTTTTACTGCTTTTGAAATATGGATTTTAATGTGCCAAGCTTAGAACAATGTCTAGACTTAGAGGTGTGCACTAAATTGCTACTAACATATTTTGCGATAATTGGTTTTTGGCTTTTTCATGTTTTTATGTTCAGATTGATTAAAACTCCTGATGTGTTCTAAATGGAAAACTTGCATTTAGTAGCTGCACTAACCCTGGTTTATGGTCCCATAAATTTAAACATCAAAGGGTCAGAAATGACCTCAGTCCAGCTGTGGCCATTGTACAAAATGACCAGTAAACAGTTGTACAGATTGTACAAACAAAACAGGCGGCAGATAATATCATTTTATTGCTTTCTAAATTTGTTATTTCAATTCCAAGCCCTATATTGTTGGTACTCATTTGAATCGTCTCTTTGAGACGATTCAAATGAGCACCAACAATATAGGGTTTGATGGAGTATTAAATAAAATTTTGCATTTTGAAATTTTATTTTACTTCTAAGCTGTAGTTGTGCAAACTGGTCAGCCCCACAAGGTGTTGACAGCTATAATTTAGTCCAATGTTCCAGTCTAATTTCTATTGCTAATGTGTGGGCCATTTAGATAGGGAGGTCTCTTTGATGGTCAAACGAGAGTTGTCTATTCAATTTGCAGAAACATATATTCTATAGGTTGCCATTAATTGATAAAAGGACTGTCACATTTGTCCTGGCACATCATGATGTGTGAAATGTTTTTGATCACCAGGTCAGCTAGAGTACCTGAGTGTTTGTATCTGACAATGGCTGAGGACATTATTTTGGCCGAGTTATTGGATGGAGTAGATAGAGAATCATAGATGGGTCCCAGATTGTTTAGTCTATCATGAGTATTTTGATGTCATTGAATAAGCTCCAATAGATAGATCTGTTGTTTGATATGTACATGCATCTTTATGGTGACATTTGGTGCTGTTAATTGAGAAGTGCCATGTGACAGAAATAGGTATCATATGACCATTTTTGGACATGATTGTACTTAACCTCTGAGGAAATTACTTAGGAAAAAAAGGATAAATAAGCTGTAGAAGAGAAGAGGGGTCATTTCTATGTAAGATGTAAATGCCATGTCATCTAGTCGAAATACATACGGAATTCTCAGGTGGGAAGCCATAAGGGCAAACACAACTGTCTCTTGATCTGCATATTGTCACTTTTCATCAAAAACCTTGTAACTGCAGCTTAAAACAAACTGCAGTAACAAGGTTTTTTAAGAAAAGTGATGATATCCATTGTGGTGCCATTTGGTGCTGTTAATTGAGAAGCACTGTGTGACAGAAATAGGTATCATTTCACCATATATGGATATGTTCATCATGTATTTAACCTTTTAGGGCAATACTTTTATGGTAACTAATTACTCTGTAAATAATCTTCAAATAAACTTTGATGATAGATTCTTCTTGATGGTTGTATATTTTGCAATGTTGTTTGATTTCTTCCATTGTTTTCCACAACACTATCTATTGTATAGATATCAAGTGGTCTGTGTTGCTCTGTGGTTATATCATCAGAGGCGCGTTCTTTAGAGCGAGATTTTTTAAGATTTCTTAAGGTGTTTTGGATAAAGCGTTTTTAAGACCGAGACTTTGACGGAGCTGTTCCGAATGCTCCATATTTATACAAATGACGTCATGATGACGTTATTTGTATAAAGTATGGATCATTCGGAACGCCGCGGTTTATGAATTATGTAGTGTTCAGAACAACTCGGTCAAATCTCTTTTGTATTGTTTGTATAGAGTTAACCGAGGGGTTCCGCACGAAGTATAGAGTAATGGCGCCTCCCATTGATCATCTTAAAAATCTTTCTCTAATGAACGCTTTATCCTAGAATATCTTAAGGAATCTCAAGATATCTCAAGAAATCTCGTTCTAAAGAACGCACCTCAGGTGTTGATTCTTCAGTTGGAGCATCATTTCTTTAGGTCCTTGGTTCAAGTCCAGCTTGCATGACACATACAGGTCCCCCATAAGTATATGGCAGCTTGCAGGACACATACAGGTCCCCCAAAAGTATATGGTTCAGCAATGGATTTTTGTTCAAGTGAGATCCATGAAAGTATGAGCGTAATAGCTAATCTTGTTTTGATGTACGAAGAAAATTGTTGAATGTGATTTAAAATCAGATACAACCATTAAAAAAAACTTTAAAAATGATATTAGTGTGTTTCAGTTCATAAGAAGTTCTTTGTTGCTGCCACAAAGGAAGTTGAAGGGTCATTGTTTTAGTTCTGGTCCTTTTTAAACATAACATGCTGGCATGGATGTCAACAACTCCATGGGTGTTTGAAATGATATGTCAACACTATATTTAACAAACCTGGAAATGTTTCCCTTTTATATATTTCCCTTTTATATTTTGAGATGAGACATGACAAAATTGGTCCTTGTGGCATTTGAGAGCTAAATGGATATGTGTGCTGGTGCAGTCAGATCAAGATGATACTGTTCTATGTAACTTATTTTTAAGTTATAAATAAGTTACATAGAACATATATAAATTATAACACATGCAAACTGACAGAGAACATGGAGTTTAGACTGGATCGACTTACAGGTACTAACTGATCTGGATCCAGTGATCTTTTAAGTATATTGCTTGTGTGCATGTTATTCTATAACCTTTTTCTGTTCTCAAGATGACAATGCCAATAACTGAAAATTTAAATTTACTTTTCTGTAAAGATTTTTTTGCCTGTGCATCTTTGACATGCCTTGCTCTTATGTGTTTGATTGTGCACATAAATTTTAAATAAATGTGGATGCTTTTCAATGAAAAACTTGTGTTTTTGTTGAAGGCGACAGTATACCTGATATACTGCACATTGTTCATTTGTCACGAAATTCTGAGTTTAGTGTTACAAATTTGGTAATTATGGATCAGAACCAAGATAATACAGGGTTTTGAGCAACACCTGGGCATATATCAGTACATCAAAACACTGCAATTTGAATTAACTCCTAATCTTTGTGATTTATTTCTACCCTTAATACTTGCTGAATCTTCTTCCAAAACTTTGTCAATAATTAATATTTTGACTGTCTGTTCTTTGATTAATATCAAATTTATCCAAAAATTTAAGCAACAAAAGCTCTTGTACAAGTATACTTGCTTTTTCTTAGGGGCGTCAAAAGGTGTCAATTTTTGGTAATGGGTTAACTTGGACAAATGACCCAACAGCTGCCAGCATGCATTATGTTACATCAAACTCCAGAATTTGAAAAAAAATGTCTGTACCATAATTTTGTACATAGGATACAGTTGTAGCCTAAAATGATTGTATGACATGCAGGGAACATGGACAAAGATCAGACTGCACAAATGTGCAAGCTGATATTTGTCTATGCTTCCTGCTAAGGCTGCAATACTTCATAATCAGCTTTGGCAAGGGTTGACGTTTTTTCTGAATTTCAGATGATGAAAGGGTTCATTGACTTGAGATTGGGTTAGCAATGAGTAATTTAAATCCCAGCTACTTAACAAAATCTAACCCTCCATCTATTTTGTGGATTTTAACAATAATTTACAAAATAAACCATTTACCCAGTGGCCAATTTGATTTACATTAACAATAAAAGTACAGAATTAATCATTCGAGAAATTATAAAAATCCTAAATAGAAAATATGAATTCAGGGAATCTACATCGATGAAATGCATTGAAATTGGAAACTGCAAATCTTCATTTTATGCATGTGGTTTTGAGCTTATTCTTTTCCTATTGAAAATGTGCACAGATCGTTGTTGTAAATGTAAAACCTCGTATCTCGTTTTTGGAAAATATTAAAGGGGAGGGAAAAAGTGTAATAACTTTTCCCAAACTGAAATGTTTTACTTGAAATTTTGACATATTGTTCACAAATAATGTGTCATTAATACTGAGCAGTAAAAATATCTCAAAAACTGCGAGGAATTGTCTAAACTGGGCACAGAAGTTTATACTTTGAAAATCGCATGAATCAACAAACAAGGTTTTGCATTTACACTGACGTGATATAAATCACTCAATAGAGTCCAAATTTCTTGTCTTTTAATTTGGCAAACTGAGGATCAACTTGCACAAATATGCAGTTTTATCTGATTTTTAGTTTCCTGTAACAAACTACAGAATAGTATCCATATGAAAGAAAGGTTGTCATCAATGTCAAGCATTATTTTGTGAAGCACAAAGGTTAGGATCAACATGTGTTAGATTTGTTATTGTTTATAAAACCTGTCACATGTTGAAGTGCTCAAATAAACTGGATCTCTTGTCATTTATAAAAACAACATGCAGGG
This sequence comes from Fragum sueziense, assembly GCA_963680895.1. NCBI lineage: Eukaryota > Metazoa > Mollusca > Bivalvia > Cardiida > Cardiidae > Fragum > Fragum sueziense. The sequence goes on from OY804592.1 coordinate 57,666,399, forward strand.
AAGACGATGACAAAATCTTGTCAACCAGCCTGTCAAAAACAGAAATGAAGGCTGAATCATCGTAACAACATAAACAGCCTGTTTTAAATGTTTAACTCATGCCTAAATTTCAGACAGACATGAAAAAGGGGATAATATTGCTTATACTTTTCATTGGAAACCTAATGTATTTGCAGCTTAAAACCATCTGAGATTTTCTAAGAGAAGCGCTGATATGTTTCCCAAAGATGCTTTAAGTTGTTTCAAAGAACTAAATACAGTAAAATTGGCATTTAAAGAAAAAATGAAAATTATATTAATTTATGCTCCATGCATCAAAGGATTTTAGACATAGTCATTTTTCGAATGTATGTCTGTCATTCTGTCTGTTTGCATAACTTTAGTCATTCTGTCTGTTTGCATAACTTTAGGTGGAAATGTAAAGTTGTAATTATTATAAGGTACATTTTAGGCCAGAGGTACAATCTTATCAATGAGCATCCTTTGGTACCTTAAGGCATTTGTGTTTCACAACTACACTTTGTGTTCTTGTGATGGTTCCTCAGTGATGAAACCTGTATCATTGTTTGGAAAAGGATTTGAATAAAGAAACATTGCCTCACTGTTTGTCAGGTTCAATAACCTTTAGATTGTGAACAGAGATTTTTGCCCAATCATTCAGTCCATCAAGTTTTTGAGAGATCTCCATAAGTGACAAATTCAAACTGTCAGCAAGCATTTCATGGAAATGATGCCACAGAGTGAATCTCCTTCAATCAAAGGCTTTTTGTTCAAATAAGAAATGGAAGGGGCTCTTCAATCAAGCCTCATTTGCATAGACTTGAAGAGAGCATCAAAGTGTAGAGCAATGAAGTGTTTTATGAATTTCATTGATTTCTTTTTTCTGGCGAGAAACTTCTCGTTTTGTAGCCTTAATTTGATTTGCTAGAGATGTACTAGGACACTCACTAGCTTGCTTTCTTGGCAACACTTCTGTTTGTAGTTCTATTTTAGACAAAATGTTGCTTGCATGAAAGGTGTCTTCTTGTATATTACAAAGGAACAAATTATAGCTTTGATGTTCTCAGACAGCATTGTATGCTGAAACATTTGTTTTTAAAAAGTAAAACAAATTCTGTCTCAAATAAGTTTATTTTTTGACCAGCTGAAATTCTTTTGTCTTAAAAGGGTTGTTTTGAAGCTAGAATTTTCTAAAAAGCCCTTTTCCTAATGAATGATGTTCTTTCTATTTTCAGGTAAGAGAATATCAAGACAAGACAACAAGATGATGGGTTAGTTATCCCCCGCCGAAAAAATTTTTCGGGGGGGATATTGTTTTTGCCATGTCCGTCCGTCCTTCCGTCCGTCCGTCCGTCCGTCCGTCCGTCCGTCCGTCCGTCCGACATTCGTTTCCGCGCTATTTCTTGGAAACTATAGACCGGATTTCGATGAAACTTGGCACACAGCTTCACTACAAAGAGGACATGCGCATATCGTCGGGGTTACCTGGTTCGACCATTGAATTCAGAGTTACTGCCCCTGATTGTTTAAGCCATATACATACAGAGTGATATTCGTTTCCGCGCTATTTCTTGAAAACTGTAGACTGGATTTCGATGAAACTTGGCACACAGCTTCACTACAAAGTGGACATGCGCATATCGTCGGGGTTACCCGGTTCGACCGCCGAATTTAGAGTTACTGCCCTTGAGTGTTTTAGCCATATACATACAGTGATATTCGTTTCCGCGCTATTTCTTGGAAACTATAGACCGGATTTCGATGAAACTTGGCACACAGCTTCACTACAAAGTGGACATGCGCATATCGTCGGGGTTACTCGGTTCGACCGCCGAATTTAGAGTTACTGCCCCTGACTGTTTTAGCCATATACATACAGAGTGATATTCGTTTCCGCGCTATTTCTTGAAAACTGTAGACTGGATTTCGATGAAACTTGGCACACAGCTTCACTACAAAGTGGACATGAGCATATCGTCTGGGTTACCCGGTTCAACCGCCGAATTTAGAGTTACTGCCCTTGACTGTTTTAGCCATATACATACAGTGATATTCGTTTCCGCGCTATTTCTTGGAAACTATAGACCGGATTTCGATGAAACTTGGCACACAGCTTCACTACAAAGTGGACATGCGCATATCGTCGGGGTTACTTGGTTCAACCGCCGAATTTAGAGTTATTGCCCCTGACTGTTTTAGCCATATACATACAGAGTGATATTCGTTTCCGCGCTATTTCTTGAAAACTATAAACCGGATTTCAATGAAACTTGGCACACAGCTTTACTACAATGCGGACATGCGCATATCGTCGGGGTTACCCGGTTCGACAGTCGAATTTAGAGTTACTGCCCCTGACTGTTTAAGCCATATACATACAGAGTGATATTCGTTTCCGCGCTATTTCTTGAAAACTGTAGACTGGATTTCGATGAAACTTGGCACACAGCTTCACTACAAAGTGGACATGCGCATATCGTCGGGGTTACCCGGTTCAACCGCCGAATTTAGAGTTACTGCCCCTGACTGTTTAAGCCATATACATAAAGAGTGATATTCGTTTCCGCGCTATTTCTTGAAAACTATAGACTGGATTTCAATGAAACTTGGCTCACAGCTTCACTACAATGAGGACATTCGCATATCGTCGGGGTTACCGGATTCGACCGTCGAATTCAGAGTTACTGCCCCTGATTGTTTAAGCCATATACATACAGAGTGATATTCGTTTCCGCGCTATTTCTTGAAAACTGTAGTCCGGATTTCGATGAAACTTGGCACACAGCTTCACTACAAAGTGGACATGCGCATATCGTCGGGGTTACCCGGTTTGACCGCCAAATTTAGAGTTACTGCCCCTGACTGTTTAAGCCATATACATACAGAGTGATATTCGTTTCCGCGCTATTTCTTGAAAACTATAGATCGGATTTCAATGAAACTTGGCTCACAGCTTCACTACAAAGTGGACATGCGCATATCATCGGGATTACCCGGTTCGACCGCCGAATTTAGAGTTACTGCCCCTGACTGTTTTAGCCATATACATACAGAGTGATATTCGTTTCCGCGCTATTTCTTGAAAAGTATAGACTGGATTTCAATGAAACTTGGCACACAGCTTTACTACAATGAGGGGATATGCATATCGTCGGGGTTACCCGGTTCGACCGCCGAATTTAGAGTTACTGCCCCTGACTGTTTAAGCCATATACATACAGTGATATTCGATTCCGCGCTATTTCTTGAAAATTATACACCGGATTTCAATGAAACTTAGCACACAGCTTTACTACAATGAGGACATGCGCATATCGTCGGGGTTACCCGGTTCGACCGTCGAATTTAGAGTAACTGCCCCTGACTGTTTTAGCCATATACATACAGAGTGATATTCGTTCTGTTGAAGCCATATACATACAGAGTGATATTCGTTCTGTTGAAGCCATATACATACAGAGTTATATTCGTTTCCGCGCTACTTTATTGACAATGAAAATATATTCGGCGGGGGATATCAATTCAACGAATTTGCTTGTTCTTCTTAATTTCTAACTTTCTGATTCTGCTCTCCGTCAGAGGTACATGATACTTTTGCTTTGGTGTATGTACATGTAAATGTATGTGCATCACTTGTGTTCATCTGCAGATGCTACAATGATAAAGTTGGAGGTCAAACATTTTTGCTGGCTAAAGACAACTTATGTCCAACAAAATGGCCATCCAAGGACAACTTATGTCACACTAAGTTGTCACTGGAGTTATTGCCTTACCCCATATTCACATCCTGTACATCCTTATGTTTCAAACTGTCTCCAGCTGACAAGACTTTGCAAAGCCTCTGCTCTCAAAGATACAAAATTATACAGTCATGTTCTATTCATTGTATTGTTTAACAAACACAGCAATGACAACACAGAGGTTAAAACATCTTTGTTTTGTCAGATGCCAGAGCCATTTTGGAGGAAATGCATGCATGAAAAAAGGATAAAAATGGCATTAAACTTTCACTCTGGCTGTTGAAATGTTGTATTGGTCTCTCTCCTATGGTGCAAAAGTTTAGAAAGGACATAAAAATGCTCTTAAATGATTGCAGGCCATAAAATTAGGGTGGACCAGAGTGTCAGACATATTGACTTGCCATCCCTTGGCCAATAAAATTATCAGCTGGCAGAGAACAGAAAAATATCACCTCTTTTTAACAAAACCCTTGTAACTGCAGCTTGTTTTAAGCTGCAGTTACAATTTTTTTGTTGAAAAGTGATGATATGGTTTTAAAAAAAAGGTATGTAGGATCAGACAGTTGATGCACATCTTATACAGTACGTACCACTTTTGGAATTAAAGCCAATATTTATTGAGCATGCATAGCTAATTGTATGCTTAAGTTTCATTAAAATTCCAACTATATTCTGGATAAATCATTTACTGGAAGAAATAAGCCTGTGGGCAGAAATGATTTTAAATTGTGGTACAAACCATTTAGGTACTGGTAGGCATAATGAAGGAATTGATCTCCCCAATTTATATGTGAAAACAGCTGGAATGGTTTTTAGCTCGACTTTTCGAAGAAAATGAGAGCTTATAATGTCACCCGGGCGTCGGCGTTGGCGTCGGCGTTGCAACAAAGGTTAAAGTTTTTTCAAACATCAATAACTTCCATACTATCAAAGGGATTCAACCCAAACTTGGAATACTTATTCACCATCACACCCTCTATCAGGGCCCATGACCCTGGGACCACTCTATTTGGAGTTATGCCCCCTTTATACTAAGCAACTTAGAAAGTCGAGCGCGCTGTCTTTGGACAGCTCTTGTTATAAGTCAAGCAGTTTTAAATGAATAAAAATCATTGAAACTATTGAAAAAAATGAAAAACTTTGAATGGTCAAAATGTATTTCCACCTTTGTATCTGTGCTTACTTTTAATGAAAAGGGTTTGGAATGAAATGAAAGTGAAAAATCAGAGTTCTGCAGTCCATTTGCACTCCCAGGATAGTCATGACAAGTTTTATTGCAGGCAATAAAAAGATGCCAGCAACACCTTTATGTACATAATTATTATCAGGGCTGTACAATAAAGCTGTGTCCTCCCTTCTAATGACTCTGGACAGGTCCGACCATTAACACTTTACCAGATGACAATTCATGCTCTAATGCTTTATAATTTGTTCCAGAGGGCTGAAATGGACGTAAATAAGTGTTCAAAATCATCATATAAGAGCACGAAAAGCAATGAGAGAAAAGAAGAAAATGCTGACTATCAGCATTTTCTTCTTTTCTCTCAATGCTTTTCCATGATATGTTTGTCTAGTATGAACATGCCAAGACTATGGCTTATTTTGGAAAGTGTTGCTGTCTGATTGAGTGGGAGATTTAATGGAGAATCTTTCAATTAGGCTATTTCAGACCTTTTGATTAATGCAGGTTACCAACCTTAGAATGATAGCAATATATCTATAATGATTCCATTTCTGATCAAATTGTGTGGTACAACATGTAAAAGTGCTTATTTAACTGAGTATTTTAAAATTATGCAAAAGATCAACTTAGAGAAATGCAGAACACTGTGCTGATTGATTGTCCAGAGTCTACTTAACTTTAAAAAAAAGATGCAGTTATCATCCCCATTCCTTAGGCATTTATGTCCATTCTATCTTTCTGGAATTTGGAAATTTTGTTGGGATATAACTATTTCGGCAACGGTTCTTATAGTCCGGCAGATATCCACTTACACCTTGCAGTGGAGTACATAGTTTTTTTCTTTGCTGATTCTTGATGTAGACACCTTACTGTTCAAGAATCTGACGGGTGACATCGTGTCACCCTTTAGCATTTTGAGAAATTCAAGATGGCCGTCAAGATGGCGGAATCTTACATAAATAACTAATAAAAGGACTATATTATGCATATGGAAAGTGATATTTCTTACGCCAGATAAGTCTAATGCACTTAATAATACCCTAAGAAGGAAGAGGAATAAAGTTATAGCATTTTTCTGTGATTTCAGTCGATGTTGTTGTGTAACTTACGTTACATTAGGGAATATTCGATGCAGTTATTCACTTTTCTGCTATTATTTGGACATAAGTCATTTATGCACAACAATGAATGGTCTGGCTACCAAATTCCTTACATTAAAAACCTTTGATAAGAGCAAAACAATAGTTACATATATGTATTATGTAATTTACGTTACCTAATATCAGCATAATAGCTTCGTTTATTCCCTTATATACTATTATTCGTTCATTTATCATTAAAACACAGAAGGAAATAGATTGTATAGCTCAAAGTTTATAACTGTAGATTTGTATAAAAACACAATTTAAACCAATACATAGTTTTAATCTTTACCAAACTATTTACTGTGAGCTAAACGAGCGAGTTAATGTCCCGACTCGTTTCCCTTTATTCTCGAAAGAGAAAGTGTTTGTGTTGGGTCATTTTCAACAACAAGAAGTTAATGTTTGTACACAAGTCTAGAGTTATAAACGTTGAGTTACCGGTATATGTCAATTTATTTACTTGAAGTTTTTTTTTGTAGGCGGTCAAAACAACAGTTAAATAAATGTACCAGAGTTCTGCCAAGCTTTTGATCCTATGGGGCCATTGGCCCATCCAAGCCAAAAATGTGGGGCCACTTTTCCCAAACATGGGGCCACCAATGGTATGACTAGGAAGATCAATTTGAGTCAATTCAAGATTAATCAATCATGTTTTGTGTTTAAATTAATACACAGAGATCATTTCATTAAGTTCTTTCGGGAATCGTTTGACAACCACGAAAAGACTGCATGCCATTTCAATGCATTTGTTTTGGAATCCTCTCTACTACTCTAGTAAGATTTTGATTGCTCACTCGCCAATTCTTCCGATGTTTTTGAAGGTCCCAGTTGATTAGTTAGAGTCTGTACCAGTCCGTGCCTTTATCGTTTCTGATTGACCGAAATAACTGAGAATAAATCTAATTTTATGGATTTTCTTCTCTGCCATTGCGATTTATAAAAGTGAAACTAGCAAACACCCGATGCAGAACGAAATTAAAACATTTCTTCGATCTTTAGTAAAATCGCTATCGATTGGCTCATAATTGGGAAACCCAATTTAAAGTAAAATCAAGACCAATGAGAATCGCCGTTACGATCGAGAGAGAAAACGTGAAAGCCCCCGGATGGAAATAAAATACAATACTTCCGGCGATTCGCCCGAACAATGTTTCGTACCAGCGGCGCAGGGTTCGTATTTTAACGCGCCGGCCGGCCCCTTCAACATGATTTCATGGGGCCATCTTTAATTTTTTCGCGCCGATCCCGCAATGGCGCGTCCTCGGCAGAACTCTGAATGTACTATGTTATTTACGTTACTTTAATTCTAAGTACCATTACATAATTATACATGTACTTGTAAACATAACAAAAGTAATATTTATTGAACAGAAAAAGCTATCAGCTGGTAATTTTAATTGGATAAAATTGAATTTATAGTATGTGAATCAAGACACCCATGTAGCCATTGGTTCACATACCCATCATATTCTTTACACAAAACAGTAGTTGCATATATGTATTATGTATTTTACGTTATCTTGATATCAGCGTATTAGCTTCATTTATCTACTACAATTAGGTCATGAATCATTAAATCATTGAATCACAGAAGGAAATGGTGTGCATATCAATTTCTTTACTTGAAGCTTTTCGTATGTGAGCAAAATAGCAGTTGGATAAATGGATTATGTAATTTACGATACTTTAATTTCAAGTACTAGTACATTATATTTACTTGTAAACGTAACAAAAGTAATATTTATTGAACAGAAAAGTTTGTCAGCTGGTAATTGTCAAATGGATATAATTTAGTTTATAGTATATGCAACAAGACATGTATGTACGTAGTCACTGATGCACACATCCATCATGTTCTATACACACCAAGAAAAGTGCGCCTAAGTGTACAATATAGGCCACCTGTCCTGTACCTAATTTTGGTACACTACACGCTTTGTGTTGTGGCTCATCAACTCAACAAATTTGGGGTCCCTAACATCAACAGTACATGGTATTTTAAGCACTCAAACGTGAAAAGAAGGTCGCAGCAGTTAAGGAGTGTAACCAAAAACGGCTGCCTGGCACAGGCTTTACCATAATACTCCGCCATTTTTTTCCTGGCAGGGTATAAAACACAAACAATGTTCATTAAGCAAGAATATATACAATTAACTTATAGTCGGTTAAAATTGACATTTGTTTGTAAATGGTGAGTTTATGAAAGGTGAATCTCTATATTGTTCTGTAAGACCTACATAACAGAAGATAATCATATTATCTCTGTTACCTTAACCCTTTCCCAAACGGCATAAAATTACGGTGATCCACTTCAAAAACTGCTACAAATGACAAAGTTGGTGTTATTAAAGATAGGATTTGTGTAAAATGTGGCATAGAAAATATTGAGGCAAAAGGAGAAACTGCTGGTTATCAGCAGTTTCTTCTTTTGTTTCAATGTTTTCCCAAGCCATTTCTTTAAGGGACGTCAAAACCAGGTCTTGTTTGGGAAAGGGTTAAGTCTAACATATTACCCATGGTGAACTGCTAAGTGACCAAATCTTTTCTGTTGCATATAAAGATATCAGAGATCATTTTTCGTTCGTATTTCTGGTTTCTTAGAGTATTATTTCAAACTATACTTCCTTGGCGTTTGCAATACACTGTACAGTTGCGGAATAAGGAAGCACAATGCTCACATTGTCATTAGATCATTTACAAGATATTGCCATGAGCTCCAGATACAACCTCAGTCAGTCAATGAGCCTGGTTCTATGGTAGTGTGTGAAAAACTAGTACCATTCCCTCAAACTACAAAGGTATTTCCAGATGAGGACAAAATGACTCACTATTGAACATAAAATTAGAATTACGCTGTTAGAGAAAATCTACCATACATGGGATCGGGGGATCAAGTGCTAGTAAAAGTCACTGTCCCCTAGCCTAGAGTGCAGTTGTAGCTCCTTGTACATCACAAATAATCAAATGGACGAATGGAAGTGATGTATCCTATTTTCAATTAGAAAGGTTATGCTGGGGCTAGACTGGGATGTTCTGTGTTTTTTAAATACCACAGAGAAGTACTACATAACAATGGAAACATTGAAAACAAAAATATGAATAACTATGTTATCTATTGATCTGTGTGGAACAGACAAATATTTGTAACGGTGATATTATTAATCTTATGCAATTTTATTGAAATACATGCAATTTTATTGAAATACCGTAGCATAACTTATGTCATCTTAACTTAATATGTTTACTCATTTTATCACCCATTCTCATTTTTTCGGCCGAAAACCACCAGCAAATTTCCAAAATTCCGACTTTACAGAATTGCAATATTTTTATTTTAATATGATAGTATAACATCTATACGGTAAAAAATAAATAATGGCCACTCCTTTAAAGGTGTCTGTCTTTACCTGCATCAATGATTTGAATAACCCCCAAAACTACCATTTTATTTTACGTGACACGACTGTATTATACCAAATCTGGTAAAAAAAAACATTCAAATAAGCTACAAATGACGTAATGTTTTGGTAATTCAACAGGCGATATATAGCTGTATATTAGAAATTCAAGTGACTTGCATAAACTCGAGACATGTAAGAACAAGAAGCACCGCGAGTATGGGATTTATTAGAACTAATGTGCAAAAACAGTAAATATTTAAAATACTTGCTTCTAATTCCTCTCGTAACTTATGATGGCAACAGATTAGTTTATAAGACTAATTATTTCTTTAAGCAATATATGTTCTATCAAACTCAAAACAAATTAGCATGTATTTGGTAAAAATAAAAAAAAATGTCGACCTAACGAAATTTGATCCTTTGTCACGTAATATTCAGTGAAAGTAACTGCGTTAGAATCAAGTCCTGTTTTTTAATTGAGTAGTATTATTTGAAAGTAAAATTAGTTAAAAATTAAAAGACAAACATTTGTTTGATTTGAAATACATACTATTTACATGAAATGAAAATTACCCCTACATTGTGGGTTATTGATATTTACATAGAAGTTAAGAAAGAAATCCAATCCAATCTTCTCCTAAAGCATTAAGCCATTTGGATTTCAGTGTGCGATATCGCCTCTTCCTACAATAATATTTCAAATCATCACTATGCAATGAAAACTTACATAATGGTACGGGTTCTCGGTTTTTTAAATAGAAACAAAGGCATAGATACCAAGATATAAATATAAAGATATTTTGTCTGCTACCCGCGTTACTATCGCAATATTCACTGTCTATCACTATTCGAATTCTTAAGATATAGATCCTTCAGGAATCTTCTATCTGCATTTGGGTTAATGTATTTAAATTTTGCATGCAGCGTGGACCGCTGGCTCTATCACAGGTCACTGCTAATAGAAATGTGGTTTTGTTTACAAGCACATATGGTATGGGGGTATACTGCCCGTCTTTGGTGCTTTTTGTGTCTCATTTCTTTCTTTAAAGCTGTCCAAATTCTTATTTTCTATAGATATGTCAAGGAATTCATGGAAAGAATGGTGAAAATTGTTTCAATGTCTGAAAGGTTGAGAAGCGGATGTGTAATTTAACTTGACGAAACAGTGAATATTACGTGACGATCCTGATTGCAGCTAAAGGCCTGTTTAAAGGGATAAACATTCAGAACACGCAAGTGTATCAGAGAAATACTATTTTTGAGTCTTAATGCAAACTTTAAATATCACACCTGTCAGGAGATTATGATATTGAACCAGTAATTTACATGGCTGTAAATCCAGCAAAACCTTCCTTCGTATTCAGATTACTGTCGTTGAATTTCAAAATGAATGGGAAAAACCTTAGACTTGACGCCATAGTACAAGTAAAGGTCATGAATAATAATTAGGTTGTTGTCAAATGAAGTTATGGTCACTTTTGTTTTTCAGTGTCACGTTGTATTCAGTCACGTAAAATTAAAACTTACTTTTAAATCAGGATGACTTGATGTGGTTTCAAAATATATTGTCGTACTGTGTGTCAATAGTGTGTATATACTAAAGGCTTTGATATACTTAAAAAGATTTAGACATGGCCTTTACCATAAATGAAAGATCGCTGTCACGTACATATTCAAGCAAAAAAGTCCGACACTTGGTCGTTCTATTTCAAATGGCGACCATGAAGTAAATACTTCCATTATTTGGATACACATGTTCTGGGCCAATAGCTATATGGATAATTGATTTAAAAAAGCGGTAAATGGTATGAATTTGCTTCTGTTGTTAATTTACTGCGCATACAAAAAACATAGTCACCTAGAATTCGCCTGAGTTGTGACAGAGCAAGAAAAGACATTTTTTTCAAAACAGTAAATATATTTTATGATTCCAGGTAATTTTATCATATTCTTATACACCATGTGTCAAATGAAACATATTCTGCGTATATCGCTTTCTGGACAGAGATTAACCAACCTTTTGAAATTCGGAAAATTGGGTTGTGACACTGATTTTTACGGGGGGTCGTGTTATATAATCGCTGGTTAAGATCAAACGGAAGTTTAGATCGCCGTTGTTTGATATGAATTTATCAGATATATGGTTCAGCAAAAATATGGCATGCAGAACAAGTATATTTTACACTAACAATGCCCCTTTCCAATGGTTAGAATGCTTGTGACACGTTTTCGGCCCAAAAAATGAGAATGGGTGTTATAAGTCTCTTTTGTGTATGTCAATCTGTTTGACAAAAGTTGACGTGTCTTGTACAAAAGCCAGTGCAATATCAAACGATATCTTCTTTGAGCAGGTCTAATAAAACAATGTAGAAATACAATATATATACCGCCAAGAAAACTTGGTGTGTATATTATGGTATACTCGGTGTCAGGCAGGCGGTCGGAGTCCGTCGGTCTCTATTTTGCTCCATATCTCCTGTACTCTTTGGCCTAGAGACACCACTTTCAAGTGAGAAGTGTCTTGACCCAACAGGTTCCTCATTTACTTAATAGTCATTGTGACCTACTTTTCATATTTGAGCGCATTTAATTCAAAGTTTTCTTCTGCTCCATATCCCATTGTACTGTTTTATCTAGTGCAATCAAACTGGATGTGTTAACGAGGCATGACCAAAAGGTATGTCATAATCTGTCGTGTACCAAAACTATCTCATTGGAATATATTTTACACGCTTGAGCACACTAAGTCTAAAATTCCCGTCCGTTCTATATCTCATGCACTGTTTGATCTAGAAACACGAAATTCGATGGGTGAATGAGTCCTGACCAAGGCAGAGGTTTGTCATATACCAAATTAGGCGAATTTGCCCTACATTTAATGCTCAACAAATGTCTTCATGTACCAATGCTAGTCATCGTCACCTGCTTAGGAATACGTATTTCACTATTCTTTTGTTTTTAAAACAAGATTGGTGTGTCAACTATTTACTACAGGATAGCCTTGTTTCGTAAAGTTTTAAATCTATTTTACAAATGTATTCTTCTAACAATAGCCAGTTGACAGGGATTTGTGTGTAACTAACAATGCTATTGTTATGGTTAAAAGTGTATTTAAGAGTACTTGAAATAAAAGTAACGTAAATTACATAATAATTTATGGAACTTTATTTTTCACTTTACCAAAAGCTTTAAGTAAAGAAATTAATATGCAAACCATATTTGTTGTGTTTTGAGGGTTTTTGGCCGAATGATAGGAAATAAGTGATCAAATGAACCTATATTGCTTATATTAAGGTAACGTAAGTTACATAATACATTAATGCAACTGTTGTTTTACTCTAACCAAAAGCTTTAAGTAGAGAAATTCATAACCAGATCATTAAATGTTGTGTTTAAACAACTTACGGTCAAATAATGGTAGATATGTGAATAAAAAAATCTAATATTCCTTAATGTAACGTAAGTTACACAACAGCATCGACTGAAATGACAAAAATGTGTCATATCTATATTGTTCTTCCTTCTTAGGGCAACAGTAAGTGCATTAGAGATATCTTGCCTTAAAAAATCAGTTTCCCTATGCATATATAACCCTTACATTGGTTATTTATATGGTATTCCGCCATCTTGGCGGCCATCTTGAATTTCTCGAAATGCTAAAGGGTGACACGATGTCACCCGTCAGATTCTTTTACAGTAGGATGTCTACTTCTGGAATCAACAAAGAAAAAAACTATGTACTCCACTGCAAGGTTCAGCCAAAAAATGGGGAATATCTGCCGGACTATTATGTTTAAGGAGGGCCACAAACAATTAGCTTCAGACTGGAATTATACCTTGTAAAACTCTTTCCTTACTATTGTCAAAGAAAACAAAAGGTTAAGACAATGTTTTAGTGCAAATCTAATGTAAGTGCCTGACAGATTAGATAAAATAAAAGTGATTTTGTACTAATCCATCTAACTATTTTTACATGGTTTTTCAAAGGTATGAAACAAAGCCTGTAGGATTGGTAGATTGTACCAATACCTGGGTACATCTTGTCTTATCCAGAATTAATTGCTCTAGATAGATTATTAATCATGCTCTGACATAAGATTTTCTACAAAGTTGTAAACAGTAATCCACCTTTGAAATCTCTACCTTTGAAACTGCAATAAAAGAAGTAGAACATCCTGCCACTTAGTTCACCAAAACATGAATCTAGTTTAGTGGTTAACCCTTTCCCAAAATGTATGTAAGTATATTATAGGCTAGTAAAACAGCTATTTCTTCTCAGTGAGGCCTCAAAGATCACAAAAGCAATTTCTTAATACATTTTAATTTATGATAAGCTCCTTGTTTGTTGAAAAGTCAAAATCCTTCTTAATGCTATTGTATCCATTTGTTACATTAAAACCACTTATCCCAACTTTTGCAAGATGTGAAAGCAATCACTAGTTAGATCATGGCCAGATTAGCTCACCTAGACCAAGATCAAAGAACAGTAGGTACTGCAAGTCCCCCTTAATTAGCTGTAATTACCTCTGGATTCTCACTTAGAGTGGATCCTGGATCAGAAGTCAAAGGACATTATGTAACTGGCTTAATGATATCAACTGACACATCTTGTGGACCACTACCTAGCTGTCTAATGATGGATTTGTAGACATCATTGTACTAAAGATAATACAGAAGTCTTTGAACTTAGGCTTAATTGGCATTTATTATGAAAAAGGTTACAGATCTAGGATTTTGTTTATTAGATCAGTCTGAGATTTTGGCTTAACAAGTGGTAAATAGTCATGGTAACATAAGTCGGTTTGGAAACGACGTACAATATGAAAAAAGTCAGTTGAGAAGCAGAAAGGGGAAATTATGGTAACAAGACTTTAAAAAGTTTGATGTCACTTGTTCCATTTCTTAAAGAATATTTTGTCAAATTTGTCTTTATTAGTATGTGTTTAAATAAAAAATCATCTCTTGTACCTAAGATAGCATATTTGAAGGTCCAAATATGTCACAACTGCTGGTTACAAAGGTAGGATCTTAAAGTTCTTCGTGAAGAAAGTACAAAATAGCTATTCATATAATCTTTCTTTGAAGTGAAGTTCATGATCTAATATAGTTTATCTGTCAACTGGTAACCTTATGTAATTGTAATCAAACTCTTCAAAATTGCCCAGCAAACTTTTATGGCCAAGATTATAGAATAGATATCCCTCAAATAGTCAAATATGTAACTGTGAATCACCAGATAAGAATTCTTCGCTAAACCATACATTTTGAATAATCATAGTGCCTCACAGTAAAGCTTTCATGCCTTAGAGCCGACTCTGTTGTAAGGTTCTTGGTCTGATTTCCAGCCACTCTAACAACTTAGCCAGCTTAATGATACTGGTCTGAGCAAATCTTGTCATTAAAAAAGTTTTCCTTTTGTGCACAATTTATATTTGTCTAGAATTTTTGCAAAATTTATATTAGTCTAGAATTTTAAGTTTAAGTAGATTTCCTAAAACATAGGAAGGTGTAATTGGACCTCTGCCCATCTGTCAATTTTTCACTTTACAAAACACAATCATATAGATTAAGATCAGCAAGATATATGGCCACAAAAGGACTTAAATCCATTGGTAGGTGTTGGTTAAAGCCCTTTGTAGCTTTAAAACATGGGTCACTGGTATCTTTTTAGCTCACCTGAGCACAAAGTGCTCAAGGTGAGGTATTGTGATCGGTCGTTGTCCGTCGTCCGTCCGTCCGTCCGTCCGTCCGGCCGGCCGTCCGTCCGTCCGTCCGTCCACAATTTCTTTAAAGATCTTCTTCTCCCAAACCAGTTGACCAATTTTCTTGAAACTTGGCAGGAATGATCCTTGGGTGAAGGGCTTTCAAAGTTGTTAAAAGAATTTGATTCCATCAAAGACTCTGGCTGCCGCGGCATGAGAAAAGGGGAAAATAGCCAACTCTTTTAAAAATCTTCTTCTGCCTAACCAGTGGGCCAATATTCTTGAAACTTCACATGAATGATCCTTGAGTGAAGGGCTTTCAAAGTTGTTAAAAGAATTTGATTCCCTCAAAGACTCTGGCTGCCGCGGCATGAGAAAAGCGGAAAATAGCCAAATCTTTTAAAAATCTTCTTCTGCCTAACCAGTCAGCCAATATTCTTGAAATTTCACATGAATGATCCTTGAGTGTAGGGCTTTCAAAGTTGTTAAAAGAATTTCATTCCATCAAAGACTCTGGCTGCCGCGGCATGAGAAAATGGGAAAATAGCCAAATATTTTAAAAATCTTCTTCTGCCTAATTAGCAAGCCAATATTCTGGAAACTTCACATGAATGATCCTTGGGTGAAGGGCTTTCAAAGTTGTTAAAAGAATTTGATTCCATCAAAGACTCTTGCTGCCGCGGCATGAGAAAAGGGGAAAATAGCCAAATCTTGTAAAAATCTTCTGCCTTCAACTAGTTGGCCAATATTCTTGAAACTTCCCATGAATGATCCTTTGGTGAAGGGCTTTCAAAGTTTTTGAGAGACTTTGATTCCATCAAAGCCTTTGACTTCCGCGGCATGAGAAAAGGGGAAAATAGCCAAATCTTTTAAAAATCTTCTGGCTTACTACATGTAGTGGGCCAATATTCACATGAATGATCTTTGGGTGAAGGGCTTTCAAAGTTGTTATAAGAATTTGATTAATATCAAAGCTCTTGGTACAGTGGCATCAGAAAAAGGGTAAAAGAGCAAACACTTTTGAAAAGGCTGAATTTTGTTTCATTCTTTTGAAAAACTAAGGAAAAGGGGCTTTATTGCAAAATTCTTAATTTGCTGCTATACAGGTCAAAATGTTTATTTCAACAAGGCAAAGAAATTTCAGGTGAGCGATCTAGGGCCATCATGGCCCTCTTGTTGATATGTATCAGCATTGTTTGTGGGTATTTTCTTTGGTTGATTGGCTCCCTGTTTTTATCTACACCTTTAATTAGTGCTACCCACCCAAGTAAATGATGCAGGGAACTGTTTGATCTGTCATGTGACTTAGATCATGTGACAAGGTGTTGTAACTCTAACATCAATCTTTTACAGTATGCAGCTTGTGGCTGCTTTTCAACAAAACCAAAAAGGAACATTATTTTTACCATCAATTTTGAGTCATGGTCAGCCAGATGAAATTATTACAAATACAAGTACATGTATCGAAAAGATGTTGATTGATCATGATAATTGCCATCTAATATTGGAACTTGTATATTTGCTCTAAAATTTCAATGAATTTATGACTAGTTGCATAGTATTTTTTTTTTAAATAAATAGATCTAGATATGAATTAAGATTAAAAGAAATAGGCTTTTAATAACTAAAGTTTGTGCAAGCCTCCATGTAATGTTTCAGGAAACCATGGGTCATGTGACTTTGATCGTGTGACGATTTTAAGGTGTTGCAATAGTTACATCATCATGTATTATTTGTTCATTGAAGTCCCCCATATACTCACTGGTTTTATTGCAGTATAATGGTCACCATTATCATTTCTTACATGCTTGAAAACTTATTTTCATTACTCAATGTTTACTCACTTATAAAGGCAGCTTTTTGATGTGGGTGCTGAAAATTGTGTATGATATAATTTTGGACTGATGGAATTGTTATTCTGTCAGTAAAAGCAAACTCATTGACCCTTGGTAGATATTCTTTGAATCACTATAAGTGGCAGAGAATATAAGTACCATTTGTCTGTCTATCTCTCTTATCTGTGCATGTGTTAGTGCATTCCATATGCTAAGTTTGCATTCCATATTATTCTCTATGCCATAAGTTTCTTACACAGAGAATTCCTTTGGTATAAACCTATGTTCTCTTCACACAAAAGCCTTAATATAAAATATTTAAAAAAAGATATTGGCAGTTCACTAATTTAACCGAAGTACATTGCTAGGAGTGTTTAAAAAGCTAATTTATATATCAAGCAACAGCTACTATCATATTATGTGAATGATGCAAGCAAGTCATCTCACAATTTTGACCACTCCCTAACTTAATGCTCAGCGATGACAAAAATTGACCCAAACAACAAAGAATAGGACTTTAAAAAATCAAATCCAGGTTTATTGGTATTTGATGGATCTTTATGTGAATTATATGAAAGAAAAGAATGTTACAATTTTGTTTTATTATCAGTTATACTTTGATATGGGGACTTTTCACCTGAAATGAAAATTCCTCACACACTAATAAGAATATGTACAGGTGTTAAAAGACCGCTTTGAAATTTATGGCTTGTTTTGGACAACTTTGAAGATATCAATTGATGAGATTCCTACTTCAATTCTTCCATTCTTATACATTCTCTATTCATTTTTGTGTCATTCAGCTAAAAGAGCATAGGAGAGAAACATCTGCCATTTGACCTACGCATAATTATTGGCAGGTACTTCTAAAACTTCTCAATTACAGGAAATATTGATTGAAAAAGAAATTCTGAAATCATAGGTTAAGGTCATCCTCAAAGGTTGCTTTTCAAATGGAACATGTTTGCCATTTGTATCGAAAGATTGAAAGTCTAAAATGGAGTCAGTAAGTTGAAGTATCAGATCGATCCAAATGTTTGTTTGCACGTAGCCAAATGTTCCTAAAATTTCCCTGAACTTCAAAAATCATTTACATATTATTGGCAAAAAGCTATAATGAAGGTTTGTGCCTCTTTATGATGAATATTGAATAGGGCTACAGGAAGTCTGAAGCATTGAAAGAAATCCCGACATTTTGAATGGCAGTAATGCATTTCATTCATAACATCGGCAAACATGTGCATGTCTATTTTCGTCGGCAATGTTATGTCATGTTTACTTTGTGCATTTGACATGTTTAGCTAACTGCCTTTGTTGTGTTTATGTAATATTTTCTGACAAGAATACATCAGGCAGAAAAAACTCTTTTCTTGTAACATTTCAGCATTCCACAGGCTTTTAGGTTGATGGTGTTAGCATTCAGGTTCGGATGTTTTAACAAGATGGCCTGTAACACTGAACACTTGGAATGAAAACAAGAGCTTCTTCAAGAATTCTTAATTCTTGCTATGCTTCTGATAGAGGATTTGACAATTTGTGACATCAATAGAACAGTTGTATCCCTAAATATAGGAAAAGAAACTGAGTATTTTCTTCAATTTACGTTTCTACTAAATAAGTGATAAATAACAATAGCAATCAATGTTGTGGTAAAAATAGACTGGGCTTACCGTTACGTTTTGATAAACTGTCAATGTTGTAATAAATGCTCGTAACTACGGCTTAATCAAGCCGTAGTTACAAGATTTTATAACAACACCTACAAAATTCTTTAATTTGTCCGATATAACATCGCAGTTAACTGGATGAAATTGTTCCCTAATACTATGCAAGTTGTTTTGGATTTGTATGTGTGGAATACGTTCATGATAAGCAGATATTTTAAAAAGAATCTGTTCATGTTTTGATAAACAGAACTAGTTGAGAGTTACAGATGGGCCCCATCTTTCAGCTGCTGTCTGATTTTGTCATTAGTAATGATCCACTACACCTTCATACTTATATACCTCTGTAAAACATTAACCCTTTCCCAAACAAGACCTGGTTTTGACGTCCCTAAGAGAATGGGCTTGGGAAAACATTGAAACAAAAGAAGAAACTGCTGATTACCAGCAGTTTCTTCTTTTGTATCAATATTTTCTATGCCATATTTCACACAAATTCTATCTTTAATAACATCCATTTTGTCATTTGTAGCAGATTTTGAAGTGGATCACTCTAAAATTTTGTCGTTTGGGAAAGGGTTAAAATAGTTTAGTGCTGTGCCATGTGTTTGAAAAATGCTGTTTGTATCAGGTTTTACACCTATCTTAACAATTTTCAACAAAAAATCAAGGTAAAGACTTATACTAGGCCCTGATTTATAACGATATTCTTGTCATGAAGTCATTGTACAGTGACATGCTCAGGTCCTCTAGGGGTTGATGGTTTGGTCTTTCAGAGGAAGCTTTGAATCTCTAGATCAAGTCTACATCAGGTCTTGTTGATAAAGAAGCTGAAAGGGACCTAAAAACTCTTTCAGTCAACAAACAGCAATTTGTGAATTAAAGAAATACTCTAACAATGTCCGAAACTTAAGTTGGCATGTAAGAGCAAGAATCAAAGGTAACACATTCAATCATTAGAAAAAAATACAATCACATTTTTCACAATATTATACTTGCTGCTGTGAATTGCTGTTTTATTCAGGGAAAGCACAGAAATATTTCATTGACAGGTATTTATCCATAAATACAAAGCATATCAGTGAAGTGGGAAGTGTGGTATCAGGAAAATAGAGAAGATTTATTAAACAGAGTGAGAATGAATGGATCCACAATGATTCAGGAGATGTTTTCACCTACAAAACAAGTCCCATATGCCAGTAGACCCTTACACAAATCACAGAATAACATTCAGAAAATTTGTTTAACAATGGCATGCGCTGGGATCTTTGTTTGTCTCATGGAGCCAAATAAAGGTTTCTATTTCAAAAAGTTCAGGTATGTGCATGACTGAATAAATCTTTGATTGGTCTGTCTAGGGAACAACTACTCTTCTCCAGAAATACTCCGAATACAGTATAGAGGTTACCTGGCTCAAAAGTGAGCCATATAATTATTAGGCTCTTACTTCATACTTTGTCTTCATTCTGGTTGTCCATGAATATGTAAGTTCTCTCATTCAAAAAAAGGATTTATGATGCCAGTACCTAAGCATTCTCAATCATGTCTGAAGTAAATGGCAGAAAGCTAAAAAAAAATAAAGACAATCAAAAAAATAAGAAACAACCAGAAACACCTAGAGCAAATTAAAATTATATACACTACTTGAGTCATGACAGCTACCAAGGGTGAATTGCATGTTTGACAAGATTATTGTGAAGGGAAAGTCAAAATATTGTTATAGGCAATTTGATGTTTGTTGAAAGCTTTTGAAGTTTTCCCATTCATTTGTACAATCGAAATCTGTTAACTACCTGATAAATAAAGCGAACAATAGGTGCAAAATCCAAACAATATGGCTTTTATACAAACACTTGCTCCTAAATGTACTGTTAACCCTTTCCCAAATGGTAAAATTTTATGATGGTCCAATTTGAAAGTTGATGGAGACAACAAAATGTGTGTTGACAAAGTTAAAATTTGTGCATTATGTAGCTAAGAAAATATTGAGGCAAAGGAACAAAATGCTGGGTATCAGCATTTTCTTCTTTTGCCTCAATGTTTTCCCAAGCCTGTTCTATTAGAGACGTCAAAACAAGGCCCTGTTTGGGAAAGGGTTAAATTGCTTGTGCTTGAAGATTTTAAAGATTGTCTAATGTTGAATGAAAACAAACTAGCTATTAGGGAAGAATAGGGCTAGACTACTTTTATATGCAGGCTGGTTGTATTTTATGCTGATTGTCAAAGCAGCAGATTTATCCAGGATCATTTCCTTATTATTGGTCCATCAGATGATATTTCAAACATAAGAGCAAAAACAAGTACCCGACTTTTATAGGACTTTGTCTCAAAGATTGTTTTTGTATCTCCTGCATGCATTTGAATCAATTGATATTATGGGCATTTAGTGCATAACAGTCCAGCAAAACTGACCAACAAGGGCTTACAGCTAGAATTTCATTCCTGAAAAAAAATCTTGATTTATAGTTGATTTTCATGAACATTTCCATTGATAAAATTCAGTAACTGGGGCGAAGTAAGCTATAAATAGATATATACATAACTTGTTAGTGGCTTTGTGCCTTTTTAAACGGGTAGCGGGCGATTATGGGTTAAAATAAACAGATTTGTTGAATGGGAGCAGTGATGTTTGTCTTATTAACTGGATTAGCTATATAATACTTTGTTAACAGAGCTACAGATAAAAAGATTCTTAAAAATTTCAAAAGCACAAATATTATTCATTCTCCTTTAAACCTTATGTTGTAGGTACTCATTACAATTGTCTCATCGAGACGATTCTAATGAGTACCCACAACATAAAGTTTGAATTTGAAATAAAATTTTAAGAAGTGACATCTCAAAATAAACTGAAACTCGTCTTTGTAATCTCATCTATGTTAATTAGAGCCCTGTATTTACCTTTGACATAGTACACCAGTCCATTATTGTGGTCACTGGAAGCCAGTGTTGAATTAAATTAAATTCAATTCAATTCAATAAACTTTAATTCTGACTTGAACGATGGTCGTTCCTCGTCATAAACACAAATTTACAACATATTTACAACATACAAAGACAAAATGTAACATATATACAGGAGAGAAAATTCATTATGAAAAAAGTAGATAAATAAATAAGAAAAGGTAGAGAAAAAATCTATGCGGAAGTTGCTTAAAAGTTATCGTTGGTTAATCATTAATTTATTTTTTCTTAGTTCAAAACATTCATTGCAGAAAAGGGCTAATTTATTTAATGTTTTCCTATTATTATTATTGAGTAATTCAACTAGTTTAAAGACGCTCGGATTTCTAAAATAGTGCTTATCAATATATTTTTTTCTCAAATTAGTGTAAAATGGACAAGATAGAATGAAATGGAATTCATCCTCCACTTCATTTAAGTTGCACATTTGACAAATTCTTTCATTTCGTGGGATGTTCCTATGTCTTCCATTCTCAATATTTAGCATGTGAGATGAAAGTCTTATTTTAGCAAGTGTGTTTCTTAATTTTGGAATGTTCATACATCTAAGGTATGGTGAAATTTCGAAATTTGGTTTCAATGCTTTGTATAAAATTAAAGATGTTTTTATTTCCTTATCCCTGTGCCAGTCATTAATGAAAAGATCGATCAATCGGTTACGGAAAAGTGGGATGAATACGTTTTCATTAACTGAAGCGGGAAAAAGCCATACTTCATAGAATCCGTTTGTTTGTAGCAATAATTTCACTTTTGCTAGCCAAGTATTACTATTTAAAAGATCAATTCGACACATGTCATTTACAATTGCATTAAGTATACAATTTTTGCTCTTTTTTGAAAAAAGTCTTAAAAAATATTTAATCGTTCTTGTTTGCATATTGATTTTAAGGGGATATCGGCCGAATTCACCGTATAATGCAGAATTGTTTGTTTGCAATTTAACATTTAATAATTTTTTCAAGAATTTTCTGTGGATTCTTTCTAAGCAATCTGTGTTTGTAAAAGACCAAATCTCGCATCCGTAACTTAGAATAGACGTAACAAAGGAATCGAAAAGATCTAACATGATATTAATTGGAATATATTTGTCTTTAGTAATTGACATCAAAACACCCAGTGCTTTAAGTGCCTTACTAGAAATTGTTTTAGTGGCATTTAAAAAAGAACCATTTTTCGAAAGTACTACGCCAAGATAATTAAATGTATCAACTATTTCAATAATATCGTTTTCGTAATAAAACTTTAATTCTGGGTCAACGCGACCCTTTTTGAATACAACAATTTTTGTTTTGTCTACATTTACTGTCAATTGCCATTTGTGACAATATGATTTAAAAGTGTCGATTAGGTTTTGTAACCCTTCGGCTGTTTCCGATAGAAGTACTGAATCGTCTGCAAAAAGCAGGATATATATAATTAGTTGATCAATTTCAAGTCCACTTACAAGATTTTGCTGCATAAAAGTTTCAATATCGTTCATAAAAAGAGAATAGAGCAAAGGTGACAAAGACTCGCCTTGCAATAATCCCGTCTTACTTTCGTATAATTCTGAGATGGTACTCACATGTTTGACACATAATTTGACATCGTCATATAATGACCGGATTACCCGAAAAAGTTTGCCATCTAACCCTTGCTTAATCAATTTAGTCCACATTGCGGTACGATAAATACTATCAAAGCATTTCTGTAAATCTATAAAGCAACAATATAGACTTTTCTTTGCACTAAGCTGCTTTTCAATTAAACAATTAAGTGCAAAAATGGCATCCACAGTACTATAATTAGCTTTAAAGCCAAATTGTGCATCTGTTATAACATCGTTATGGTCGGACCATGTTTTTAATCGTTCGTTTATAATACTAGTAAAAAGTTTAGAAAAACAGCTTGTAAGTGTAATGACACGATAATTATTCGTATCGCTCGAGTCACCTTTTTTAAATATTGGCACAATAACACCTTTGGACCAGGATTTTGGAAATTCTTGTTCGTCTAAAATATAGTTAAAAAGTAGTAACAATGGTTTATTCAATACGTCGATTCCCTCTATAAAATACTCGTAAATTATACTGTCAAGGGAGCAAGATTTATTTCTTTTCAATTTTCTAATGGCGCGACTTATTTCTTCGGTAGTAAATGGTAAATCTAAGTCTGCAAAAGTACTTTCGTGATTACGGTTATTGTCAAAATCTTTCATGAAATTTTCACAGTAGTTATCTCCTCTTGTTGTTAATTCTGAAAACAATGTTTTAAAGTGATTATAAAACTCATTAAGGCTAATTTCGTTGGCACTATCATTATTTTTTGAGCGTTTAAACATTTGCCAAAAATCTTTGGGTTTTTTTCTTCGCATATCAACCATTTCATCTGACAGTTTGCACTTATATGTACGCTTGGCTTTTTTAATGCAATTTTTGTATATTTTTTTCTTTTGGTGCAGATACTCTCTATTTTCAACTGTTTTATGATTATTAAATTCTCTTAAAGCTTCTTGGTATTCATTTTTAGACTGTTTACACGAGTCATCAAACCATTTATTGTTTTTGTTTGATATATTTTTATAAGTTATATTACCTTTGTTTGCATTAACTTTTTTGAAATATTTATTTCCTTTTGAGGTTAAATAATTAGTGAATGTTTCAACCAATATATTCGGATCATCGCGTCCGGCTATACATGTGTTCAAACTTTCACACAGTGATTCAATATCCCGAGAAATGTCTGAAATAAAATCATCACGAAATGTATCATTCCATACATAATTGACTGATTTGTTAGTATGATGAATACGTTCATTGTTAGTAAGTAGACTGAAATACAAAGGGGCATGATTAGAAAAAATGTTGAAATCTTGTATAGTAAAGTTTTCAAGTAAACCAAAGTTGTCATGTTCTGTTATGAGAAAATCAACGGTACTTTCACCATTATGTGTATAACAGGTTGTTTTACCCATGTATCGGTCATCGCCATGTCGACCATTAACAATTCTCAAATTAAGCGATTTGCACATGTCGATCAATAGATCACCAAACTTATTCGTACCTCTATCGGAGGTAACACGAGGTAAGCGGTAATCTACATCGAAAAAATCGAGATCGGGCAACGGTCTATCATTATCTACGTAATCGCATTTATTTCCCACTCTTGCATTTAGATCACCAAACAGAAACACTTTACCCCGTTCGCTATACATCAAAATGTCTGATTCAAGCCTATCAAATGCATTAAAATCATATAAATCGTGTACAACAGAATTTTCAGGTGCAACATATGTAGAACACAAATAAATATCATGATTAATATGGAAAAAATTCTTATCTAATTTGAGCCAGATAATAAAGTCAATGTCATTTTTCATTAAGCGTACACCTTTACTGTATTGTTCTTTTACGTATACTAAAAGTCCACCACTGCATCGTTTCGCTCTTTTGTTTTTATACTTGCGATATGAGTGTATTAATTTATAACCTTTAATATTCAAATTGGAAAATTTGTCCGTCCATGTTTCACTTAGAAATATTAAATCATGCTTTTGTATAATAGATAGAAAGTCAGAATTGCTTAATTTGTCGTCTGTTAGTCCCTCGACATTCCAGCTTAAAAGCTGAAGCTCACTTCCGCTGCTGGCCTAACTTCCGTTTCCGGTTTCCTTTTCTCTATACAGTTTATTGTCAATGTATAATTTGTCCACCGCGATATACGCTTCTTTACCACTCTCTCTGGCCTCGATCATGATCGGGATCAGACGTTTTCTAGTGTCCATGACCTCCTTCGGGAACTGCTGACTTATTCCATAGGGCTTTGCTAGTTTGTTAGCTTTGGATCGGACTAGCTCTCTATCGGGATAATAGGCAAATTTGGCAACAATGGGGCGTGTTTTGGTAGCACTATACTTGCCCATACGATGTGCTCTGTGAAGTTTTATGTTGTCTTTCGCACCAGTTATCTCCAATTTATCCTCGATTAACTCTAGTATTTTTGGTACACAATCTTCATCCTTTCCTTCCTCCTCCTCTTTAAACCCATAGAAAATCAGATTGTCTCTCATACTTCTGCTTTTCAAGCCTATGATTTCGGTTTTTATTTCCGTTGATACCTTAGTTTGCTCTTTCTCCAATGTTTTCATTTTATTTAACATAATGTCTAACTCTTTCTGCTTTTTCTGAATTTCATCCACGCTAATTGCATCAAAGTTTCTGCTTTTTTCTAATTCTTCTATTTTGTTTTCCATAGTGTTTATTTTCGTGTCTGTTTTGTCTAGACGCTCCGTTATTTTGTCTATAGCGGAATATATAGTCGTGTCTAGCTTTGATAGTGTCTGCTCTAGCTTGTCAAAACGGGACAACAAGTTATTATACTGATCTACACTTACTGTGTTCGTCGGCACTTGTACAGGAGCATATTGGGGTAACGGTACATTGTTTGTGTATTGTTGTGTGTTGTTCAAAGGTGGAGTCCCACACTGCTGATAAGCAAACTGTTGTTGTGATGAATAGTTCGAATGTTGTGGAGTTGAAATAAATCCAGCACCAACGTTTTGTAACTGAAACTGACCTACAGGGCTATTTGGGTTCTGCATAATTGTGTTGTTACTCAACAAAGTACTTTCACCGTTAAAGCTCCGTGTTTGTTGAATTGCCGCTCTTTTTGAATCTTCTTTGTTCAATGGTGAATTTTTCTTCCTTTTACCTTTGTTCTTTTTCTTCGTGTTTTGAGCCGAACTTGCAACAGGAGTATCACATTTATTGTCCATAGTTCATATCATGCTCACTTGATTCACTTTTAATCCAGTTTTCTATAGATAAATATCCATTTTTATTTATTTTCTCTCCGCGCTAATTTTTCTGACCAACCATTTTGTCCACGCATGCGCAAAAAAAAAAAAAAAAAAAAAAAAAAAAAAAAAAAAAAAAAATAGTAAAATAGTAAAGAGACCCATGGGGGTATCTAGGTTAAAATGATAAAAGTTGAAATGAATTTGAAAATCCCAAAATTCATCAAAGTTGACAGTTAAAAATGAATACTGATACTCTATCTTTGAAGATTAGGAGACTAAAATTGATTCATGCCTCAGTTGGTCTGCTTCTCAATCTGTCTGTTGTCAATAATAAGACCTTACATTGCTTTAACACTTTCCCAAACAAGACCTGGTTTTGACGTCCCTTATAAAAAAGGATTGGGAAAATATTGAGACAAAAGAAGAAACTGCTGATAACCAGCAGTTTCTCCTTTTGCCTCAATATTTTCTGTGCTATATTATTCTCAACTTTCACCTTAAGTAACATTTCTTTTGTCGTCTGCACCAGCTTTCAAATTCGGCTCTCCTAAATTTTTGTCGTTTTATTCTTGATTCTAGTATTTACAAAACATATCATTCTGTAAGATGAGAGACATCAAAACTTAATTGAATCAGCAATTGATTAGAAAAGGATTAAACAAATAAAACATTGAGAGGTAGCTTATCGACAAATTATTAATTAACAGCACTTCATAATATCATTAAGGCATATTTCAAATATTTGCATGATATTTTAGAGTCAAATAAATGCTATTTACTTAATCTAGTATTGAGTTTCATGATTGTGTTGCATTTGATAGTTTCTGGTCTTTCATGCAGCTGGCAAATGGCTTTTCTGAGTAGTTTAGTCTCTATTAACCCTTTCTAAGAAAAAAGATTTCATGTTGCTCTAAAAAAATTGAAAGTTGCTACTTAGATAGAGAAAAATGTTTTAAACAAAATAGCAATGAATTTATTTTAGAACTGCTTTATTGAAGAATTTTTTCCTACATGCAAAAGTGACTAAGATACGTTTACCATGTAGTTGATCAAGGGTAGATAATTATGAGTCATTGATGCAATGTTCTAACTAAAGTAACTAAAAGTATGTGTTGTTTTGAGATATCTGTTTGAGTGAAGGCTAAGTGGTCCGTAGGTAGTGAGCGTATCTGTTTCCTGGACCAAAACAGACCCATCTGGCTACATAAAACTTAATGTAACATGTTAGTTGTACTAATTACAGGTAATCAGCTCTAATGTTCCCCAGGTACGCCAGCTGTTTGCTATGAGAAGATAGATACACAATACAACACAACGATGCTGATAAGCCCCGCTGCAGACTTTCTCTCCCTGATTAATCCATCAATGATGTATCAAACCTCGTTTGGTGAATTTCTGGATTCATTTTGTGGTTTCTAACCTCGTCAACAAGGCTTAGTTACAATCATCTAGACAACTGCTCCCTCACTATTAAAGACCCACTAGTCATTGCCCCAGTCTGATGCTCACTTTTGAAGGAGGCCACTTTGAAACATTTCGACTGGTTTTGACTTCAAGAAATTGGTAATTTTGCAAGAATTAATGCTGAAAAGGGCAAAGTAAAATTCACTGACTTTTTGAAGACATATTGGACAATTTTCATTCTGTCTCATTTTCAGAGACATATGTGGTGAATATTTATGTGTCTGAGATTATAATAGTTACATAGATACACATATATATATGTATTAAAATGAATTGTTTGATTGGTCAGTCATTATTTTGAATGACACCAGACCAGAGATTCATAAAGTTTGCACAATACTACACCCACAAATTAACACATAATGCATTTGCATGACATTACAAGTACACTATATGGATAGCTGCATCAGACAAGTATTAGATAGAGGCTGTATAGTAGATTCTATGCGATATTAACATTCAAAAGGCGCAGCCTTTGAACGTTTATGTCATGTAGAATCTACTATACTGAGACTCTATCTGACTTAGTGTTCGTCTACCAACGAAAACATACGCTTCTACTGTCATTCTTCAAACCACGCCTCCGACCGGAGCTACCATCGAGCGGATCTTACTGGAATTACATCATTTTCCCAAAAATTACATCATTTTTCATTGCTGCACAGGAAACGGGGGCGTGGCTATGTATATCCGTGACCGGCAGTGCATTTATGTGAAATATAGAGCCGCCATTTTCAAATATGCTGCAATTTCATTGGTCCAAAAACTAAGACGAACACTAAAGTTTTGTTAGAATGAGACGAAATGATTGTACATGTAGTTTTGTGAATCAGGGTTGCATGTTGACATGAAAAATGAATTGTATGATTAGATTGAACCTAACCACAAACTTTCTCACTCTCTTATGCAAATAGTGATTAACTAAAGAAACAGGGCAACATTAATGTAACTTGTACTGGTATCCATGGTTGTTTGTCTCATTTTGGAATCTGGATGCTGTAGGCTAAGTATCATTTCAATTTTATGGATGGTGGTATAAATAAATTGCTACAATGTTATATATTTCCAACATCATTTTGAAGCATATTTTGTCTAAGTGCTGCAGTTTGTATATTTTGATTTATGATGATACTTTGAATAATCAAATCCCTAGACAAAAATATTACTATTTGACAAAGATAAATTTGTTGTTAAATATTTTGGTGCTAAACTTTATTGAAATTTATTCAAGTATTGCATATTTATCATCAACTTTGTATTTGCCAATTTTGAACAGGAAATTTATCATAATAATTATATTCATAAGTTCAACCTCAAGCCACAAAAGCGGTACAAAATTACAAAGACATGCAGTTTTAGCTGCACTACTTTCTTTTAACAACATTTTTTTTTTTCAAAAACTTCATATTCAAAAGGTATACGTAATTATAATATGGGTAAAAGAGTATTAATTATCAGTGAAGGGTGGCTGATAAGTAAAGAGCCCATAAAACTGATGGGTATACTGACTTGGGCCAAACAAAGTACCCTAATATCTATTAAAATGATCCATAAAAACTGCTGGGCCAGGATAATGAGCTTTTCTAAACTCCATTACTTTCTATTTACCTACATCATTTATCTACTTTCTTTAACCCTTTCCCAAATAAGACCTGGTTTTGATATCCCTAACTTTCAGTTCATAAAACATGTGTAGTGAAATAATGAGGCAAAAGAAGAAAATGCTGAATACCAGCATTTTCTTCTATTGCCTCAATATTGTCAGAGTTACACAGTATACAAATATTATTTTTACTGACAATTACTTTCCAATGTCTATACCAGCAGATTTCAGACTGGGACAGTCTTAATTTTTATTGCCATTTGGGAAAGGGTTAAAGATGTCTACCTTTATTAGGGGCATTCTTTTCTGTAATAAATCTATCTGTACACATTTCACTTTTGACAACATAAGGGTATTGTGCCATGGTCCATTATAGAAGATACTTTGATCCCCCATCACAACAGGCTAAGACCTTACTTACAGCAAAATGGAATTTAATCTGATAAATGGTTAAAATGAATTGCTCTACAGAGTTGACTTGTAAACATGTTTAATATTTGCCTTTCTAATGTTTGCTAGAGGCTGAACACAATAAACTCAAGTCATTTATATTGGTCCTCATAGGTTTCAATCCCAGTGATGCCAACAATTCCTATCAGACAAGTGACAAAGGCCACAGTGAAGCCATCTCATTCTGGCTTTGAATCAGTAACATGGGTATGCTTGTGCTGGTGTTAAACCAGAACACAATGTCATTGTAAGGTGTACCAGTCTTTGCAATTTTAGTTTAGAAAACCTCTAAAACTGCTGATGGGGGTATTTTAAAAATACATAACTTTAATAACATGTATTTGTTGAGAATTGACACGATGCCAATCTGATTTAATCAAAGTGAGTTCTTGATAAGTTCATTTCTGTGTAGGTATCCTGTCAATTTTAGAATATTGACCCTATATTTTTGTGTATGTAAAAAGAATTTATGTAGGTTTTGATGAAAGGATATATAGTATGTCTGATCAAAGAACGGTAGGTAATGAGAAATTGTAAGCTATTAACTCTGGATTTTCCCTAGGTGCTCATTCAGTCTGGAATTCAAAGCATTTCACATAACATAATCTCCCCTAGGTATGCTATGTAAGAAGGCTTTTTATCAAATCATGACATTTTTTCTGCAGGAGTGCTTTGTGGGGTGCAAAAACTTTGACTTTTGACATTCACCATTAATACTTTATCTTGCTGCCTGCCACACAAAGACTTTCCAGGAAAGCCTAGTTTGTGTGGTACCTCAATGATAGCATTAGATATTGCAAGGTTTAAAGAATATTACTGTAATTGATTTCTTTTGTATCTAAACTCAAACATCCAATAATTGCTGTTTCTGCATGACGAAATTGATAGAAAAATCATTAAAATTCTATATCTATCAATGTTAACTGGTAACAATTAAGCATTTCCATGTTGTAATTTTCATGCAGAAAACAATTTTTAGTTTTAGTAAAGACATCATCTTTTTTAATGCATTTATTTTCTTCTCCAGGTTAAAAAACTCCTAAGTTTCATCTTTTTCTAATAGAAATGACTTTTCTGTATCTTTCAAGTGCCATCAAAAGTGTGCATTTCTTAGAACTCTGTTAATTTAAGTATGAATTTTTAACAAGTTTATAAGTTGATGTATTTTGTGATGTGAAATAGGTTGAGATTATGCCTTAACCCTTTCCCAAACAACAAAACTTTAGGGTCGTCCAATTTGAAAGCTGCTTCAGACAACAAAATGGTTGTTAATTAGTAGAAGATTTGTATACAATACAGTATAGAAAACATTGAGACAAAAAGAGAAAATGCTGATTATCAGCATTTTCTCCTTTTGTCTCAATGTTTTCCCATGCCATTTCAATTAGGGTCATCAAAACCAGGTCTTGTTTGGGAAAGGGTTAATGTTGTTCATCTGTTCTTACTCATCAACTAGACTTAAATAATCATTTAGGTAAAAGGTCCTGGTATTAGACCTGGCTTTATATAATGCATTTTTGTCACATTTTGGAGCATAATTCATACACTTCAGTGAAAGAAAACATTAATTCAGATACTTATAGACTTATATCAAATGATGCAAATTCTGTTCTAATTTCTTGAAGATGTGTTCCAGGTTTGACTCAGATTCTAAGAATTTCTGAGAAAGATTTCATGCTAAATAGATCGAAACTCAAACATTTCTTAATTCAATCAGTGTACTAAAAGTAAGTTCTCATATTGTGGTTGACAACTATGACTGTGTCTTTTGCATAATTAATATGGTACCCAAGATGGACACCCATTAAGAAAATTGTATTGGTAAATTACTTTTCATTGCTTGTTTTAGAGATCATGATTTTGTTTAAGATAATTGAAGATCAAAAAGTAAATGAATAAAAACCCCTGAAGATTGATCTAGATGATCTCAGATTGTATCAAGGATCTGTATTGTAACTGTACCAGGCAATACAAACATTTTGTTGCCTTTGGTCATAGCTGTTACTGGTCCCATCATGTTGGACAAGGTTCAGACGGATTCAAAGTTGCCATGAAACAAATATAGAATGTTGACAAATCATGTTACAGTGAAGGTAGTATACCCGTTATGAGATACACATGATGTCGGAATTGTTTGGGCAATGTCGAAAACATTCAATGGTGGAACTTTCCACTGCCGAATATTTACGACCACGCCCATATAAATTTGGATACATAAGGATGCCGCTTGAAAGAACCCGATGTTTAAGTTATCTCAAAAAGGCCACATTACGGGTGTTCTACCTTAAATCCGATGAAAATTATAGAAAAAGTATTGTTTGAATGCACTTTAGATTTAGCCTAGTCAAATCAACTCATTTTTGATCAAACATTGTATTACAATATTTGTCGATTTTGAATCAGTCAAAAGTTATGTCATCCAGCAAAGGGTATAAAACTTGAGCACTTAAAGATTTGTTAATGGTTGTCAAGTTAATTGATAACAAAGTTTGATAAATACTCCAGATTATAGAATCTGGTTGATATCTTAGTGTACCTGGACTAATATTACATCATCACCAGTTTTATCAGGTAGAGTATGTAGTGGACTGGTCAGTCGGAAAGGTGTCTTTGGGCAACAAAAGTTTCATAAATATAGCTTAACCCTTTTCCAAATGGCAAAGTTGTAGGGTGATTCAATTTAAAAACTGCTACAAATGACAAAATGGATGTTATTAAAGATTTAATTTTTGTATAATACGGCACAGAAAATATTGAGACAAAAGGAGAAACTGCTGGTTATCAGCAGTTTCTTCTTTTGTTTCAATGTTTTCCCAAGCCTTTTCTAATAGGGACGTCAAAACCAGGCCTTGTTAGGGAAAGGGTTAAACAAGTTGCAATATAAAAATGTTTTCCAATGTAGACAGAATAAAGTAAAACTCCAGACATCAGCCTGAAAATGAAAGTATGTCAATTGCAATTTCCATTAAATCAAGATTGACTTTGAAATTAGTAACCGGTATTTCTTTCATTTAGGCCTCTGAAAGAGTTACTTACTTTGCTGTTATTTGTCTAAGAATTTTTCAAGAGGTATTCGATCTCAGCATTAGCAAAGATTTTTCTCTTGAATTGTGTTGAAGTAGACTCACTGGTGGTGAACTAAAACAATTTCGCTACAACAAGGTATAGATATTTTGCGTTTAAATGTAAATTTATAGATTTTTTTTCTAATGACTATGAACTTGTTCTAAAAACAGACCTGGTTTACCGTTTTGTATTGACAAACTGTCGGTGTTGTTATAAAATCTCGTAACTACGGCTTCGATAAAGCCGTAGTTACGATATTTTATAACAACACCGACGGAATATATTGATAGCGAAAAAACGTCCCTTGCTTTGGCCCAGTTCCCCACCAGTGAGACTTTGACCTAAAAAAATTATCCTACAATTATATGAAACAATACTGGATGTTTCTAATCAGTATTGTGTTACACTTGACTCAGTAATCTATGGTTGTTTTTGTGTTGGTCAATATTGTTAGATGTTAGATTAGATGTAGATAGACATGTGGTCAATACAGGAGGGATTGTTGGAGAAACTGAAGTTGACAGGTGGACAGAGGTCAAAACCATACATATAAATAGGTTCTGACTCCCAGGTCTGATAGACAAGCAGATTTATTGGGTCTTTATTGATGTGATTGGATCATCATGTTAGTGTACCATAACATGTCCAACAGCTTCTACTGATTTGAACGAATTTAACTTTCCCAACTAGATCATTGGAAATTTTAACAGCTCCAATGTATTTAGAAATTCGACAATAATTTATTCAGCTTAGTCCTCTAAATTATCCTGTATAATAAATTTTAGTCACTTGATTAGGGTCCTGAGATTTTAATTTCTGTGACAGAGTAAAGAAGAAGGCAATCAAGGTCTTCTTGTTATGTGCTTTGAGATTTAATTTGAAAACAAGTTGAAAATTTGTTTGTACTTTGCAGAGTATTCCCTTGACCTTTTCCGGAGGGGGTCATTATGTCCTTCTTGCCTGCAAATTATATTGTAACATTGTTTCTTTATGTCCCAGCTGATAATTTTTAGAGGGTCATTTAAGTGAAAAATGCGCCAAAACGCACAATTTTGTGCTCCAGGGAAAACCCTGCTGCTTGGTTTCCAAAAATCTTTTCTTCTGTAATAAGACCAACCTATGTGAACCCACAAAGTCAAAGTATTGAAAGAGCTTTATGTCTTGTATAGATCTATATTTTATTATGATAATTGCGGTAACATCCCAATTGGTCTAATTGTTACAGTTTGATTTGCAATGTACGTACAGGCATTAGCAACAATCAGAAATCCTCTTTGCTAATCCAGTACAATACGAAGAATCACATCTTGATCTAGATGCAAATAAAGCTAAATGTGTGACACTTTCCCACCAAATGGCAATATTTAAGTGTTCTGAGTTTGAAAGCTGCTGCGGATGTTTTTGAAAAAGCCGTAAATAGATATGGGCACTGTATACATTGTGGCAATGAAAATATTGAGGTAAAAGAAGAAAATGCTGTCATCAGCATTTCCCTCTTTTTCCTCAATATTTTCCAACGTTTCCTCTATTATGATTGTCCAAAACTGCAAACCAGGTAAAATGTTTAGAAAAGGGCCAAATTGTTATTAGATGGGTGGAAAGATAGTAAATCTGTAAATATTGGGTAATCTTTAATTCGAAATGTCAACAAAAAGTCCATTGTCACTTGATAGTTGTCCTAGATAAGCCTGTATGTTTGCTTTCATCTTGTTCAATTTTACGACCACCATATTGTTTCAGTCATGTAACAAGACCGTATGGTTGCCATTAGGTATTTTTATTGGGATCAGATTGTCTGGTTCCCTGCTCCACTTGATCGTATAAATACATGAAGTTTTAGGCATTGCTTTGAAGGGTATTTAGGTTACATTGATGTCAATATTCTATTGACTCCTTCAATTGAGTTTTCCAAGCCATAATGTTTGTATGATTCAAAGGAGTCGAGTTGGGTTAATCCATTCCCAAGCAGTGAGTCCCTTTGACGCCCAACAAAATAAAGGCTTTTGAAAACATTGAGGAAAATGAAGAAATTGCTTGTGACAAGCAATTTCTTCATTTCCTTCAATGTTTTCTACCTCAAAAGA
This sequence comes from Fragum sueziense, assembly GCA_963680895.1. NCBI lineage: Eukaryota > Metazoa > Mollusca > Bivalvia > Cardiida > Cardiidae > Fragum > Fragum sueziense. Next base: position 57,701,477 of record OY804592.1, read on the forward strand.
CCAAATAATGTAAAATTTCATTCACTTGAAATTGTCATCTGCAACATCTTTGAATTTGGACCAATCTAATACTGTGCCGTCTAGTAATGGGTTAAACAACAAACTGTAGTCTGATTATCCTTCCTTCATAATCCCCTTGTCTTGTCTAAATTCATTAGTAAAGGAATTTAATGCTGTATACAAAAATATAGAAGATCAAATGCTAGAAAATCCAGTCAGAGAGGTTGGTGTAAAAACTGTTGTAAGCACAAATAGAATTATCATGCACTTACAATAGTTGTGCATTAATTACTTGGGATGTAAGAAAATCCAGTTCAAGAGGGTTATGCGCACATACTGTAAATGAACATAATTTCATAGTGCACATACAATATTTTAGCTCATATTTCCCAAGCCATTGAGGGGAAGGCCTTGGTTGTTTGACTATTTTGTAAACATAGATCCATTAAATAAATCTGGTTGTTTGGGCTGTTTTTCTGACAGAGAACGAGTCACCAAGGACACTGCATAATTCAGATCCGGTTATCTTACATGGGCTAATCCACACCTGTGTACTCAACCTATATCATTAACCCATTCTGGCCTACCAAATTCAGAAATGTCTAAATATAAAGGAGTCAAAAGTGCAAAATCATTTATCAAAATGAAAGAGGAGTCAAAAGTACTAGTATTAAAATTATCGTAAATAGAATAATATGATAGCCACTATAGGCTGAAATTAGAGCTAAGACATGGAAATGACTCTTTGATTTTTTTTTTTCAATGCTATGTTGTTTGAGCTTTTCCAAAGCTGTCAGTACAAAAATGATCATTTCATCATCTAAAAAGTTGTCCAAAGCTTACACAGCTGCAAAACATTTTGATGGCCAGTACCTGAATGCTATTTTGTTGGCCATAAAGAATATTAACAAGCCTAAATGTTGACAAACTTGTAGCAGCTGATCTGGATTATCATTAAGATGATTATGATGATGATGATACTTATCTATGATAAATATAACAAGATTAATTACTACAGGTCCTTTGAACTCTACCTGATTCCTAATGTTATCAAACAACATCTATAACCCTTTGTAGTGCAGTAGGAATAAGTTATAATCTTTGGTCCAGCTTTCATAGAGAGAGAACCAATGAATTTTATTTTTTCCAAAATAATATTTCTTTAGTTTTCTGGAATAATTCCAATTTGTGCAGAAATAATTGCTTGAATTTCAGAGTTTTTGTGAGTCAATTTTTGATGATCCCAACAAGTAAAGACTTTGGAAAACTGCAACACTGCACAAGCTGTGAACTCAGAAAACTAATTGTCAAGATCTAAGAAGCTCAGCTGAAAAAGAATTGGCAATAATATAATAATAAATTATATAAAGTCGGTGTAAATGCAAAACCTCGTATGTCGATTTTTGCGATTTTCAAAGTACAAACTTGTGTGCCCAGTTTAGACAATTCTTGCATGTTTTGAGATGTTTTTACATTTTCCAAAACCGAGATACGAGGTTTTGCATGTACAACCACGATATTTGGTATGACGTATCAAGAGTAGATATGTTTTGCACTTGCACCATGTTTGCTGCACCCCCTGAAGCAGAAAAGAATGCTTATCATAGTGCACATCTAAATCTACTAGCACATGTACACTATGGACCAGGGTAGCGTTTTACTAACATTTGCGTAAGTTTTTGCGTAACTTTACGTTAAAAATAATCTTACGCAAATTCTTAAGTGCGTTTTACTAAACGATCGTAAGAAAATTTTGAACGTAAGAAAAAAATTGTCGTAACTCTAAAAATAGAACAACAGAGGCTAAAAATAAATCAACAATGTGCTCTCACTTCGGTCTAGTTTCTAGTAAATATTAATATATAATAATTGTGTTTTCTGTTCGTACTGTGTTTTTATGCAATAATAAACGTAAATCCCCTTATAAAGATGACAGAAATTCGGAATTATAGGCGGTTTGCTGAAATATAATTGTGCTGAACACTCAACGTATTTTATACGTTCGAAGTTGTCCATTAGAATCGGGAAAACGTGAGAAATACTAGCGGTCATGTTGTTGTTTTCCTATTCTATAAATAGTAACACAAAACAAAGTGAGAAAAAACAACGAAATAAACATACATTTTCCGTGGATTTTTGAATTTCAACCTTTCTTTTGATATATATTTTGAATTTTTTCGGTAATTCTTTAGTTAACAAAGCTTTATAAGGTAAATTGAGGCACTGGAATTAGTTACGAAAATACTTACGTCAACTATTTTTTGATCGTAGAGTTACGCAAAAACTTACGCAAATCTTAGCTGCGAACATTTTTAGTAAAACGCACTTATGCAAATAATTTGAACTTACGTTCAAATCTACGAAAAATTCTTGCGTAAGTTCTTTAGTAAAACGGGCCCCAGGTGGGTGAGGAATTCTGGTGTTTACCCTTTCCCAAATAATATATTTCTAGTTACCTTCCAACTTCCAAAAGGTGGTGCAGTGGTAACATGCTGGACTTGAAACACAGTGGTTGCTGGTTCGATCCCCCACCTCTCCAGTCATACACAGACGAGACTTTAAACCAAGGTCCTGCATGTGTCCATATGACCTTAGCTGTTGAGTGGGGCGTAAAACTCCATTCAATCCAATCCAACTTCCAAATTGAATTGAGATGCAAACAACAAAGTATATGCCATTTGCTTCAAATGAACTCCTACAATTAAAGGAGAAAACATTGAGGGAAAAGAAGAAAATGCTGGTACCAGCATTTTCTTCTTTTCCCTCAATGTTTTCCGAAGCCTTCTTTCTGAGATTAGCCAATATCATTCTTAGATTGGGAAAAGGATAAGTATAGAGGTATGGTGTAGAAGCAGTCTGTTGTCAATCCCCGGCCAGATCTGATAAGCCCAACTTCAAAGTGCTGGAAGAATCACAATTATGCCTTATCATTGCAGTTATGCAAAGTTTTGTCAGGGTTTATCACTTAATTGGGGTCTAATTAGTCTAATAGCTGCTAGAAATGCTTGTTTTCTGGCTTGATTCTCATGGAATAGTATTTCTACTGTTGAGATTAGAAATTGTCTTGTAACAAGAGAGGCTTGTTCTTAATTAATGAATTTCCAAACTTTTGTATCTTACTCATTAATGAAAATGTATGTGTACATGTACCTTGCAAAAAAGTAAGGAGCTATTCAAACTGAATGCTTATAATACTCACTGACATTCTTTCTCAAGGAAATGATAAAACTGTTTGAATGTTCATTTCTGTTTGTCCATCTGTCTGTCTTTAATGAGACAACAGGAAAATCAGTGACACAAATAAATGTACATCAAGAAAATGTGCTGTTATAAAAGTATGTATTTATCATTGATAACAGTTGCAGCAAACAACAATTTGAGAAGCAAAGTTGTTTTCCATTCTTTGTTGAAGTTGCTATTTCTTTATTTTTGCATCCTGCCTTGTTGAATTTAATTGTGTAATTTTGAGAGTCAGATTGTGATAAGTTGTGACAAAACTTGTAACCTGACACTGAGTGACAATTTGAGAGCAGGAAAAAGATGGTTTCAATGGTGGTATGAGGGATGCTGTTTCAAAAGGTCACATATTTCTGCTTCAAGGTTACAGTTAATTGTACAGCTCAGTGCAAAACCATTGTAAGTATAAAATAGAATTTTATGCTCTTACACTAGCTATGCAATAAAGCCTGTAAGTTGGCAATTCGTTGGTGTTATTGCAAAACCTTGTAACTCCAGCTTTAATCAAGCTGGAGTTACGAGGTTTTGCAATAATACCAACCTGCATCTTTGTATTTACCGAATTTACATTGGATTGTTTTGTCTTGCAATTGAACTAGATGCAGCTTGTCAAGTATGAAACCTATTCTGACAAAAGTTAATTTTAACCCCTTCGCTGCCCGTGACGGCCTGAGCCATCATGCGAAAATTTCGCCATACCGCCCCGTGACGGCCTGAGCCGTCATGAGGGGAGAACGATGTTTTTTTTTTTTAAATTTAATAACAACAAATGTTATTTCCAAAATGAATAAAAATATTTTCACTGAATAGCATTTTCAATTATCTTTCAGAAAATATAAGGTTTTATATAGTTTTATTGAATAGTTTTTAATTTATAAGTTGATTTCTTACACTACCGTCAATTTCTTGGAAAATAGCTTGGCAAATAGGAACCAATTTTCCAATATTTGTCTGGCAGCGAAGGGGTTAAAATGAAAATGAAATTGTATTGCTGAACATTTCAGATCAGTTGTATGAGGTATGTCTCTTCTGTACAATCTGTGGGAGTCAGTTTTCCCTGACAACATACTCGTTTTTTGCGGGAATCAAATTTAAACTGTAGCAGATTCTCTTGAAATAGGTTTTTAATTAAACAAGGAAACAGTTTGTTTTTACAATCTGTTACCAAATTTCTAGAAAATTTAAATGTAACATTCTGTTTATATCTCACTTCAAACTGTGTCTAACCTATTGTATTATTGTTAGAACAATATCACGCTTCTATTTTCTCTAACAAAAACATTTGGCAGAACTATTTTTTTATGAGTTCTTACTTGAAAACATTTTGCTTTTTGTATAGAACTTAAGACATAAGAAATGGTGTTGAAAGAGCCTGACATATGACCATACAAAAGTAAAGGAAGAAGACAGACAGTAGATTTGACAGATCAAAAGGAATAAAATCTACTTCTAAAAATTTCCCAAAGATTCCTTTTCTTCTATGGTATCACATTAATATTAAAGCTTCGTTTCGTTGTAGGTTATTTTGGTCAGATATCTGATCAGAGAAATTTTATATTGATATTGATAGAAAGCTGTTATCTGCAGAATCACCAGCTTACTATTCACATCCATTTGACATCTGTAAATTAATGATACTTGTTGTACTTTGATATCTGATCTATTTTGTCGGCCATGTTGGATGCAGAGACAAGTCTGTCTGTCTAAATGAATTATTGCTGAGTGAGAGAGTCAAAAAGTCAAGATGCATATCTTGGGTGGTTTACCAACCAATCTTAGTCTAAATTTCTAGTTTGATTCCAAAATTACACAATAATCAGTCTGATTGGCCAAGACATACGTCTTGTCCAATCAGACTGCTTATTGTGTAATTTAGAATTAGAAAATGAATTTAGAACTGTAAGTAAAAGCAGGTCTGGATCAATATTGCCAGTCATGTGTGATACAGGAACAAGTGTGCCTGTCTGAGTGAATTATTGCTGAGTCAGATACCTATCTGGTCAGTATCTGGTCAATATGACTGGACAACAGGCTAACTGATAACTGGTCAACAGCTGGCATCCCTAAAACCAAAAAGTATGAGCAATACTATGTGTTACTCATGGTAAAACATTACAAAAGCAGACATGTGTAGGAAGGTAAAATGCCACTAAAACAGCAATTATATTATTATTAAAATGTGACCTTGATACTCGACCTTTACCAACAACTATGATTTAACCTTGGCTTTAGTAGGAAGTTTTCCAGGAAAGCTGTATGGCCAATGTTAAAGTGACATTTCACGATAATTTTTATATAAATTCTACTTTTATTCTATCTGAAAGAGCATGTTTTCTTATGAAAATTCTGAAAATTTCAAGCCAAAATATTAAACCGTTTACGAGAAATATATATTTTTGTGCTAAAATTGAACAAATTGTTGTGGACAACAGTTCAGATTTATATAACTTTTTTCATTTTTGTCTCAACTTTAAAGGCATACTTTTCGCTTATAAATAACAACTTCAAAAAACTGATAGCATTTCTACGCATAAGAATAAACAATCTTTGCATCAAGACATACTTTTGAAAAATAAAATAAATGTGAAATGTCACTTTAAAGACTTAGGAATGTATTACAATTCCTTGTGACAAATTGACCTGTACTGTTATAACAAAGTTAAATTTTGGCTGTTAAGGTCAAATATCAAGGTCATGTTTGTATAATGCTATTACAGGGGAATCACCACCTAAAATCTGTTCAACAAACAAAGCTTGTTTAAATGTTAAAATTGTATTGAAAATATGATGGACAAAAAATACTCTTGCTATGTCCAAATTAGGTTTACTTGGTTATGCATGATGTCACTTTCTGAAAATAGTTTGGGACATATCAGATTCTTTTCTTGAAATTCTAAATGATAAATGATAAAAAGATTTTAAAAAAGAAATGGTAGAAAATGTCAAAGTTGACAACAATGTTATTCCTTTTCATTAACAATTATTAATGACATCAAACACAAAAACAGATTTCTTGACATGGAGATGAAAGTTTCCTTTTCCTAGAATAAAGGAAATAGCTTTAAATAAAATGTTGCTTGAAAAAGGTTAGGTTAATCTAATTGATCTTAACCACAGCTAGAAATGAATGTTACAAATCTGAAAATTAATGAAAACAAAAAAGAAAGGAATCTGATTTCAAACAACTTTTGAAAACTGTTTTCACTGGGTTTTATGAGGGGTTATCTGGTATTAACCATTTCCCCAACCACAAATATCTGAATTGGTACCAATTCAAAGGTGATGTTCGCAACAAAGACATTTTTATCAAATATATAAAATGTATGAGCTATGACATGGAAACCATTAAGAGAAAAGAAGAAAATGCTGGTTATCAGCATTTTCTTCGTTACTCTAAATTGCTTTCCATAAAGCTTCTTCTGGTAGAAAAGTCCTAAAAGCCATGGATTGGTTTTGGAAAGGGTAAATAGCATATGATGTCAATCAATCATCAAACATTTTATTGATGTATCCACGAAATTTGTTACTGTCATTTCCTATATTATGATTGGTTAACATACAGAGCCTGATCATAAATTGATTCTGACAAGCCTTTTAGATCACTCCCTGCTTCTTCATTGATCTCCAAAATATTAGCTTGATCATGAACAATTTAACCAGCCACTACAAATTAGCTAGATTTCTTACTTCCCATGCAGTTACAGAGTTCAATTGATAAAATCTATTAATTTATGTTTATATGGGTATCATTAAAATTATACAATACAAAGTGAAACTGGTGAAACTGCAACCTACTGCTATTCATTGACATGATGATATTCAATACTATGTATATCCTTGATAATCTTACATAATAATGCAGCTTAACTTCAGACTAAGAAATTTTAAAAATGAACTAGACCTTTGTAATACTATGTGTACCATGATGATTATGACCAATGGCTGATTGATACCAGGGGGTGTTCGAGACTACCAACAGTCTATGGCATTGATTTCTTTGAGGCAGTCACTGTCAACACCTTATTCTAGCAATGTTTTCGGAAAGATCCCCATGTATCCTGATAATTCACACAGATCATTGCAGAAAGGTCTTTCCCAAACAAGACCTGGTTTTGACGTCCCTAATAGAAAAGGCTTGGGAAAATATTGAAACAAAAGAAGAAACTGCTGATAACCAGCAGTTTCTCCTTTTGTCTCAATATTTTCTGTGCCATATTTTACACGAATTATATCTGTAATAACATATTTTTTGTCATTTGTGGCAGTTTTTGAAGTGGATCACCCTAAAATTTGCCGTTTGGGAAAGGTCAGCAATACAACTCCCTGAAACATAACACTGGTTGTTGTCATCTCTAGTTACCATGATGGTGACTTATGACCAATATATGGTGGTATATTGATACTAGAGAAGGTTGGTCAGACTGCCCACCGGTCAGTTTATGTATTTATGACATTGTCATGGAGGAGCTGGTGCATCCTGTCAGCACTTCTCATGATGCTTGGGTTGGGATAATCTATCTTTATGTATTTCCTCTCTGCTCTAACTGGATTGATCAGTTGTTTAATGTTAAAGATCTTTGGGTAACACCATACTTGCACTGTATTAAAGGTCAATGATTATTAAAGAGATTTTTTATGGCAGAAGGTTGCATAGATCTCAAAATTGCACAATAGAATATATTGAAAATTTTAAAAGCTGATTGTTGAAATAGTTTATAGAAAACGGATGACAAAATGATAAGGGTACTTAGGGTAGGGATGCATTTTACATTTGAATGCAAGTGAGTTGAAAGTCATCGTTTTTAACCAATGGTGCTTTAATTATCTGGGATAAGGTGCTTTAATTACCTGGGGTAACATCTGTGTGAGGTCCATTAAATATAAACAAAACACAATCACAAATCCATGAAGCCAGGCATTCAGGCCAGTGTCGACTTTCATTGTATGCTGTATGTCAATAATCAGGGTATTCAATGCTTTCTGACAGAAAAAAAACTGGCTATGTCATGGGAAAATGGGCTATATTCACCTGCTGAACATAGCCTATATCCAAAGAATTGCAGCTGTATCCAATAATGTGACTTAGTTACTTTGATTTTGAGAGCAATCAATCTGAGACATGATATGGTAATGTTATGTGCTCTTTTTTTGTTCCAATTGGTTAACTTATAATTTCTTTTAAAACTCAATCTGATCATGTGTACAATTTGTACATATTCACGATTTCATTTAGCAAAAAATAGAAAAACAAACATGCACAATATTGACTATATATTTACTTGATACCAAATTGATTTATAGACTAGCTTAAATAGAGTGGATGGCATAGCTATTAAATTATTTCTGGAGAGATTCAAGCATTTAAAATGCACTCTGTTGACATTCCCCATGCATTTTATATCACTTTTATGTGTGGTCTATCTGATAAGTAAGCTTAACTTTCCAGTTTTAAATCAAATTTGTTTATTGCGGGCTATCATTGCTTATCATTTATGTTTCACTGCATAAAGATTGCATTTTAATCAGGGAATTAAAGTTATTTTGTGCAGAATTCTTTGCAACTGCACTTGATAAAGCAGGATTAAATACAATATTGGGCATATCTTTGCAGGGTCAGGTTTTGTACTTTTGTGAGATCATGAGATGTGCAAGTTTCCAGCAAATTTTGTCCAGTCTTGAAGAAACTACAATGTTTAAGCTAACAATTCTTAAGCAGCAGCAACCAACGAGGGGCAAAGAAAATGCAATGCATTTGCATCACAATAAAAATTTGAGACATGAGACTGTCTTGCAGAAGTAAAAAAGACAGGATGGAAAATTAGGATCCTTTCTGTCATATTGAATAGCAAGGCAACATTATGTAAAAATTATTATAAAAAGCAATGCAAATCAGCAACTTTTTCATAAAAATTAAAAAATAAACGGTAGTCAGATTTAGACAAGTTTAATGGTTTAAAATGACATAAATCTTGAAGGCACAAGCTCTTTTGTCAGGTGTCATACCAGTGAGCTAGACCTTCTGTCAACATTTTATACTCTTTCACAGACGGGAAAAACTGTAGACTTGTCCAAATTCAAAAATGTTGCAGACGGCAATTTGAAGTGCATGAGATGTTACATTTTCAAATCTTTCTGGGTAGAAAACATAGTTGGAAATGAAGAAATTTCAGAGGACAACTTTAAGATATGGCTACCTCAGCAACGCTGCAATTCATGAAAAAAAATGTTTTCAAAATAGAATGGTGGTTGTAACATTAACTTAAGAGCCAGAGTATGGTGACAAATGCTGCATCTGGAAAATATTAATGTAACTGATAGTCTCAAAATCTTTGCCAGATAGACCTATAGATAATGTTTGACTATAGTAAACACGGTGGGGATTGTGCATTATGGGATGGATAACGAATACGGACAAGATAATCTCGATTCTTGTAAGATTTTTTTGCAATAACTTCCTTATTTGTGTGTCAATTTTCAAAAGGTTTGTTGCATGTATCCCGCCTTATCGAGCTCTTTCATCGGATGTATGACATATTAGATAAATCGTGGTACTTTTTCCAAAATATTGTCCCAACCGACCAGAAAGCGAAATGGTAACGACTACGGCCAAATTAACCATGCTTCAGGTAAGCATTTGTGCAATAACTTTCTTATTTTAGCGTCAATTTCCATGCAGTTTGTTGCATGTACTCCGTCTTACTGAGCCCTTTTCTCAGATGTATTACTTATCGGGAAACTCATTGTACTTTTCTCAAAAATCGATCCCAACCGACTAGAAAAATGACCTGGATTTTTTGTCGTTTTATTGATCGGTTGGGATCAATTTTTGGACAAAGTACAAAGATTCTACAAACAAGTCATATATCTGAGGAAAGAGCTCAGTAATGCGGGGTGCATGCAACAAACCGCTTGAAAATTGACGCAGAAATAAGAAAATTATTGCACAATTTCTTACCTGAAGCGAGGCAAATTTGTCCGTATTCATTATCCATCCCATCAAGCACAATCCCCAATGTCGTAAAGGTACTCTTATTGTGTTATTTGAGACTAATATGCTATTGACATAGTGCAAAATTGTTGTAAATGCTGTTGAAAGTATATGTGCCCTAAATGTCCTTGAATAGCGGCGGTGTGTCACAGGCTCAATGATACTGATACAATTGGCTCTTTCCTATATGATTATGCACCACACCCTATTACCGGCTATCACTACAGCAGTTGCTAACCTTGGGCAGTATCATCTATAAATAGCGCGTGTACTGGGTAGGTCATACTTTTTCCATCTTTGCTTTTGTGTTAAAGCCTTTCTCAGCTATATTTGTAGTGCACTTGGCTGACCATACAATTGAGCACCTACATGATAAATATTAGCCCAAAGAATCCCTAAACAACAAAATCATTCAGCGACAAAGTCGTAACTTCACAATTTTTTACGTAAAATCTAACTTTCAGTTCATATAATGAGAAAATGATAAGACGATCATTAGAATTAATATAACTATTAAAATAGTCAATCAATTTTCTTACACTGTGTAAATTTAGAGAACTGTCTGAATTGAATTAACTTCAGACTGACCGATTAAAACTAAACACTGATGTCGATTTGGCTATCACGAACAGCATATTGAAAATTTGAATGGCAAACCCGGACATAAGTTGATGGCAACACAGAACAATATGTCTTGTTGGAAAAGCGGCATCTCTTTCAACAAGAAGTTGCCTGAAAGGAGCATATATAATGAATTAACACCATTTCTTGATAGACTAGCCAATTTCTGAATTATAAACATAGAAATCATCTAGATATGGTTGAAGCTGAGTAACACAAAATTGAAGGACGTATGCTACCATTAGTTGTAGATGATAATTTGTCGGTTAATGTATACATCCCATCATTAAAAACACCACTTTTTAGCCGTACGAAATGCATCAAATTACACACATTTGTACATACACTTCTTATTAGTTGATTCAACGTGCCGGATTTCAAGATTATGCTTCAAAAGAAAAATAATTTACAAATATTACTTTACTCTATATTCATATGCAGCGGAGGTAATTTTGAACATTTCTGTCAAATATTTCCGTAAGTATGCATTGATTCAAAATTCTAAACTGTTCCAAATGGTTATGTTTAGAATGGAAATGTAACACAGTTTAGGAATTACTGGCACTTATCAAATTCACCTCTGGCTCTTTAGTGCTAATGATGGGTTGCAAACCGTAAAAAAACCTACACAAACTTTACAGTGAAAATTGTGGATTTTACATCATGTCGTCGCTGTTTCAGGCACACAATATGACTGTAATATTTTTAATGGGGTTAAATTTCATTTAGTCAGACTTAACTTAAATAGATGGAACCCACGCAAATATATGTATATGAATCCTGCTATTTCAAAGTCGGTCAATGAATCTTCAAACATTCCGATCGAATGTTTTGCGCGGTGCAAATTTGTATTTTTCATTGCGAAACGATTTGGTTTATTGGGGTTTTACGCCGTTTTCAACTGCCATGGTTATATCGCGGCTCCTTGAGCGCCTAACCATGGATTCCTGTTGTTTCTCATACAAGTACTAACACAATAGACTAACCGAGCCTCTAGCTGCTCGCCCACACAGGTTAACAATATCAAATCATTGGTGGGTAGCATTAGTTAGAAAAGATATTTGCCACGGCCGGGGATCGAACCCGGGTTCTCTCGAATGAGAGACAGATGCGCTATCAATGTTCAGCGTTTTGGCCTCATTGCGAAACGAAGAAGAGATATCGGTGATAACGGATTATCAAGCAAGAATCTGTTGATATCGATAAAACATCATGATTGTCTACATAAAGCACATGATTGCAACTAGCCTAGGTAAGTGAATACAGAAACTAGTGAAGGATCAAAGATCAGTCAGCTAGGTAAGGATCTCTATGGATAAGGCGAGAAATCTCCCTAAACGTCTGAAATGGAAAACTCAATTTTCAAAACATGAAAATTGATAAATATCTCGAGCTGTATTGTTAGATCTTTACCTAAATCATATGAAAATTGATTTTGTACAATCAAAATGATCCGACATGTCAGATAACTCCGTAAAAAGAGGCATTTTTTTGGAAATGGTTAAAAATGTTTATTTCTTTATTCTGTGTTATGTTTCACCTTGCATGGTGAAGTAAAGCCGAGCGGTCATTGGACAAATAGACCTCTCAATAAAAGTACCCAGCCTCCAGCTGCACTCTCACATAGATGATTCACACCCATTGGTGAGAGATAAATGACTTTTGTCAAATGTAAGAATGGATACTGGTCGGCCTGGGGTTCGAACTCGCGACCCCTGGATTGACAGACTCCGACGTTAACTGGACTCGGCTTAAACAGATACATGTTGCAGCAAATACTCTTTATAAAGCAAACCGCACGGAATCTCGGACAAACAAAAGAGCTTTGTCCGTATGATTCTAAAACCACACAACTGCAGCTTGAATGAAGCCGTGGTAACGAGATTTTTAATAGCTAAAAGCGCTTGGACCATTCTATTTATAGCGTAAGATTTAACCCTATTAACCATAAGATTCCATTTCCTATATTATCAATAGCAATGAACTCTGTGCTAAAAGTACACTAGACTAACCGTTATAAGTATTGACAAACCGTCAGTGTAAGCCTAGTTATAAAGTCTCGCAACTATGGCCACATACGAGATTTTATAACAACACATACGATGCACTATTGTTTCACCAAAATTGCGCCACGGTTAACTGGATAAAAACATTCTCCATTTATCTGATTTTAATATCAAATAAATAACAACGACATCGCTGTATTGTCCACCCAAATTAACCCGGGACAACTTAATTTTCGTGTGCAAAGTCCGTTAGTTGAGTGCCTTAACCTTAACAAGTGGGGTCATTACATATGCAGATGTCTCGGGTTAATCTTACTGGACAATATAAATGACCATTCTGATATTTGGGTGGTATAATTACCCGGTCAAGGTCAGCAATTTATCCTCCAAATAGTGTTCATAATTAAAACTCTTATTAAATTCCCCTGCAAATAATCGAGTTCATAAGCAATAATTAGATAAAGCGGAAACTCACAATTTTAAAACTTAAATTTATATTGCTATAATAGGCGAATAACGCAATAGTATTTTTGAGCATAGGATCTAATGTTGAAGGTATTTTTTTAAAGTTAGTCTGTGCCCGATTTTATAAACGCCGGCTAGAGTAAACCAAATGGCCAAGTATCTGTTTCGGTTATTTTTCGATTATTCACATCGGAAAATTTGAACAAATCAGTGAAATATTTAGTTTGTGCTAAACAGCGTTGATACAATCGGGCCTATGATTTGATTTCATGAGATGTAACGCCGTTTTAAACCGCAATGGCCATATTGCAGTGGCTAGAGCACCTAACCGTGGATTCCTGGGAAGTTCTTGCTTCATATATAGCTTATTCTTATCTGATGCTCTTTTATCAAACAAAAGTACCAGCATTCATGTATTGTTATAATTATCATCAGCAAATTTTAGATATTTCACACCATGATCACTTGGATAATGAAAAAAAATTGTACATAGACAAGCAAAATAGTATCATTTATGCTGTCTGTGATTGCCTATTTCAAGTACGAATCTCCTGTCGGTGATCCCCCTACGTGCTGTTCGTGATTGCATAAATTTGTAGCTCACCAAACTTTGTTTGACTATAACGACATTACGGAATAGTTGATTGTCTTCACTAGCAATTAGTTGGTAGATAATATACTAGATATCCATTTTGTAATAAAATTTCTAACATTTGCTTCAGTGTTTTTCTGCTATTTGCATGGAAAGATGAATTTTATATGCAAATATGTGAAGTTTCGACTTTGTTAGTGAATTATTTTTTTGTTTGGGGACTCTCTGTGCTAATATTTGACATGTAGGTGCTCATATGTATGGCAAGCCAAGGGCACTACAAATTATAGCTGAGAAACGCTTTTACACAAAACAAATATGGAAAAAGTATGACCTACCCAGTTCACTCGCTATTTATAGATGATACTGCCCAAGGTTAGCAACTGCTGTAGTGATAGCCGGTAATAGGGTGTGATGCACATTTGATTAGAAAAACATGCTAATGCATGAGTGAAAAAAATGCAAATGCACAAGTTAATAACAGCTTGCGGCTTCCTTTAACCATTCATCCATTAAAGGAGTCAATTAGATTATGTAAATAGATGTAGTAATCGATAGCGAGTAAATAGCTCGCCACACATGGAGGATTTTTGTCTTGCAAAGCTTAAGCTTTAACTTTATGTACATGTATGCTTTCTAAAGATATGTCAAAAGTTCTTTTCATGGTGTAGAATTTACACAATAGCTCGAGATGCAATTAAAAATGACTTACAAAAAAAAGGTCATAGTGTTGCTCATCATAAAAAGCAAGCAGCTTCATCCAATATAAGCACTGTTTCAGACTAGATATTATAATTTTTCTCATGACCAATGTAGCACCAAATATTATCTCAATTAAAATAATTGAGGAACATTTTAACAAAAAAATATTTCTGTAATTAACGCACAAATAAACTGAAACGTGTAAAGCAAAATATTATGAAAATCATCATCATTATATTACCTCATTTTCAAATTTTAATTCTGAATCTAGACTGGTCTATTGTTTCATTCTTGTTTTAGAAAGGATTATGGTAGTTTTAAAGTGTGAGCACAATGTGACACAGTCTGGTTTTTGTGTTAATAATTGATAAAGAAAGAGTTGGTCTCACTGGATAGAAAACACTTGCACACGCTGCACACGACATCGATATTTTCACACCATTGGAGACGCCTTGATCCGATTAGCCGAAAACTCTTGTGGCCGGTTTCTGGAAAAATCATGTGATCCTTCTGTGGCCTCGACTTAACCCTTGTCACGCTGATTCTGTCTGATCCGGTATTTGCAGAAAATGAAGGCCAAGATCAGACTGCATTGACATGCAGTCTGATCTTAGCCTTTCATTTTCTGAACCTAAATAAACTACAATCATATGACCATTGGCTAGCTTAAGATTTATTTACTTACAAAATGCGAACAAAGCAAATTAATCTTTTTACTCAGCAGAAATTTACCCCACTAATTGTTTTAATTCAGCCTTGAATGTTTCAAAGACAAATTACATTAAGTTACTTGGAATAAGTGCTTGGAGAATTAGATTTAGAGAATTGAACCACTTTCCTTGTGCACTTTTAATTCTTAAATTTCTAGTGCAGACTTGATAACTTGCAGAGTGCTTACAAGAATTTGTTGAACTTATCAACATTAGTTTTATAGATGGATTGATAAATCCACAATTATCATAATTCAATTTTGAGCTAATGCACATTCCATATTTTCATTCTGTCCGAGTTTCAATTTGACCATCAATGACCAAATGACCAGAGTTGATTATAACCCACTTTCTTCTCAGCTTAGAATATTTTGTCAATAATTTTGCATGACAAAACAATCTGTGAACATTGCAACTTTATTTTGACCACAGTTTGACCACTCTGGCTCTGTATAAATCACAGATTTTCCCAATGTGATAAAGGTGGCCATTTATGGTGAATTTTTGTCAAATCTGAGAGGGTCCAGGTGCCATTTTATGACTGCAGTAATTTCTGCACACCCTGCTTGTGGCAACGGTTTTTATCAGACCTCGATAACAGCCGGCATAAAATCGCAATAAAAATGTCCAGGGTTGGTCACTACAATAGGGGGCAGGCTTTGAATTAGGGCATAGATAAATTTATTACTTATGAGCCGGGGCTTTTATCAAAAGATAATTAATGTAATAATGACATAAAAGGGACATGTTTTGGCCCGTGGGCTCCCATGATCAATGACAAGGAAACAAGGCCCTTGGGCTTGGCTTGTCAATGACTCAATCAAAGTGTAGTGGACTGCAAGATTTAGTACTAAACTTTGTAATAAAATGAAATGGTAGACTTTGATTTTTACCCTTTCAAGTTTCTTTCATCATATAGATTATAATCTTACAATGCCATAGGGATTTCATAAGTCTTTGACTAATTTGGGCTTTAGTTACAAAGCTATTGTAAGTGTATCTAAAATTGTATAAGCTTACAATATTTATGCACGGACTTAAAAAAAACCCCAACTCAATATTTGTTAGTTTAGTGTCAATCAAATTTCACATGTTGGATAAAGTTGGATAACTGTAATACAATGGTGATACATTGTTCTTCCTTGTTAAATGGACAGATGATGTCCATAATATTTCCTAGTACACACAAATAACTGTAAAATAATGGCTTTTCAACGAAAACCTTGTAACTACAGCTTGTTTTAAGCTGCAGTTACAAAGTTTTGTTGTAAAGCATTAACATGTATGTTGACAACAATTTTTTCCTATTTTGTCAATGGAATATATTTGCTTTGAATGGTTTTTAGAAATAAATGAATGTGTGCAAAGAAAACATCAAACAAAACAATAACAACAAGAAATGTGTTGGTCTTTTATCTTGGATAAAATAAAAGTTCTGCAAAATACCATACTTTCTAAATTGCAGCCCAAGGGCTTATAATTAGTATCTCTCCTTTTATTTCAGACTTTTGCTATTATGTTAGAATAGGTCTTTAACAATAAAGTATGAAAATATAATTTTAACACCCTGGTGTTGATATCCATGTCCTAAAGGCCTATTTATATATAACCATCTGCTTTATCAAGAAATCTGTAAAATGTTTAAAGAAAAGGACTGTCAAATTGTTATTGACAGAAATTCCAAGTGATAATTGATTTATTGTTAATGAAAAATTTTCGCTACATTGTAGAAAAGTCAACAGATTTTTGACAAAGTTATCACCAAATCTGTGACTGCCGTCATGTCAAAGTTTTCATCACGATCAAGCAGCAATCACTGAGATGCATAATTTGATCAATTGCTTGAAACAAGAATAGTATAACAAAATTAATGGCTATCAAAGATCAATTTATTTAGACCAATTCTCTTTTTAAAAGTGTACTTTGGTATGATTAAAAATGTAGTTCTTTTATGATAATTAACAAAAAGGCATCATGAACGCTTTTAAAACTATTTCAGAATAGTCCTAATTCAAAGACATTAGAGGCTTATGTCAATAGACAATAAATTGTTTCTAAATTCTTAAATCAGACATCGAAATAATAAGAACAGTTCTCCCTTTTCTGTTTGTCTTTTCTAAAGCAGTTCCTTATTATAACCAACTTGAATGTCACCCAACTATGGTCAAAAAGCCGTTTGATAAAGGATTTAGTCTGATTATAGGTAGAAGTCAATGTTATGGCACCTTACTGTCTCCTTTCTATTGTCCTATATTGTCTGTGGAGCTAGGAGCACTTATAACAAATTATAATGTCCTTATGGCAGCTTTTCTGCAATTATAGCCCTTTCCCAAATGACAAATTTTTAGGGTGGTCCATTATAAAAGCTGCTGCTGACAACTACAAAATGGATAGTAGTAAAGATATGATTTGTGTACAATTTAGCGCGGAAAATATTGAGGCAAAAGGAGAAAATGCTGATTATCAGCATTTTCTTCTTTTGCCTCAATGTTTTCCCAAACCTTATGTATTAAAAATTATGTCCAAACCCGGTATTGTCTGTGGAGGAGCACTTACTACAAATTATAATGTCCTTATGGCAGCTTTTCTGCAATTATAGGCCACTTTACACCCAGTCAACAGCTTGTAGAGCTAGCAAAATATTGTGACTTGTGTTACATGGAGAGAATAGGATAATCATTGTCATGCTGATTCTTAAAGGGACCCATGCTAGGTTGTCATGCTGATTCTTAAAGTGACCCATGCTAGGTTGTCATGCTGATTCTTAAAGTGACCCATGCTAGGTTGTCATGCTGATTCTTAAAGGGACCCATGCTAGGTTGTCATGCTGATTCTTAAAGGGACCCATGCTAGGTTGTCATGCTGATTCTTAAAGGGACCCATGCTAGGTTGTCATGCTGATTCTTAAAGTGACCCATGCTAGGTTGTCATGCTGATTCTTAAAGGGACCCATGCTAGGTTGTCATGCTGATTCTTAAAGGGACCCATGCTAGGTTGTCGGAGGTTAAACTGGACCTTGATAGATGATGAAAATTTGGTAACAGCGCTAAAATTCCTTTCTTTTTGGCCCTAGATAATGCAATGCTCTGTTCACTGGTTCTTCATGTAATTTCGCCTATTTGTACTCAGCTGGCACCACTAGCTATGCTACTGTTTATAAAATCTGACTGCAAAGTAGATCTGACCGTCCCCATGTGGTCAACATTATGATCCCTGAAAAACTAGCATGAGCCCCTTTAAGTATTCATCCTTTGACTGGACAGTCATCATAGAATAAGATCAGCCTCCTCTAACAATGCTGTCTGTCTAAAACAGTCCTACATTTGTCTAAAACAAAACCTTACAAATGGAATTTGATAGAGGAGACCAAACTTTTGTTTGGAGATATTTTCTTTTAACCCTTACCCAAACAAGACCTGTTATTGACGTCCCTAGTAGATGTGTCTTGGGAAAACATTGAGACAAAAGAAGAAACTGCTGATAACCAGCAGTTTCTCCTTTTGTCTCAATATTTTCTATGCCATATTTTACGCAAATTCTATCTTTAATAACTTCCATTTTGTGGTAGTTTTTGAAGTGGATCACCCTAATTTTTTTCCGTTTGGGAAAGGGTTAAGCTCAAACTATTTTACAGACAAAACTAGTATAATAGTTCGGTATTATTTCATATGACACAAGAATAAGTAAGACTTTTTCCTCTGAATGTGATAAAGTTCCCATAATTTTATAACCATTGTCTAGCTGACTTTGTCAACTGATAAGGTTTGTCTGCAATAAAACCTCATACCAGTCTATAAATAACAATCTTTACCAGACGAAAAAATATACACTGTCTATAAAATTCAAAGGTGTTGCAGACAACATAAAAAATATTGAATTCCTATACTATAAGTTACATATTTATGATTTAGTTCTATTTAGTTTTGATATTTTATTAGCAAATGCTTTCAACTTGTAGAAGTCTAAAAAATTGGTAGTCTTGGGAAGGGGTTACTGATGATGATGATGATGATGATGATGATTATCCCATATCCCATCTGATGATACTTTTTGTCATCTCACATGATAAAAGCTTTTGAAAACTTTGTTAAAATGAAAAGATTGCTTGTGACAAGCACTCTTTATTCCATGCAATGTTTTAGGTCCAGAAAGACCACACAATTCAAAATTTCATTCTGTTAAATTTGTCTTTTGAACCATCTTTGAATTTAGAGAAATGTAAGAATTAGTTGTGTTTTATAGGTTACAACTGATGTACTTTAACAACCGCTAAAATACTTTTTTTTTCTAGAAGTCAAGTCTCAAGAGAATTTATAAAAGAACACATTATTACTAAAACTCTGAAAAATAAATTGTTGATGTAATTCTTAAACCTTGTAACTACAGCTTGATTGAAGCTGTAGTTACGAGGTTTTAGAATTAGTCCAACAAAATGTTAATCTGACATAAGTTGTGTGAAAAATAATGTCTGACACACGCAATAAACAGTAAAGTCTTGAATAATATTCCTTGTGAAAGGTGACTGATTGCGGTTTATTATGATCCTATGTTTATTACGTCTACTAGAAATGGTAATTCTGTCTTTTCAAAGAGCGCAGAATGAGAACAAGAGAATAGTTTGTTTGTTGCATTCAAAAACATCATAACAAACTTACAGGAGTTACAGATACAACAGTTTATACTGTGCACATTTGTTATAATTGTGCATTTGTCACAAATTACTTTAGATCTGGTAATTAAGGACCAAATTCGCGTAACATGGACCAAATTCGCGTAACTTGGCTTTAGACGTACATGACTTTCATAAATATAAGTCATACAACTACTGATACTATTTCACAGACAACACAATTTTGAAGAACACTTAGAGTATTTTTTAAGTTGGGAGTAACAATATCAACCCATTTAGAGTCAACAATCTTGTTGAATGATTTAAACTAGTTGCAATGATAACAATTTTCTTTTTCTGCACAAGTTTTGAATAAACATACATTTTACGCTCAGTCACTCAGACAACAAATATTGTGTCAGAATTAAGGAAGACAGGGTTAATCATTAAATGATACATGATAATAATACATGTACCCATTAAGATTGTTTACCATTAAGATAATGATAATAGTTATGGTAATTAATATAATAGATTTCATATTATAAATTTATAAAAGAATTTGATTATTTTGATAATGTGAAAACAAAGAAAAATCCCTAAATATCAAGATTAGGGGAGTTTTTTGTAGAATTTCTGGAACCATACAGCTCTCAGTTTATGACAAGTTAATCACAGGTTTATTGCTGTCTGCAGCCATACATAGTTAGCAGTCTACACACAAAAAACTTATTCATAATCAGGTGAAACTCCAGTTAATTAGCATGTTAATGTAATTACACCTGATTCTTGCATAAATTTGTAGATAATGTGGAGCAATAGACTGACAAAGTGGAATCTTATAGTTTACGATGATGTTGACAATTCTATTGCTACTGTAGGTCTAGACTCACAATAGCCAATGTCCCTAGAATATAATTTGATGAAGGTCCTCTTCCAGTAATAAAAGGCCTGACTTTCATTGAGTATTATCTTAACCTATTACCAAACGAATTTTTTTTAGACTAACCCAAATTCAAATATATTGCAGACAACAATTTCACGTGAATTAAATTTGAAATTCTGTGGTCTTAAGGGATAGAAAACATTGTGGGAAATGAAGAAATTGCTTGTTACAAGCAATTTCTTAATTTTCCACAATGTTTTCCCAAGCCTTTTATTGTGGGGAGTCAAAAGGCGTCATTGTGCAATAATGGGTTAATCCAAATTCCCAGACTGCATTTCAGACTGGCCGAAATTGAAAGGTCGTTGCAAACAATACAGTTAGTGATAGGAAAGAACCTGGAAATCTGTGGTTTATGCATAGAAATCCATGGACCAAAAGAACAAAATGCTAGATAATGTCCGAAGTTTTTGGTAAATAGCTGAAATACTTCACGGGCACAATTATTGTTGACCAGAACAATGCTGTAATTGTTGATGATAAATTCTAAACTGTCTTGGATTAGAATGAATCACCGAGATTGAGAGTTCTATATTTGCGAATGGGTAGCGTGATGTGATCTGAAAGAGGTTCGATTAATTATTTACCATGATGCAGGCCAGGAAAAATATTTATATAGTTTGATTCCTCTTTATCTGTGATTGTCATGAGGTGGGATAGAATTGATTTAACTCTTTCCCAAACGACAAAATTTTAGGGTGATCCACTTCAAAAACTGCAACAAATGACAAATTGAAATCATTTACGATAGAATTTGTGTAAAATATGGCAAAGAAAATATTGAGACAAAAGGAGAAACTGCTGGTTATCAGCAGTTTCTTCTTTTGTTTCAATGTTTTCTCAAGCTTTTTCGATTAGGGATGTCAAAACCATGTCTTTTTTGGGAAAGGGTTAACCCTTTCCCAAACAATTACAGTTCCAACAATTACTGGTTTTGTCAGCCTTACTGCGTATTGTGTAAGAAAATTATCAGCATTTTCTTCTTTTTCCTCAAGGCTAATTCTTTGCTGTAATTTGTAGATTCTGTGTAAGAGTTGCCATTGATTCTGTTGTGCAAAGTGTGGCTTCCAATTCAAACCAGTCTCGAATTGTAATGTTTGGAAAAGGGTTTATTCTCCTCAGAATAATTGTGGTTGTGTTGCTGAAGAGTACAATGAATGAACATCATGCAATAGGACACGATAATTGTTGTACGTGTATCGTAATTGTTTGTTGTTAACCTGCGGGTTGTTCGATATGTGATTGGTTTGTTGTTAACCTGGGGGTTGTTCGATATGTGCTGGGTTCTCTTATATTGATAGAAGCAGATTTGTTGCACTGTTTTTGCACTCGGGACTTTCAAGCACTTGCTTAAAGTGACATTTCAGAATTATTTTTACATAAATTCTACTTTTATTCTATCTGAAAGAGCATGTTTTCTTATGAAAATTCTGAAAATTTCAAGCCGAATTATTGAACCGTTTACAAGAAATATATATTTTTGTGCTAAAAAATTAAACAAATTGTTGTGGACAACAGTTCAGATTTATATAGAATTTGTCGTTTCTGTCTCAACTTTGAAGGCGTATTTTTCGCTTATAAATAACAACTTCGAAAAACGGATAACATTTCTACGCGTTAGAATAAACAATCTTTGGATCAAGACATACTTTTAAAAAAATGAAATAAATGTGAAATGTCACTTTAAAGTGCAATCCCTCATTACTGAGACTTGAAGTCTTTCGGATTAGACTTTCAGGTAGTCCACCCCTTATATAAAGAAATTCATACAAGTCGGAATTTTTTGTGCAATATTGTTAATATTCGTTACATATTGATATACACGAGTTAGAAAAATCAGCTTTTTCCATTGCCGAAGGTTTACGATGTCTCCCAAAAATTTCTGACATTGTGTGAATCTTATAAGGCATGGACTACCTAAAAAAGAAAGTGAGCCGTGAACTTCCAAGACAAGTTGTGTATCCTGAGATGAGATTGATACACATTATTGACGAAACAGGATAAATATGTAAATGAGGGCGGTATCAAAAATGACCAGACCTGGCTTACATGTAGTGGGTATGCAGCTACCAGTAATCTGATTATATTGATTAGGGGATAATCTTTAGGGGTGGACTACCTAAAAAAGAAAGTGAGTTGTGAACTCCCAAGACAAGTTGTGTATCCCGAGATGTCAGGCTGATACACATTATTGATGAGACAGGATAAATATGTAAATGAGGGCGGTGTCAAAAATGACCAGACCTGGCTTACATGTAGTGGGCATGCAGCTACCAGTAATCTGATTATATTGATTAGGGGCCAGGGTATCCCTTAACCATACAATAGCAAAATGCAGACAGATCCTTACTCAAAATTATAAATATTAATTGTTAGAAATGAGCATGCAACAACTTAGAAAACAATGAGAGAAAAGAAGAAAATGCTGGTCACCAGCATTTTCTCCTTTTCTCTCATTGTTTTCCAAAACTTTCGCTAATAGACACATCATTATGCATTTCACAGCATTGTTTTGGAGAAGACTATTACAGTGGACATCAGCTCCCTGTAGTACTCTGATTACTTTGATTATGGGTTAATGAAGTTTGATTGACAGCTGAGATGGGGTAATAGGGAATTAATTGTTACTGATAGGTACATGGGGAATGAGTTTTCTCTGCCCCTTTGTTTTTCCTTTAGGGGATGACTTATGTTGTAAATGAGCATAATATTTGTGTTTAGTGAAAATTTGTGGAAAAAATGTTGCCTTGTTAGAAGATATGAAAGTCAATGGTTTCATTGATTATAATTTATTAACAAGGAACAAGTGCAAGACTTGTTGTTGCTCTCGCATTAAACTTGTTTGGCTAACCTCTGACTCATTATTCTCTAATCGGATACCTACAATCTAATCGTTGTAACTATCAATTTCCGACATAAACTTATGGGAATGTGAATAGGTCTATCCAGTTACATAGAATTGACTGTAGCTTTTGATCAATGTCTGATTTCAATGCTTTGCAATGTTCTCTGCCCATTCTCTGTTCTATTTACACTGAATTATTTCAGCTTCAATTCTCTTGGAAGATATATATAAATGCATCTAGCTGCTGGTAAAGCCATTAGAACGGTCAGTATAACAGTAGTCTGTAAAACAAGGGTAAAACAGATGAGTCCCGTGGGTCCAGTTCTGGTCAAGCCTAGCCTCACCACTGACCAGGCAAACCTCATTACCCTGTATAAACAGCCCTGCATTGATTACATAGACATGCTGAGCTACTGCTATACAGGGCTCATTACTAACTTCTGTGTTTACTTCTGTGCCACTGGAAGAAGGTTCAAGCTCAGCACCTACCTTTTAGTTATGAAAAAGGCATTAGACTTATTCAATAATTTACATTTGTTGCATTTGAAAATGTCATAACTACAGCTTATTTTGTTACGACGTTTCTTAAAGTAACTGACAATAGTTTAGAGTTAGCAGCCTAGCTTTTAATTGGAATCAGATCTTTGTATTCAATTTATGAAAAAAAAATTATTTGTTTCGTCACAATGTCATGATTGCATTCGCTTGATTCAGTGACAAAAAATGTAGTTGACATGAAATATTTTGTAGCTCATATAAAAAGATAACTTTGAACTTGTAATACATCTACTATTATATTCATCATATTGTCGCTTTTCAACAAAAGCTTCGTAACTGCAGCTTAAAACAAGCTGCAGTTACGGGATTTTTGTTGAAAAGCATCAATATAGTAAAACATTACTAGTATATAATTTCTTCAGGCCAGTTGTCATTCACAAAATATTATAATAAATTGCCGAAAAACTCTTAAAACGTAGTCATGCATAAACATTATTTTGTTGAATCATTTACACACTCAACGCTTTTGTCATACACCTTAGTTTTAAATCATTCACCTGACAAAATTTAGGCAAATTTAGAAATATCATAGACTAGTTATGAAAGGTCGCTAATTTTGTCTTTAGGTAGTCTACCCCTAATGAGATTCGCAGGACGTCTGAATTTGGGCAAGGTCGAAAGGAATCGGTGGTGGGACTTTCAACTACCGAATGTTTACGACTGCGCCCAAATAGGTTGGAGCACGTAACAACACTTCTCGAAAAAATAAGATGTTTTATGAATCTCAAAATGGCCATATTTTACGGGTGTTCTACCTTAAGATCTCCGTTTCTGTTGGCAAAATTCATAAGCATTCAGACAGTTCTCTCAATTTAATTTTATATAGATACCATTTTTTTTTTTTTTAAAAAAATGCCTATTTTCAGATATATCATTAAAATTTTATCCTAAAATAAAGGCTGATCTTTTTGGTTGTTCGATATAGAAAGACCAATTGTTAAAGATTTGGAAAATACAATGTCTTCTCTCATAATGTTATTGTGCATTTCTGTTTGCCTGAAATAATTTGCTACTTGTTTTAAAAATCCAAAATTCAGTTTTTTATTCACGAAGAAGTCTGTACAAAACTATTGTAATGCATTTACAACAGTTTCGTCCCAACCCTTCTTTGTGTTTGTATTTTTATCCCACCATGATGTTATCAGTCCCTAGCTATCTAGCTGACTGACATTAGAATAAGGGGGCCCCTGCTATTTGATAGGGAGTATTGGAGTGTGTACTGTAGTCAATATTGGCCAGCTAGCCAGTAGTACACTATAGTGTAGTCAGTCTTGTATACCTAGTGGGACAGAGAGGATGTATTGTACGAAAAATTGAATTTGGATAAAATAGTTTGAAATTTGAATGAAAAGTTGAAAAAAAAATTTAGAAACAATGGTGATGATTCTGTAATATTATATTCTGAACTTGATGATAATTTTTATATACACAAGGAAATATATTTAGAACTTCATAGTGTTACACTGCATGTGTTGAAGAAACTTGGATGATAAGTTGAAAGTTGTTTGAAACAAAAGTGACCATCCCATTACAGAATTTATAGACAAGAGGGAATGTATGTCAAAGATTATCAAAATTTTGAGCAGTGTTTTGGAAATTTATTCAGACGACTAGATAAGTCATTTAGTTAATAAAAAAAGTCTAGCAACATGGATGTATTTATAAGAATATCGCCAGGATTATTGACATTGACATGATTAAAGTGGATTAACGTCGAAGTTGTCAAGTTTGCTGCAGAGTTTGGAGATTACCGGAATTAGTCTTCGGATAATCGGATGGGATTATTGATAAAAATGACAGAAAAATAAATAGAAATGAAAATTTCAAAACAGTCAACATCGCGGAGAAAAATTAAACAGTTGACATTACAAAGTTTACACAGGACTCTATGATAATTGCAGTTAATTGAAAATTAGTTGAAATGGATTTATTTACAGAATTGACATTAGAATAGGAAAAATATAATCGAAAAATTCTAAAGGTTGCATAGAACAATTATACACTACTTCTGTGTTCAAATTAATTGGCTTTTGTTTTACTTGTCAGTTAATCAAATAAATTGACAATTAGAAAGCAAATAGAATGTGTGCGAGTTAGAAATGAGAATGTAAATATTATATAGACAGTGGATTATGGTTTGTGAGATTCTCTGAAAATGGTGGAATTAAATTGTGGTAGGGTCTCCCTACTTCTTGTGTTGTTTATACATGTTGCTTTTGGAATATCAAAAGGATCGGCTGTTGTGGATACCCCTGAGGAAGAAGAAGGTATATTGTAAATTGAATTCTTTAACAAATTAATGAATACAATCCTCACATTGAACCCAAAAATTGAGACCTTTCCCTCAGAGAGAGCAAAACTTATCTGACAACAAAGTAGATCAATTGTTAAGAAGTCTAAAGAAGGGATTTTTATGACAGTTTGTAAATCTGAGACATAGATTTGGTGTCCGTAAATTGTTCTTAAGAAATTTTCATTCAAAATTTCGAAACGGGGTTTTGTTTTGAAAGGTCTTGTAGGCCATCCCAACTTTTTAATGATTTTAGAAAGAAATTTATTGGACACAATCATTTGGTAATCTGCCTATTACTTTTTGGACCAAAAGCAAGTTATGTCACTTGGCATATTCCATTTTTGGTTTAAAAGAAAGTTTTCTGCTTGGCAATTCACTACTTGGGTTAAAAAGCAAGTCTTTTACTTGGCATATTACTTTTTTTGGTTTAAAAGTAAGTTTTCTACTTGGCATTTTACTACTTGGGTGTAAATTAAAGCAAGTCTTTTACTTGGCATATTACATTTTGGTTTAAAAGCAAGTTTTCTACTTGGCATTTCACTATTCTGGTGATAAAACAAGTTTTTTACTTGGCAATATTACATTGTTGGTTTAAAAGCAAGTTTTTTCTAAACATGGCAATCCACTTTTTAGAATTGAAGTAAATAAATCTATTTCACATTTTACATTGGTATGAAATATAATTTAAGTCTATAGAATAGAGTTTATCACATTTGGATTAAAAATAATGTTTCTGTCTAAAAACAAGTAAAGAAAGTAAGCTATCCGGGTGACAGTATAAAAGATGATGTATCTTCATTGTGATTTGAATTTGTTCACATGAATTAGTGTGGGTTTTTCATAAATCAAACTCAAGGGTGAATATTGAAGGCTAAATCATTGAATATCATTAGGAATACTTTGTAGGTCATTTAAAGTTTTTCTGTTCGATTTGTTTATACCAGCTAAATTGACATGTGTATAAATATGTGAAGTACATGTAAACACAAAATTATCTCTCAATTATAGATGCCAAATATACTAACTTGACCGCCCTGGTCATTGCTGCGGTCATCCTAACTTACAAATTATTGTCGCTTTTCATAAAAAAACTCGTAACTGCAGCTGTAAACAAGCTGCAGTTACGAGGTTTTTGATGAAAAGCTATTTTTTGCTGATTACTGTTTGGTTGATCAATGAATTTGCTCAAAACTGTTGTAAGTGCAGACAAATTTCACATGTCTTTACCATAGTTTTGCTTTGCCCGAAGATAATGGTCATCATTATAGGTTGAAGATAAATGTCCGAATTTCTGATCATTGACATAATATTGGACTGATAACAATAAGTAACCTAATCTTTCGCAGACAACAAAATATTAGACTGTTAAAGTCAGACGTCAAGAAACTCAAAGGTAACAGATTTTTATAAGCCATATCTTCGTTAGGAATAAAACTGCATTGCTTTGGAAATGTTTTGATACCTACAAAACCTCAATGTCTTTTCTGTAAGTTATGAACGTACTTGAAATTTCCTTTGAGTTTTCACATATCATTTCTGAATGAAAAGTTTAAAAGAAATCAGGGTTCTCCGCAGAATATTTTGAAGCCGTAGTGGCATTCGTAAACCTTGCGACACATGGTGTTCATGCAAATAATTGTGAATAAAAACATAATGGGGAAAGAAGAAATTGCTCAATTTGAGCAATTTCTTCTTTTTCCATAATGTTTTTATACAGAACTAGTAGTTTTTAGTTTAAAAGAATGCCCCATTAATCAGTTTTTGACATGAAATATCTCTAAATGTCTCTCTTGGTGACCATTTTGAAGAAAATAAGCTGTGGGGTACTTTTGAAGCTGTAGTGGCATTACACTGATTTCCATTAAGCTGTAGTGGGGCCGATACAGCTTATTGGGCTGGGGAGAACACTGGAAATTAAAGCT
This sequence comes from Fragum sueziense, assembly GCA_963680895.1. NCBI lineage: Eukaryota > Metazoa > Mollusca > Bivalvia > Cardiida > Cardiidae > Fragum > Fragum sueziense. The sequence continues at coordinate 57,729,968 of OY804592.1, forward strand.
TTGTCTTACAGACAGAAGATCTTTTTAATTTTTTTTGTAAGAATAAATTCAGGACTAAATGTTTGTAGTGTATGCAGCATGTAGATGGTTATTGTTAAACCGAAGTGACCGTGCGCTATGAATATTTATAAACAAACGTAATCGTCTGCAATATTGACAATAATGAGCGCAAGGTTACTTCGGTTCAATAATACATTGGGAAATTTCATAACATTACATTTTCAATAATTAAGCTGTAGTTATCACATCTTCATGTGGAAACTAGGATATTCTATAAAAGGTCTGATTTTCTCCACCGTCTGGAAAAGCGTCTCGTCTGATTGAATTAGCTTCTGATTGAGCCGGAATGGTAACTGAATATCTCGTAATTTCCGCTTATCAGCTCTAACCAATTTCATGAGTTGTCAGTGGGTAAGAAAAGTGTAGGAAATAAATTAGAATTAGTGGCTTTTTTATCCGTTCACAGAATCTAGGGCAACCAAGTTGGGAAATTACCGTAACTATTTTGTCTACACTTTGCTTCAAGAAAATTTGCGTCCCATTGTTACAAGAAAATTACGGTATATTCAGACCTAGTTTGCCAAAGTCTTCAGTCGAAGTTGCAATTTTGTTTTTGATTCAGTCCATAGGTTTTGTCTCTTTGTGCAACTTCTGCAATTTAAGCTGCTTGTGTAGTAATGATTTGATTGTTAACTCTTCATCAATCTCTTAAATTAGTCAACAGGCTATCCATTATACTTCAGTGCTGTATTTGGTTTTAAAATTGTTTACAAGTCATTTTAAAAAGCAGAGTAAAGTAAAGGCCATCGTTTAATTGATATGTACTAAATAAGGATAATTGGATAAAGTCTCCCTTTAAAGTATTTGGGAGATGGTTTTATACAGAGGATAGTAAAATATTTCTACCTGAGTGCATTTTATGTATGTTTTACAGATTTGAACCGATATTAACCCTTTCCCAAACAAGACCTGGTTTTGACGTCCCTAATAGACAAGGCTTGGGAAAACATTGAAACAAAAGAAGAAACTGCTGATAACCAGCAGTTTCTCCTTTTGTCTCAATATTTTCTATGCTATATTTTACACAAATTATATCTTTAATAACTTCCATTTTGTCATTTGTGACCGCTTTTGAAGTGGATCCCCCTAAAATTTTGCCGTTTGGGAAAGGGTTAAACCAAGTCAAAATGAATTCATGTGTAAATGAGGCTTTAACATACAGTCAAACATAATTTTTAAACTGAACAAAGCGTCATTTATGATGTTTTGCCGACTAAAATGATATCTAAATAGAAATGAATGAATGCGATGCAAACATCAACTTTGAACTTCATGAATTCAATTATGCTTTGTACAGTACTGATAGTATGGATTTCTTTGGTAGCATCTAGGGGGACATGTTCATACCAAGTTCATACTAAAATAATTTGATGTTGGAAATAAAGATCGTTCCATGATTACAATCTTAAATATACTCATGGCTAAAGCTAATAAAAATTCAATATGCCAGAACACTTAAGTGACTTATTTAAGTTATCAAGTTAAGATATTGAGGACAATTTTTGAGAAGAGAAAAGATTACAATTATGATGTTCAAAATTGGCTGGATGGGTGAATCATGTAAAATTTGCAGGCATGGGTGCTGTCTTTTGTACCACAAAACACATTTCTCTTGCTACTTTTTCAGCCACAAAGTCTGCCTTGTTTGAATTTTATGGGGGTTTCCTGGGCTGAAGAATTATGCTTTTAACCCTTGTCTTTATAAAGATGTTTAAAAATGCATGCCATTCTTCAGAGAATCAACAGTTTTCCCTATTTCGTAAAGGATTTGTGTCTTTTGGGATGGAATGATAAGCAGGGAGTGGAGATAAAGATCAGCCTCCACTTACATGCCGGCTGATCTTTGTTTCCACTCCCTGCTTTTGCAGAAATATTCCAGATTACCAATTTACCATGACAAGGGTGGTATTGGGGATAATTTAGGCTTTCCCACAGTTAACTGAAACAGATCATTGAGTTTGTCTTGGATCTTGGAAAACTTGGTGCCAGATCTTAATGTACATACATCATCGAAAATGGACCAGAAACCTGGAAAAATGGACTACTTTTGAAATGCTTCATGTTGTGCTGACAATTCGTAGGCTCTATCTAGAAACATATGTAGAAAATTATAGAATCAACGTCCTCAAACTTTGTTTTTAAAGTTGCTTTTAACAGACTTCCAAGAGCATTCCAAAATGATGGCATATATTAGCAGGAATAAATGAAGACATATCAAAATTTGACTGGAAAAAGATTCTAACATCCCGTGTAAAAGATAATTGTTGCTTTGGATAGGGTTATTAATGATGTTTTATAATATATTTTAACAAATTCTAATTTTTTCTAGCAGTTAAATGGCCTTCACACTTTTAACAGCCGTAAGGCAGATTGAGAAAACTAATCCTATAATTATGACAAGTTTTATTGCAAATTATTTCAGGCTGGGGTATAAACATCCTTATGTCAGAAACTTTACCTCCATCTTAATTGTCATGTTAAAAAATCATAAATTACGAAGAAAAAATGCTGATTTGGCTCAGACCCAAGTAAAAAAATATACAAAAAACCTACAAAAATGATTTTGGTGCTTATCAGAAGAAAATATTCAAGGCCACACTCGGCACACAAGTCATAGTTGTCCCTCTGTAGATTTATTAAGGTGGAATACCCATAATGTGGACATTTAGATATTATTAAAAGGTCAGCGATGTGGATACCTATCCAAACGTATTTGGGCGTGTTGTAAATATTCAGTGGTAGAAAGTTCCACTGCCCAATGTTTCGGACGTTGCTTGAATAATTCTGATGTCGTGCGATTTTGACATAATTGGTGGACTACCTTTATTTGGACTTGATGACAAACATTCTTCATTTAGGGGACAAACCAGTATAGTCCATCCTATTGCTTTTAGTTTTAAAAATAATTTTGCTTCAGTTTGTTTCAGGCAATAAATTGTGACATTTATAGCTTTGACATTTACTAAGCAACAAAATTTTTGCTTTAAATTATAAATATGCTGCTTACTTGCATTTCTTTCTGTTTCTTCGATGTTGAATACTGATTATCAGCATGTATGATGTATTTGTCCAGTTCTGATAATGGATAAATCATTTGTTGGTCATGTGATTATGTGGTTACCAGCATTCCATCCAAATCAATGAAATTTGTAACATGAAACCTATCGGTGACGAAATGAAATTCCAGGATTTATTGGATAAAATTGAAAAAAAAATGTGGACAGATCCAAAATTTTATTAACCCTTTTGTGAAGCATTGGGCCTAAATTTGGTATCCAAAATGAAAATAGACTTGTGAAAACCTTGAGGCAAAAGAAGAAAATGCTGATAATTAGCATTTTCTCCTTTTGCCTCAATGTTTTTAGTGCTATAATTTACACAAGTCATTCCCTTTTTGACTTCCATTTTGTTGTCTGAAGCAGCTTTAAAAATTGCGATGGTTTAAGAATTTTGCGTTTCGGAAAGGGTAAACGGATAAAGAGGTAATGAGTGAGAGATGAAACTAGCCTGCACTTAGCAATCTGTTCTGAGTGATAATTGGGAAAATAAAATTCAATTAAACCAAAGTTTATTGAAATTGTAATCAAGTTTATTCCTTTTTTAGTGAAAAAATGTTTAAAAAACTCAGCCCTTATGAAACTCTATAGTGGAAAAAGTCATTAAAATTTAAACTATATCTAATTAACTTTCCCACCAAGAGACTGCATTCTTTACTGAATTGTTCAATAAGGAGATTGGCTAATTAGCTCATGGAAGAAATCTTCATTCATTTAGAGCAGAAAATCACCTAAGAATTGAGGATAATGCAAGATGTTTGATGCTTTAGCCAAGTTTTGAATTGTTGTGTCTAATCATAGTCTATGAAAATTCAAATTATAATAGCATTTTGATTGTACTTCTTTTGAGATAAATATGATCATGTGTTGTCCCACATGTAAACTCAATCAATGGTTATAATGAGTGAATTCAGACATTTTAAATTATATGGAAATCTGTCAGGGAAAAGGAGAAAATGCTGGGTAGCAGCATTTTCTCCTCTTCCCTAAAGATTTTCTATATTGCTTCATGAGCAACATAAAAGGTTTGTCTGTGTAGATCAAAACCAAGATTTGTTTCCTGTGAAAAAAAGATAAAACAAGCGTACCCAATATCTGCAATATTGGAAATTTTATGGTGGTGTGTGTAAGGTCTCAGGAGTTGTCTCCCTTACCACATTTTTATAGCAGAAAATGTAATATTGGATATTTCTCAAATTCATTTGCATCCAATTGATTCAATTTGGTATTTGTTGATCAATATTACCCTTTGAACCCTTTCATAAATGATATTTTGATTTTGTGATAATAATATCTATATTATCGATATTACACCGAAACTATAAGTTGTATACAGACTCTTCTATAATACAGTTTTCTAAAATTTTTCTTTGGCTATAAATGTTGTCAAAGTTTTGTAACTGAGTAAAGAAGACCTGCTTTTGACATCCATGATTTGGAAAACATTGAGGCAAAAGAAGAAAATGCTGATAATCAGCATTTCTCCTTTTGCTTCGATATTTTCTGTGCTGTATTCCAAGCAAATCTTTTCTTTATCAACATCAATTTTGCTGTCTGCAGCCATCATTTTCGAGGACCCTAACTAAACTCTTGCTGTTTGGGAAAGGGATGAATTTGAACCAGACCAAATTCTACTATTTGTTAATGAAATTTTGTCTTTGTTTACTTGCAGGTGACTTCAGCGGGTTACACAGAGGGGGTTTGAACCGGGGACCAGTATTTTTAGAACAGCCATTGGACAGATATTATGTTGTGAAAAATAAACCAGCAAAAGTGACATGTAAGGCGTTAGGGGCCGTGCATATATCATTCAAATGTGCCAATAAATTTTTAAAAGAAAACAGACTTACGAACCTCAAATCCGTGGATTTAGCAACGAATAAGGATATTCTAGAGACGAGTATAACCGTTACTAAGGATGAGGTTGAGGAGTATTTCGGCTCCGACGGATATTGGTGCGAGTGTTACCCGTCGGATATGCCACCAGGAAGTCCAGGCTCTGATGTTAAAACAAGCAAAAGGGGACTTATTGAAATAGCTGGTGAGTGTTCAAAATAGTTAACTCAACTTTTCCTTTGAATAATCCATAGTTTTGACATCCCTTATAGAAAAAGGCTTGGGGAAATAATGAGGAAATAGAAGGAAGTGATTATAATTGTTTCCTTTCTCATATTGCCTCAAAAGGTTTCGTACTGCAATAACCTGCAATGTTCATAAATTCATAGCTCTTTGTCAACTTCTGTAACTCTCAAATTGGACCAGACTAAAACAGTGATTTATGTAAAGACTGGTTGAAGCATTTCTGCTTTGAAAAATCTTCAAGATATTTCCAGTAATGATTTACATTAAAAATCATTGATTTCATCACCCCTTACAATTATGAATACAATGATTAATGACTGCATATTGACGGTTCATTCATGGAGAAGAAAAAAATGGCCATTATGCATAATATGCAATTAGAGCTGAAAAAAGTAATTAATAAAGGAGTGTGACTTGTGATGGTTGACACCATGCCCTGCCCAGCATGGGGACATGAATTAAGTATGTCACACACTGACATAATACAGAGACAATATGGGCTGAACTTTTTCACAATGATCAAAAATAATTCAAACTGAAAAATAATTTTTTATACCATAAATTTAGGAAAAGGTAGGGTATCATTGAAGTATCATACTCAAGAAGTGTGACTTTTTTGGGTTCCCATCAAAATAAAAGAATTGAAAAAAAAAATGTGGAAAGTGAAGAAATTGCATTTGACAAGCAACTGCTTCATTTCCAAAAGTCTTAGAACTGCTCAGACAGAGCAAACAATGTAAACTTTTGTTCACTTGATTGCATCAGCTGCATTGTCTTTAATATTGGGGCAGTCCTAATTTTGCGGTCTGTTCATGGTTTAACCCTTTCCCAAACAAGACCGGGTTTTGTCATCCCTAGTGGAGATCACTTGGGAAAACATTGAAACAAAAGAAGAAACTGCTGATAACCAGTGGTTTCTCCTTTTGTCTCAATATTTTCTGTGCTATCCTTATACACAAATTCAATCTTTAATAACATTCCTTTGGTTGTCTGCTGGAGCTTTCAAAACGTAACTGTCCACAATTTTGCTGTCTGTTAATGGTTTAAGCCCCAAGCGGTGGCTGGCTGGCTGGCTGGCGTGTGTCCGTATATTTTGTACACTAATGGGACCTGTCAGTTTATGACATTACCAAGGCAGGGGGCTGACTTTCTCACATTTGTTATGACAAAAAACAATCTACATGCAAGTCATCTGATGGATGCCGTTCTTAACCCTTTCCCAAACGACAAAATTTTAGGGTGATCCAATTTGAAAGCTGCTGCAGACGACAACTATGATGATAATAAAGACATGATTTGTGTATGACACAGCTAAGAAAATATTGAGACAAAAGGAGAAACTGCTGGTTATCAGCAGTTTCTCCTTTTGTTTCAATGTTTTCCCAAGCCTGTTCTCTCAAGGACGTCAAAACCAGCGGTCTTATTGGGGATAGGGTTAACTTTCCCTCATGATATTTCCTGCTCTCACTGTGAGTTTTCTCTTTACATATGGTATACAGTAAAAAGAACTCTCAGAAATGAGTTTTACTAGGGCATCAGCTTTCAAACCATCATTTTAAAGTTATACAAAATCGTGTAATCCTGGTCATGGATTATTATGTTTCACTAGAATCAAATAAATGTTTGAATTAGAATTATCTATTTTTGAGGATATTAGTGATACCATCAATCCATTCTAAAAACAAAAATTGTATATTATATTTAGATAGACAACGACCTGTGAATGATCAAAGATCAGCGAGTCTAAATTGACGGGGGAAGAGGGATTTCGAATTATGAAAATATGTGACTCGAACCCGACTCCCTGTAATTAATCGACGAAGAATTATCTGGATACAACCAGAGAACTCACACGGCATCACGGACATCACGCAATACGTGTAATTGTTCGCTTTTATTCAGTGGAAAATAGGCACTCCTCCCTATTTACATGTATTGGAATATACCGTTACCTTTCGTCGAGGCTCACGACTCGATGTCCACTTATAGCGCTTGTATCTGATTGTCACCACTGAAATTTTGCCGGGAAAGACTGAATATATTGTGCAGTACTGTAGAAGTTTAACAGATTGATATGCAATCTAATATTTGATCAGGATCACCACATTGGACTCTGATATGAGTATTATTAATCTAGATAGCTTTAGAGAAGCAGTCAACAGACTTGAATTGTCTTCATGGAAATTGAAACATTGTTGCAGAAATGTTAACAATACATGGTTGATCTGTAAGACAGTTGCTAGCAAGCCGTTCACAGAAAGGGTCTTGGATTGTAGAAGATTAACTTGTCAGTTCATTTATTTTTTTAAGTCATGGGGAAAAACACATGTTACAGTCTTCCCTATGTAATTACAACAGAGGGTTTTTGTCAGCATAATATATACAAATTTTGATGCAACTTTACCCCACTTCACATGTTTCGCATAGTTTTCATATCCAATTAGCCGTGGAAATATTGCTTCTGGTTCCTTTATGTTGAAAGTTTTGCTTTAGGAGAAAGGCAGTTAACCTTGCTCTTGACTATTTTCTGGAATCATTATCATAAGATCTGTTTTGTGAAAAAAAAGTAATATCATACTTTTTGAAGAATTTCAGCTTCTTTACAATCTTTATTCAAAGCCAATTTCGCACCATCATAAGCTTAAACTAAGGACCTGTCTCCATAAGACCTTAGGTGTTGAGTGGGATGTAAAACTCAATTTAATCCAAGCACCATCATAATGTAGGTCATCTTTGTAAGCCAAGAGTTCTACCACCTCTTTGTTCCTTACAAATTTCGTAAGGAACAAAGTGCAGGTAGAATCCTTGGCTTACAAAGATGAATCCAGCTGGAATAAAAAAAAGTCTCGGACTCTGACAGCATCTTGGTCAATTCAAAATGAATTTCCCCCACGACTGATTTGTTCTCGTCAAGTCCTAGAGAGAAATGTGCTAGCTTGTGCAAATCATAAGTAATAACATCAGCAACTCCGTAATTTTCCCCGCTTGATTGACTGTGTCAAAACCCCGTCAGTCTTTATCGGGAAATGTTCTGGGAATTATGACAGCTCTGATCGGTCGGACATGGCAAATTGAATCGATATTTACTGATGAAGTTTGAATGAATCCTTGGTGAATTACAGGATTACAGAGTAAATATCTACTGATCTACGTAACTTTTGTTACACACAGGAATCTATCAAACACTGTCAGGATGGCAGTAGATTAAGTCAGGAAATGTCCGAAACATGATGGATGATGTTGGATAACCCAGAATGTCCTCATATCATACTGTTGATACTAGTTTGACATTTTTCTGCTTGGGAAAGTTTGCAAAGTAGACAGATTTTATATGCACAAGAAATGTTTAGAATAAGTTCATAAATGTTGCAACTTTGCCCAGATAGTATCCAGGTTAGAGAATCAAATATCCAATGTGATTCCTGAGCCATTGTAATTTATTCAATTCCTAAAAAAAGTTGTTCTAAATTTTGTAAAAAAAATGTCCACATTTAATGTGCAACATCTAATGTTTTGAATTGTTACTGCAAAAGAAATTGATAAATTTCATATTGCCTAAAATTTGTTTGTACTGATGACAAAATGTGACATATTATTAACATGATGAAGTTTCAAAGTAGAAAGGAGATTTCAAGAACTTGATCGGGAAGACAAAATATACATTCTATTACTGGCAGCATGGAATCTTAAATTGTGTCCCGCTCAATAGCTAATCAAAAATAATGATAATTGTGTCTGTAAAAATGAGACCCTATTCTGTAGTTAGGGTGTCTAGAAAGATGATTTAGTAACATATAATCAGACTAGGGGGAAATTAGGTTTTTGTTTCTCCCAGTGAAGTGTGCGAGATGATTGATTATTTCACACTGTTCTATCGCTGCTCTTGTTGCAACACATGTCCACTGTTGTTATGGTCAAAATTCATTTAAAAAACTTTTTTTACATGTGAAGTTTTGGAAAAAATAATAATTTCAGAGCTTTATAGAGATACAACGAGGTAATCAAAATGTAATCATGGCTTTTCATATGCAAGATATTCCATATAGTTCAGCTTTTTGAGACATATAATTATTATTCCAAATGAATACCTACAAGGTATGGTTTGGCATTAAAATAACAAATTGAAAGCCATGGCCCAGTAAACATTTTCAACTCACAGAAAATCGATTAAAGACAAGAAGTGTTGCAGTAATGTAACTATTCCCTTCGGAAAAGTAGTTTGTATGCAATTTGTCTTGTATTAGGTAATTCGCATTACAAATACTACTGGGTAATTCATTAATTAGATGATATTTATGGAAATGGCCACTGAAATGGTGGCAAAACTGTATCTGTCTGTTTAATTGTATCAAAATCCTATGGTGTAGGCACTCATTGGAATAGTAACCGATACAATTCCAATGTCGGTACATACATCAAAGATGTTTTGTCACTTTAAGTTATGAAATCACTGAGAATGCCTTCACTGGCTCTCATCTGATGTTCTATTGAATAGTTGGCAAGAAACTTATATCGCTACATGTTTAACTGAAACTTGGAAAGATGTTGAAGACTTGTAAATAAATGATATGAGCAAAGATCTGGAAAAGGATCCTTTAAGGCCTTTGAGCCCAACACTGTTCATGATCAGCCTGCATATACATGCAGTCTGATCATGAATCATGTTCTCCAATAGCTTCTTTGAGTGAATCAACTCTAAGACAGCAGCATGCCTCAAATGCTATAAATGATCTTTTTCCAGATTCAAGCTCTGTTATATATATTATTTTGTGGTACTTTCAGTATTAAAGAAGAAGTTTGAGAGGAATCCCCACCCTGTCAAAGTGGAGCTCGAGAAACAGACTGTCCTATCTTGTCTGCCACCAACGGGTCGACCACTGCCAGAGGTTAGTTGATTGTTTTATATCCCTCTCCATAACCCATTCTCACACAATGACGCCTTTTGACGCCTCTCAAGATAAAGGCCTGGGAAAACATCGTGGAAAATGAAGAAATTGCTTGTGACAAGCAATTTCTTCATTTCCCACAATTTTTAGCGGCACTGGCCTTCAGGCCAGCGAGCTATTGTAATGGCGCTGTGTCCATCGTGCGTGCGTCCGGTCGTCCGTCCGTCCGATTGTCAACTTTTTCTTTAAAAATCTTCTCCTCAGAAACTACCTGATGGATTTCAATCAAACTTCACAGGAATGATCCTTGGGTGGTCCTCTATCAGATTCCTTCAATTAATGCTGATTGAACCAGAAAGTCTGGAATTATCTACCCTTGAATTAAAAAATGGCTGTTTTGACTTTGTTTTCACTCTAGGACTTACAAATATCGATCAATCAGGACAAAACTTGGTCAAAATGTTGGTGACAATAAGATCTTAAATGAGTGCAATTTTCAGCTCGATCTGAATTTATATCATGAGTTATGTGCCCTTGGAGTTGACAAAATTGTCATTTTCGACTCAATTTTTACTTTGTTTTAGTCTTGTAATTACAAATATTTACCAATCAAGACAAAAATTTAATAGAATGTTGATGACAATAAGATCTTGCCTCGGTATAATTTTCAGCTTGATCTTTATATTATGAGTTATGTGCCCTTGAAATTGACAAAATTGTCATTTCGGCTTTATTTTGACTTTGTTTTCACTCTAGCAACTACAAATATTGACCTATCAAGACAGGACATTGACACAATATTTGTGAACATAAGTTCTTGCCAGAGGGTAATTTTTAACTTAATCTGAATTTTACATCATGAGTTATGTCCCCTTGAAATTGACAAAATTACCATTTTTGACCTTATATTTACTCAAACAGCCATAAATATCTCCCAATCAGTATGAAACTTTCACATAATCTTTCTGGCCAAAAGATCTTGCATGGATAAAATTTTCAGCATCATCTGAATCTTAAATCCTGTTTTATGTGCCATAGAATTTGACAAAATTGCTATTTTCGACTTTGTTTTTACTCTCTGTATATCTACAAATATTGAACAAGCATTTCAAAACTTAAGCATGATGTACTGACGAAGTTAAGATCTTGCATTAGTGTGATTTTTAGCTTGATAGGAAGATAAATCCTCAGTTATATGCCTTTCAATTTGAAAAAATGCTAATTGTGACTTTGTTTTCACTATCTAATCAACACTTGTATTAAATATTAAAAGAATCTCAGGCCTGTGGAGCGATTCAAGACCTTCAGGTCTTCTAGTTTTTACCCCAAACGACCCAAAAAAGCAAAAAATAATCCACTTGAAATTGTTGTCTGCATGATCTTTGAATTTGGGACAGCCCAAAATTTTGTTGTTTGGTAATGGGATAATGGGAAGAAATTGGAATTTTGTTCCAAATTGAAAACTGTTGCAGATTACAATTTTTTGCATGTTGATCAAAATAATAATTTGTTTACAATAAAGCTCAGAAATACAGTGAAGAAAATCTTTTTTGAAAATTTACGAGATAAAACCCCTCAGCTTAACAGTAGAAAATGTAGCTTTCATGCATGGAACCCTAAGACCTGAAATTTGTAACAATTGGATTTTTTCCCTATTCATGGGCTCAAACTGTAAGAAATAAGTCCCCTTGTTTTGTTAAAATTTCCCTGGAAGTCAGAATAATTGAAACGTTTAAAAACTCAAG